>QXEO01001055.1:0-347853 GCA_007115705.1 Dactylis glomerata | reverse complement strand
ACCGGCGCGCCGTCCTCGCCGCTCTCCGGGATGCCGGAGGTGAGCAGGTCCAGGTCCATCTCGGGATAGTGGGCCTTCGCCAAGGTCAGAGCTGTCCTGGCACCACCCCGAGCTGAGGACTGTTTCCAGTCCGCCATGAGCCCTGGCACTAGCAGCAGCTTCTGGGTGAGCGCGATGGCGGAGAGGTTGGAAGAACCCGCTATCTGCAGGCTCCCGCACGCTTGGCGACCAGCGTTGAGAAGGCCATCAAGCTCCTTCTTCGCTGCGTCGGTGGCCATGCGCAAGCCTTCGGCGGTATCCGCCTCGCCCTGCCCCAAAGCGACTGCATGGCGGAAAAAGAAGATGCGTCATGCACGGCATAGCAGAAATTGGAAAAAACTTTACGTTATAAGAAGAAATGGTACCTAGCAAGTTGTCCTGGAAGTGATGGAGGAGCTCGTTAAAGCCTTCACGCCGCTTCTCAAAATCAGTAGCGGCTTTGCGGAGGTCCGCTATCTCCTTGTCCTTCTTCTTGCCCTGGTTTTCCTGGTCCTTCAGCTGCCTTTCGAGGGTGGCGTTTTCGGCCAGTGATTTCCGGAGCTGTTCATTCAGCCCATCCATCGCAATGGCATGGCCCTTCTCCACCCCCTCAAGTGTGGACTTGAGCTTGGCAGCATCTGCATGGCGGAATTTTGTTAGCTCAGCATTGATTGAATAAGCATAAAGGAAAACAAACTTGTTAAGGTAAATTATCGCTATTCTCAAGCTGCTGCTGCAAGTCCACCACCAGAGCGCTTTTTTCCGCCAGCTCCTTCTCTTGCGAGCTGACGACCTGGACTAGGTCCTCCACCACCTTCTTGTAGTTCTGGCAAAATTTGAAGTGTTAGTCACTCTTAGAGCTTTATGCCGGATAAGAATCCGCCATAACACTCGGGGGCTACTCACGATGATTTTCTAGTCACTCTTAGAGCATCATAATGGACAGAATCCGCCATGATGCTCGGGGGCTACTTATGCTGATTTTTTGTCTTCCTAAGAGCTTTATGCCGGATAGTCATCCGCCATAACGCTCGAGGGCTACTCAGTATGAAATTTAAAAAAGTTCTCTATAGAGCACTGTGTGAACTACCAACGCTCGAGGGCTGTGCTATTCAAAAACTTACAGAAGTCATTCTTGAAGCCCCATAGCGGATCGAATTTAGAAATCCGCCATGGCGCTCGGGGGCTACTGGGAGTACATACCTCTTTAACAAGACTGGTTCTCTGAACAAACGCTGCCATAGCAGATGACACATGGTTACTGGCCTCCTCTTGTAGATTGTCGAGGCGGAAAAGAGCTTCTGATTTCTTCTTCCATTTTGAGGCCTCCCCAGCTCCTGCGTCCATCTGGACTGCTTTTCCGCTAAAACTCACCTTCTTGGCACCTTTAGCGGGGCGGTCTAATGGTCCAGCACTTTTCTCTGGAGCATCCGCCATCTTGCTAGCATGCTGGGAAGAAGTGGAAAGCCCAGTTGGGCGAGCAGGAGCGTCCGGTGTAGGTGGAATGGCAGTAGGAGATGGCTTGGCCCTTGGAGGTTTCTGGCCAGAAACTTTTCTTCTTCTGTGCGTAGAAGACAGTCACAGATTAGAATAGTCAAGTTATACATGGTATGAAGGCAAGTTATGATTATCCTTACTTCCGCTTTGGCAGATTTATAGTGGCGGAATGTTCGGGCACGGTGTCCAGATGGCCGCGAAGAGCAGGGGACGGATGCCGAGAGATGACTCTCTTGCCTAGCCCACGAATGCGCCCGCCAGCACCGCGAACGCCACAAGGAACCGCCGTTATAGGCTCATCCGCCACTACTTCCTCCTCCGTCACCTTCTGTCCTTTGGGAGACGAGGATGTCTCGTCCTCATCGTCAGTAAGCTCTTTCGTCCGAGGATAACGAACGAGACGGCTCAGCTCAGATGGTGGCAGGGAAGAAAGCTGCGGGGAAATGCGAAGTTATTCAAGAAAAATTAGCTGTTATGGCAGAATAAGGAGAAACACGCACCTTTGGACAACTGCCGTTCTCATACATAGGGATCTTTAGCTTCAGAGGCTCATCCCGCCCCACCTTAATGATGTTGCGGATTCGTAGCTCGATCTCTTCAGCAGATAGTTCCTCCTTGGAATAGCGCTGAGGATCATCAACTCCGCTATATTCGCACATCAGGGTTGGGCGGTATTGAAGAGGCTGAATCCACCGTGAGATCCAGCAGTGGATGGTATCAGCACCTGCCAGTCCAGAGAAGACAAGTTTCGAAATCCACCATGAGCATAATTGGCATTCATCATCCATTGTAAAATCGTCCATGATGCCCCAGCTATCCTGCTCCTTGGCGGGGCCATCAACAAAAGACCGCAGGCCAAACTTCCTTTCAGGAGGGGCCTGGTCAGCCAGATAGAAGAAGGATCCCCGCCATCCCTTTGCAGAGTCATGAGGGACAATGTAGGGGTAGGATTTCCCTTTCCGAGGAACAAAGGAGATTGATCCGCAATTGCGAGGATCTCCGTTCGCGTCCCGGTTATGGCGGATATTAAAGTATAAGCGGAATAGATCGCCGCGTGGGCTGATACCCAGATACCCCTCGCATAGCGCGACGAATCCCGCTAGAGCAGTGAAGCTATTTGGAGCAATGTGGTGTAGCTGTAACCTGTAGTGCCGAAGAACGCCTTTCAAGAAGTAGGATGGCGGAAGACTGAGGCCACGATCGATGTGGGATTTCAGTATAACGACTTCTTCATCTGAAGGAGCTGGCATTGCTGCGCCAGGTTTGACCCGCCATCTGGAGATCTCCTTAGCAGTTATGCGGCCTTCCCGCTCCAAGGAAGATAGAATCTCCTCATTCAGATTACAGGAGTCCCAGTCTCCTCCTGAGGTTTCGGGCATGGCGGACTGTGTATCAGAGGACCGCGCTGAGCCCTCAGCAGCTTCGGACTTGGAGGCTTGGCGAGGCGATTCTGGTTCCATGGCGGCCAGTGGCGTGGCGGTGATAACTTCCAAGATTTCGAGCGAAGACGAGGAAGACGATGCCAGCTTGTGGCGGAAATGTCGCCGGCGGTGAGGATTTCCCGCGGTGGCTCGTCGGAGATGGTGAAGCTCTCGTGGCGGCGCTGAAGAGAGAGAAAGCGACGGGGGTGAATGAGGGGTGACCGGCCGGGGGTGAGAGGCCGGGGTATATATAGACCCCGGGCCTCGAGAGTTGTGCCCGCCATCACCACCGTTCGTCCTGATCGCAGAAACCCTAATCTGGCAACATGTGTCCGGGGGTAAAAAAGTAACTTGGTGAAAACAGTGCGTGCACTGTAAGTCTTGCCCTAGAAGGAACTGTGTTCCGAAATTTACGGCGGATTTCAACGGTATGATCCAACGGATCCCGAAAATCTCGCTAAGATAACTACGTCGCTTGATCCGTTATTTACGGCGGATTGATAGATGGAAGAAGGAACATAAAGATGGCCGCCATCTCAGCGCAAAGGAGCTATGGCGGAAGTAACTTACCAGGAACATGCATGGCGGATGTAGATGGCAATCTTGAAGTTCCCTGGGGGCTACTGTTGGGGATATACCAAATAGGTATACCAGCGACGTAGTCCTAAATCAGCAAGCCAGGGTGGCCCATCAGGGGTGGTATGGCGGACTCGCCATACCGGGCGGCCCAGTTGCTGAAGTTGCCACGGCGGTACTGGACGCAGGCGCTTAGACATGTCCATGGCGGATCCGGAAATAGGCCCATGGTGGACTACTGACGACAAGCCCATGGCGGGTCCGGAGACGGCCCATGGCGGGTTACCTTGTAGTACACGCATAGGACTTAGTCTAGGACTCCAAGTTGTATCCGCTCCGGTACCAACGTGTAGCCCACGCCAGGCGCCTTTATAAGCCCGGCGTGGAGCAGTCCTTGAGGGGCAGAGGTTAGACGTTCTAGTCATACGGCCAATCGCATAGCGAAACAGCCAACCTCATCATTGTAATCGAGCACTTGTTGCCATATAGTGAATTATAGCAGCACGTAGGATCTCACCACCGTCGCAGGATCTGAAGCTGGGTAAACTCGTGCTACCACCGTCCCGGATCGCTCCTCCGTGTTCACCCCCTCCACAAACCGCCATACCCCTACCTCTATGGCAGATCTGTTGACGAAACCACGACATATAAGGAAACTAATTTTTTTGTGTTTTTGATAAAACGATGCAAGTAAAAATAAAGTAAAACCAAAACTTAAAATAAAGTAAAGGATGTGCGTGCGAAACTCCCCTTGCAGAAGTCTTCTTTTTCCCCGGCAACGGCGCCAGAAAACTTGTTGATGGCGCGGTGTTGAATGGTGCCAGAAAACTTGTTGGTGTTTTGTTGGCGTGTAGTTGATGATGTAAATGACCGGCCAGTTGGGAACCCCAAGAGAAGGTGTGATGAATATAGCAGCAAGTTTTTCCTTAGTTATGAAACCAAGGTATGTCAATCCAGTAGGAAAAAGCCAAACTCTAGAAGGTGATGCCTGCTAGCCTAGTGACACTCCAACAAGGGCGCCGTTAACAATTACTTGTTAGCGCGTCTTCAACTAGTAGCAACATGGAACCTGCACACAACACAACCAAATACTTTGTTCCCAACTTATGATGAGGTTGTCAATCTCACCGGTTTGCTGTAAACAAAGGAATGAGCGTATCGAGTGGAAAGCAATAGTAGTATACGAGTAAAGTAAATAGTGCGAGTAAAGTAAATAGGTGATAGCAATATAAAGGAAATAGGACCGGGGTCCACAGTTCACTAGTGGTGTCTCTCCATAAGATAAAATAACACATGCTGGGTAAACAAATTACAGTTGGGCAATTGATAAAATAAAGATAACGTGCATATGTCAAGAGGATCACTATAAGATTTACTCCGGGCATTACAACAAGATACATAGACTGCCATCCAACTGTATCTATGACTAATAATCCACTCGCGAGGAATCAATCCGAGAACCCCACAAGTATTAAGTTGCGAACAACAGATAACTGCATTAAGCAAAGTGTGTAATGTGAACAAAGCATATGCCCTTGGACATATGAATGTTGTTTTCTCCCTAGTGGCAACAACATATCTACAACCTTAGAGGTTTCTGTCACTCCCCCAGATTAAATAGAGGCATGAACCCAACTATCGAGCATAAATACCCCCTCTTGGAGTCACTAGTATCTACTCGGCCAAGATAGCTGCTAACAACGGAGAGCATGCAAGATCATAAACAATATAGAGATAACATAAGATAATATTCAGCACATCAACTCAATCATAACACCAATATTCATCGGATCCCAACAAACACAACATGTAGAATTACATAAAGGTGATCTCGATCATGTAAAGCAGCTCACGAGATCTAAACATGAAGCACATGGTGGAGAGATAACCATCTAGCTACTGCTATGGACCCATAGTCCAAGGTAGACTACTCACTCATCGCGTCGGAGGCAAGCATGGCGATGAAGAAGACCTCCGGTGGCGATTCCCCTCTCCGGCAGGGTGCCGGGAAGAGCTTCTAGATCCTCCCGATCTCGGGTCGACGACGGTGGCGGATCACGATGTGTTTCTGGAAAAGTGATCGGGTATTTAGGTTTTTCCTGTCGGGGGGTCTTTATAGGCAAAGGGGCAGCGTCAGAAGTGGACTAGGGGGCCCTCACCATAGGGCGGCACAGCCAGGCCCTGGGCCGCGCCCCTGGTGGTGAGGCCACCCTCTGCTTTGGTTCCGTCTCCTCTTCGGTTCTCTGGAAGCTTCGGTAAATTTCTGGATGTTCGGCTTTTGTTTCGTCCAATTCCGAGAATATTTCCTGTGTAACTTTTCTGAAACACAAAAACATCAGAAAATAGGGAACTGGCACTGTAGCATCTCGTTAATAGGTTAGTTCCGGAAAATGCATAAAAATGCCACGAAGTGTAACGAAACACTAAGCAAATGGTGTAAAAACAAGCATGGAGCATCAAAAATTATAGATACGCTTGAGACGTATCAACTGCTAGGAGCTTACTCGGTCCAACGGACTCTCAGCGAGTATCCCCACACACACTTCCTGAAGTCGCCACTGCCACCTTCCATGAACCCATCTTTAGAACATATCAACGCACTGATCTTGCAAGTCTTGCCATCAACGTCACCATGACACCGGACAGTGCTACCATCCTATGCAAGTCCATCAAGCCACGTCCATCACTGAGACCCCACAGACTCTCGCCATCATCGATGAGGTAGAAATGCACCCCCATCTTCTAGCCTGAGGGGAGATCCTATGGCGGCCGAAGAAAATGCAATGTGATTCTCAAATTTGTTCAGGCAAATCAGGCTCGTACGTGCCTAGCTAGTTGGCTGTGTTTGGGAAATAGTTGAAGGCAATCAAACATGGCACTGGCTTCCCTTTGCTCCAGGTGTTGGTGGCAGCAGCTAGGTAGCATTTCTTGGTGTCAGTCGAAGCTCGTTAGTTTAGGTGTTTGTGTGTCAAGTTTTTTTTCTGAAATGGGGAGCCCCAGCCTCTACATCAAAATGATTCATACAACCTTCCTTTCTTTCGTTTATTCAACAAGAGCAAACAAAAGGCCTTACAAGAGTCTTACAATCCAGAGCCACTAAAATCAACACTAAATTCATACAAACGCAAGAGTCTAAACATGGATCACCATGTACGCCGACTGACGTGGGCATGACCTAGCGGGTCCCAACTATTGGTACACCTAGTCTGGCCCAACATGAGGCCCAAGAGACAACATATGACAAACTGAAGACCGAGAAGTAGAAGGCTACAAGAAAGCCCAAGAAGCCCGCCTAGCCTAGCGTGTGATGCAAGGAAGGATGAGTTCTAGGGTTTAGGTCTAGTTTGTAACCTAGCCGGAACGGACCTGAGACCTGACCTACTATATAAAGGCCAGGAGGGGACGCCATCAAGGACAATTAATCTCTCCCATGATAAACCTCACCATAGCCATCAAGGCATCGTTGTAATCACCATCAAACCTTGTCAATCAAGATCAGACGGGCAAGAGTAGGTCCTTACCTCCAACGAAGGGGCCAAACCTAGGTAAATCTTTGCCCCTACTTGGCTATATGCCGTTGAATCCACCATTGCATGTTTCCCCCGAAAACCTAGTCCTTAATCCATGGACATTGCCGTGTTAACCCCAAGTCAGCGACTCCCCGACACAATCCATAGATAACTCCTTGTGCGCATTCTCTGGAAGTCGCCTCTACCACTTCCAGCTATCCCATCTCCAGAGTGATAGACCAAAGCGAAGCCCCTCACAAGACCAACCATCAATGCCACCATGGTGCTAAATGGTGCCTCCACCTGCGCACGCACCTCAGCACGCATCCTCTGTCGAGACTCCACGACACAATGCCACCGAGGACCACAGTCGTTGACGCGGAAAGATACACTCATCATCTGATCTGGGAGACCCAGATCTAGGGTTTCCCCTAGAGTAGGCCTGGCGAGATGAAAGCCGCAATGACGATGCATTCAACAAGGTAGCGACACGCAAGTGCCGCCATCGCCCACCATGACTGAAGTCTAGCTTGATTTTCACCAGTAGCCATGCCTCGCCTTTGGGGACTAAATGACGGATCGCGGGACATGACAGTCTAGCCACAAAACACCAGTCGACCACCTCTGATGGAGGAGACGGCCACCACCACCATGTCTAGGTACGAAGCTCCGGAGGCCCTCGTGCAACGGGAATAGCCCATGGGGACCCAAAGACGTCATCGGAGCCAGGGCGATGCCGAGGAGGCTGATCAAGATGCTCCCCACCTGAGCCCAGAACGGGCCCACCTGCTCCACTTTCGCCGCCACCACCGGCCGCTGTCCGCTGCACCGCCAGCAAAGATAGTCGAGACCTACGTCGCCACTGATGAGGATTGGCACGCTAGGACGACCTATGATATTTAGTAATTAAGTCTAAGGTTGTGCCATTCATTCTTTGTATCCATGTTATTTATTAGCCAGGTCATGTTGTGGGCCGTTTAGATTTATTTGTGTTTTTGGTTTGGGTCTGTCCAAGCCCAATAGTTTTCTGGCCATCTATATAAGGAGGCTGGGCAGCTAGGGTTTTGAGGAGGCTGAAAATTATGCAAAACATCGTGCTCCACCGTGTGTACCATCCCTCCGGGGTTGGCATGTTGTGACGGCATCTCTGACGTTCGTCTAGTTATCCAGTACATTGTGTTGCGTGAAGGTGCTTGTTATTCAAGTATTGTCGTGCTTGTGTGTGAGGCTCGCTGTTTTTCATTGAGTTGCCCGTTGGATTCATCTATTCGGCGTGAGGTTTGTCAATATCGAAGGGTTGCTCATAGGATTGACGTTCCCCATCTTCAGGTTATGTGTATCACTCACGTGATTCAGAGATTTATCAGATCCATTGGATCAGAAGGTGCATCGTGAAAGATCGGACCAAACAGTCTTCATCATCTTGGTATGAGAGTGCCAGATTGATCATAATGCAACTGTTCGTGAAGAATCGGCAAGTTGGCTAGTTTTTTCATCTCGGCGAGTTGAAATTCTTGCAGTCAGTCGGCGAGTTGATTGTGGTTGTGGCGACTTTGATCTTTTATCTTAGGACAGCGACAAGATCAATCCAATCTCGGCGAGATCGACATCGCTCTTTTTTTCTGTGGAGTCCGGGCAGCGCAAGGTTTTTACTAGGGCCAGATCCGATCGAGGCAGATCGCATGTGTGGAATTCAGATCAGATTTTAGATATGTTTTGTTTCACACGTGTGAAGTCTTGGAAGAAGAAGAAAAAAATCAAAATAGACCGCCCCCGCCTCGTCCCTTGCATCGTGGGATTTTTTTTTGAACGGTAAAAGGGGTGCACGCACCCGAAATCTGCTTATAATGCTGTCGGTGGTACACAATACAGAGGAAACCCTAGAAGAAATAAAATTACAACTAGGCCCTACAAAAGTGCAGAAAGGCCCTTGGGACAAAGCGAGAAACGTGATCAGGTCCTAGGCCCAGATCCTGCTCCAGATCCACCGATGTCAGCAGCGCGCAAGCCTCTCGGCCGCTCCGGCAAGCCAGGGCGGCAACAGCACAACGACGTGGCGCAAAGCAGAAGGGAGGGCTGCCCTACAGCCATGGATTCCGGTGAGGCGACGGAGCACGCCGTACGCAGGTCGCCAGAGAGATCTCCCATATCAGACGCTGGTGCGCCAGCCTCTTCTAGCAAACGAGCACCACCTCGGCCGCCCGACGATGCGAAGAAGAAGGAGGGGTAACAGCAACAAGTACAGCGCTAGCCCGTCGGAGGCGCAGAAGAGGGCGTCGAAGCAGTAGCACATCCCTCCTCGCCCCCTCGACCGGCCAGGGAAGGGCCGCTGCGAACGCCACCAAGCCGCCAATCTTCCTCGCCACCACGGCCGGCCAAGAGTGGCGGTTGGGTAGCAGATCCACACACCAAGGGACTAGCTCCTAAGGCCCCAGCCCCACCGGCCGGAGCGGGAGGAGCTGAGGGGCAGACAAGAAAGGAGGCCCGTCGCAGGGAGAGGCGGTTGCCGTCCACCATGGACGCCAATCACATCTCAGAGGGGCGACCGCTCTGCCGCACGCCACCGCAGCAGAGAATACACCTCCAGGCCTTCTAGATGACGCTCACCCACCTTCCCACTCATCCCCCTGCCACCACGGCCAGCCAGACCAAGAGGAAGGGCGAGGAGAGCTGCAGAAGGAGCAGCTTATTCTGGCGTCGTTGGATCCCATCACCGGACCCTGCCTCCACCGACGAGGCCAGGGAAAGGTGAGGAGAAACCCTAAGAACCAAATCCGGCCACCTCGGATCTAGGCCACCGTCGCCGCCGGGCAAGAAGCCCCGCTACTGGCGAAAACACGCCGCAGACTACTCTACACCTACCACTACGGCTGCCGGACCTCTCCTCCGCCGCTCACCATCGGCATCGCCGACGGGAGGGCCTCGGATCGGCCGGCGCTCTCGGGAGTCTCTCCTTTTACTGTAGCGAAGAGAGAGAAGGATGGGGGAAATGCGCCACCCAGGCCTGTCGAATGTCGATCATCACGGGATCCATCCCGGCCTCACGATCAAAGGGAGCGCCCCAGCCTCGCGATCGCAGGGATCGCCCGACCGCGCGCTAGACTTGACGCGGCCTCTATCCCAAGGCATGGGCCGGCCCAATAGGTGAGAGCCGGTAGGCACAGAGAAAAAGAAAGGAAAAATTGTACATGTTGGCTCGTGGTATCAGCTAAAGAAAAGAGAGAGGCTAAAATTAGAACAAATTGTCACAATCAGGTCGATTTTTCTGCTGGAGATCGGTTGGGCTGGTGCAGTTTGTTTTGGTATTTGTACATTGGTTGTTAGACTGCATGGTGTCAGTGCAGATTACGAAAGAAAGAGCTTCTGCGTTTGGATAAAAAAAAGGAGACACTAGTATTCAACAATTTGCATATATTGGCATACTCAGCTCATTTGGACCCTTGGCATGCATGAATCTATCTTGTTTGTTATGAGTGATCTACGAGGTGTGCTTTGACGTTGCATTCAAAGAATCATTTGTGTCTCCATCAGTTTGGTACATTGGTGGCGTTGAAAGGCGCCAAAAGCAAGTCAAGCTAGCTGAGAGGGAGGATGAGGTGTGGCAGGTGATACGTCTCAAACGTATCTATAATTTTTGGTGCTCCATGCTTGTTTTTACACCATTTGCTTTATGTTTTGTTACACTTCATAGCATTTTTATGCATTTTCCGGAACTAACCTATTAACGAGATGCCACAGTGCCAGCTCCCTATTTTCTGCTGTTTTTGTGTTTCAGAAAAGTTACACAGGAAATATTCTCGGAATTGGACGAAACAAAAGCCGAACCTCCTAATATTTAACGAAGCTTCCAGAAGACCAAAGAGGAAACAGAGGGGTTCCACGGGCCAGCCACACCATAGGGTGGCGCGGCCAGCCCCTGGCCCGCGCCCCCTGGTGGTGAGGCCGCCTGGCCCACCTCCTGACACCGCCCCTTCGCCTATAAAGACCCCCCGACGGGAAAAACCTAAATACACGATCAATTTTCCAAAAACACATCGCGATCCACCGCCGTCGTCGACCCGAGATCGGGAGGGTCCAGAAGCTCTTCCCGGCACCCTGCCGGAGAGGGGAATCGCCACCGGAGGTCTTCTTCATCGCCATGCTTGCCTCCAGCGCGGTGAGTGAGTAGTCTACCTTAGACTATGGGTCCATAGCAGTAGCTAGATGGTTGTCTTCTCCACCATGTGCTTCATGTTTTGATCTTGTGAGCTGCCCTACATGATCAAGATCATCTTTATGTAATTCTACATGTTGTGTTTGTTGGGATCCGATGAATATTGGTGTTATGATTAAGTTGATGTTCTGAATTTTATCTTATGTTATCTCTATGTTGTTTATGATCTTGCATGCTCTCTGTTGTTAGTAGCTATCTTGGCCAAGTAGATACTAGTGACTCCAAGAGGGGGTATTTATGCTCGATAGTTGGGTTCATGTCTCTATTTAATCTGGGGGAGTGACAGAAACCTCTAAGGTTGTAGATGTGCTGTTGCCACTAGGGAGAAAACAACATTCTTGTGTCTAAGGACATTCGCTTTGTTTACATTACACACTTTGCTTAATGCAGTTATCTGTTTTTCATAACTTAATACTCAAGGGGTCCTCAGATGATTCCCCGTGAGTGGATTATTAGTCATAGATGAAGTTGGATGGTGGTCTATGTATCTTGTTGTAATGCCCAGAGTAAATCTCATAGTGATCCTCTTGACATATGCATGTTATCTTTATTCTATCAATTGCCCAACTGTAATTTGTTTATGCAGCATGTCGTTATTTATCTTACGGAGAGACACCACTAGTGAACTGTGGACCCCGGTCCAATTTCCTTTATATTGCTATTACTGTTTACTTTTACTCGCACTGTTTACTTTCTTGCATATTACTATTGCTTTCCACTCGATACGCTCATTCCTTTGTTTACAGCAAACCGGTGAGATTGACAACCTCATCGTAAGTTGGGAGCAAAGTATTTGTTTGTGTGGTGTGCAGGTTTCACATTCCTGCTGGCGCAAAGCAAAGCACTAGACGAGGCGCCTTATAAATTATCCGGAGCTGTCGTGAAGCTAGCAGGCACCACCTTCTGAAGTTTGGCTTTTTCCTACTAGTTCGATAAACCTCGGTTTCTTACTGATGGAAGACTTGCTACTGTGCTCATCATACCTTCCTCTTGGGGTTCCCAACTGGGTGGTTATCTGCCCACTGATACGTCTCAAATGTATCTATAATTTTTGATGCTCCATGCTTGTTTTTACACCATTTGCCTTGTGTTTCGTTACACTTCGTGGTTTTTTTATGCGATTTCCGAAACTAACCTATTGATAAGATGCCACAGTGCCAGTTCCCTGTTTTCTGCTATTTTTGTGTTTCAAAAAAGCTACACAGGAAATATTCTCGGAATTGGATGAAACAAGTTCGGAAACTCCTATTTTTCCCGGACGGAGGACGAAGCCGGAGAGGGGCCAGAGGCTGGCCACACCACAGGGGGGCGCGGCCCAGCCCCTGGCCTGCGCCCACCCATGGTGAGGCCACCCCGGTCCACCTCTGACACTGCCCCTTCGCCTATAAGAAGCCTGCCGACGGAAAACCCAAAAACAATCGGAAAATTTCCAGAAAGGGTTCCACAGCTCCGCCGCCACCGCCGATGAATTTCAGGGGACAGAAGTCTCTGATTCGGCACTCTGCCGGGATGGGGAAGTGCCCCCGGAGCCATCTCCATCGGTCTCCATCGCCGTCTCTGCTGTCTCCATCGACCTCACCGCCATCTCCATCAACCTTGCTGTCTCCGATGAAGAGGAGGGAGTAGTTCTCCCCCGGGGCTGAGGGCTCTACCGGTAGCTATGTTGTTCACCTCTCTCTCCCATGATGTGATCTTTATGTGATCATGAGCTTTGTATCTAGTTGAATTGGTAGATGTTATTATTCAGATATTATGCTACTCCCGTGCTTTATATTTGTAATATCCGGAGACACCTTGTATCATGATGTGAAGGTGATAGTGTGTGCATTATGTGTGTCTCTTTTGGTTAATGTCTCTATGAATTGTTGGTGTTTGTTGGAACCATCTAGTGCGTTCACGGTGACAGTGTGGGACAATCTAGTTTGGGTAAATACAGACTTTGAGGAGTGCTTTGTAGCCCTATGCATGATTAGTGTTTGTTATCCATTGGGGAATTGTTTTGAGTTGCATATTGATGTTAGTATCTATTGGTTCAATTATGTTATATTTGTTGAGAGTGTGTCCACTAGTGAAAGTATGATCCCCAGGCCTTGTTTCCAAGCATTGCACATCGTTTCCTTTCAGTTTTGTTACATGTTTGCTCGCAGTGATACTTATTTTAGATTACATTTACTACTTATAATCATCACTACTACTTGTATTTCACTATCTCTTTGCCGAACTAGTGCACCTATACATCTAACAAGTGTATTGGGTGTGTTGGGGACACAAGAGACTTTCTGTATCGTAATTGCAGAGTTGCTTGAGAGGGATAGGTTTGACCTCCTCCTCCCTGAGTTCGATAAACCTTGGGTGATCCACTTTAGGGAAACTTGCTGCTGCTCTACAAACCTCTGCACTTGGAGGCCCAACACTGTCTACAAGAACAGACGCGTGCGTAGACATCAAGCTCTTTTCTGGCGCCGTTACCGGGGAGGTAAGCTAAAAGGTACTCGCATCCTCCTGTGTGAGTGCTCGAAGTTATTTCCTTTAGATTCTGCAATTATATCTTTTTGTTTCTTATTTTTATTTTCACTAGTTAGGCTTAATGGAAAACAAAGAGTTCTTTAGTATTTTTCCTACATTAGGATATGAAGTGTTTGAAGAGAAAATTGAAAAACCTTTGGAGCTTAATTTGCATGCTAATAGTGTTGTTAGTATGAATGCTTTGAACACCGTTATTGCTAATGCTATAGAAAAGTCTAACCTTGGGTAAGCTGGTTTTGTTAAGCATGATATTTTTAGTTCCCCAGCTTTATTGGAGAAAATTTGCTCTGATGATATTTTATCTCCCATATGTGATAATTCTTATGATGCTTGTGCTCCTCATCCTTTTAAAATACCTATGAAAATTAGTTGAACGTGCTATGAATAACTGCTATTTAGGAGATGGAACTGCCTATCCTGGTGATCATTTGCTCTTTATACATGAATTATGCAAGTTGTTCAAGTGTGCAGGTATTTTGATGAACCAAGTTAACTAGAAGCTATTTTCTTTGTCACTGAAGGGCAGAGCCACGGAATGGTATAAAACACTGAAGGATGGCCGATCTATTGGCTGGGAGGAAATTATACCTCTCTTTTATTCTAAATGAAGGAAATATGCCCTAGAGGCAATAATAATATTGTTATGATCATATTTCTTGTTCATGATAATGTTTATATTCCATGCTAGAATTGTATTAAGTGGAAACATTAATACTTGTGTGGTTTATGAACAAACACCGTATCCCTAGTAAGCCTCTACTAGACTAGCTCATTGATTAATGATGGTTAAGGTTTCCTAACCATAGACATGAGTTGTCGATTAATAATGATGTCATATCATTATAAGAACTAGCAGGGTGGCCCGCGCATTTGCGCGGCTAGAATATCTGTTGATGTTATATCATGCTAATTTAGATAAATATATCTGATAAACATGTACATTTAATACAATTAAGAATAGTTAATTGTTTAAAACACTAAATTGCTTTGAGGCTTCAATATGCTTTTTCTTCCTTTTGCTCAAGTTCATGTAAATTAATGTGCCTTTAACATCTTGCATAGTTTTACTTAGTTTCACTTTTATAATGTCACTGGGTACAACAAAATATTTAATGATTCGTTTTTATCTCCTTCCTCCTCTTTGATTTGATTTCCTATTATTTACAATTGACAATTCAAAATCATATTATATTGAACTCATAAATTTAACTTTGATCTCAATGCTTGCCACTTGGTCCGGCCATGCTCTTGGAGGCGATTCTTGACCAAGCCGGTTTTCGAGCTGGAGCCGCCCACATGGCGTTACCCATTGGCCAGGTTGTATGACCACGAAGGCGGCAGCAGTTCATCCCTTGTGTTGGATCGCAGGTGCGCCAACGCGGCCGGGTGGAGCTTCGGCGCTGCATCCCGCATTCAGCAGGCAAGGCGTCTCGCATTGCATGTATCACTGATCCAGTCCGCCCTGCAACATTTTCCCCCAAATTTTCATTACAGAGTCACATGTGTAAGAAAATATCCAAAGTCCATGCATTAGATACGTCTAAAGATTTATGGCTCTTACGCACTAAAAAAGTTACTTATCTGACCATAAGAGGACTTCAGCCCATCCTGATTTTTTAATAAAGATTAGCCCATCCTGATTTCAGCCTGAAAGTTATATATGCCGATGCTGACTTTGGGTCTTTCTGGTAAAATTATCATGGCACTTAGCTAACCAACAGATCTGGTGGATGTTTCCAAAAAAAAAAAAAAACAGATCTGGTGGATCATATTTCTTTTTTAAGGTAGTGCATTCACGCTTGTAAATGAAACCAACAGTTGGTACTTGATAATTAGCTCTCTTTTTTTCATTTCATACTTCTTCTTATGGTACTATCTTTAGGCTGCTTCATTAGAGTGTAATAAATTTAATCAACACTATAAAATGTTGAAAGTAGTTGTACACCATACTTTACATTTCGAGTAGCTGTACTTCAGCATCCAAATAGCCCCATGTTTATCATGATTGTTATAAACTCCAAAGTTATTTCTTGTAGCATTCAAAGTAGTTGACATTTTTTGTGCCTGTCATCTTAGATGAATAATTGAATCATATACTGCATTTTTTCCCAAGAGAAATTAGTACTGTACTGCAATTTGACATACCTTATCCCAGGATTCAATCTCGGACGATCAGATTACTTGCATAGTAGAAGCCTAATTTGGATGACTTATTTCGCACAGAACCAATCTCACGTCTCATCATACTTCTTCTTATGGTACTATCTTTAGGCTGCTTCATTAGAGTTTAATAAATTTAATCAACACTATAAAATGTTGAAAGTAGTTGTACACCATACTCTACATTTCGAGTAGGTGTACTTCAGCATCCAATAGCCCCATGTTTATCATGATTGCTATAAACTCCGAAGTTATTTCTTGTAGCATTCAAAGTAGTTGACATTTTTTGTGCCTGTCATCTTAGATGAATAATTGAATCATATACTGCAATTTTTCCCAAGAGAAATTAGTACTGTACTGCAATTTGACATACCTTCTCCCAGGATTCAATCTCGGACGATCAGATTACTTGCATAGTAGAAGCCTAATTTGGGTGACTTATTTCGCACAGAACCAATCTCACGTCTCACCATGGTGGCACGAAGGATATTGTCCTGCTAGCTGTTGCCACTGTTGAATTCTCATCAGCATTTACCTCAGCGGCCTCCCGTGCTGCAAAATCCACAAAACGAACCTCTCTTTAATCTCCAAGAAACATTACAACATATAAGATATTTCCTATGAGTGATGCTCGTAGTTGAATGCACACGTGCGGTCCACAGTGTGCATCCGTCTTTGTTCTGTTGAAGTAATAAGAATTGATGTCAGACTCAAGATTAGTCTAGCCAGTTTACTTACACAACCAAACCTATCTTCCTGAAGTGGTGCACGTAACATCAACGTTTTGTACTGCTGTTAGAGATGAACTGTATAAGTAAATAAAATATTAGAAGGGTATTTTAGAACAGAGTTACTTGCCTGGCGGATAGGCGGATGAGCAACGATGATAATTATTCATACAGAAGTTCTTCGCTCAGAGGACTCCTCCTATATGGAAAAACCATCGTGAGATAGATTCTGGTTCTGGACTGCAGCGTGGTCACATCTTGGGAGCTGATGATAGAGGAAGAGAGTTAGAGACTTAGGGAAAGTCTGGATCGTACCTTCTTATAGATCATGGAGCATACAGTTTTCAGATCAATTCCAGATCAACATTGAAGCACACATCGTATCTTCTTCTAGATCATAGAGCATACAGTTTCAAATCAATTCCAGATCAAACATTGAAGCACACATGACGCCACGGAGAATATTGACGCGGCGAGGAAGGCGATAACGAAGAGCAGCGGTAGGGTTAATTTATGCCGTGCTAGTTGGGGCGGCAAAGGAGGCTGATCAGATCGAGATGTTTTCTGTTATCATACGCTAGTAGTTTCTCGTAATGGAGAGGATAGATTTCGTTTTTCATGGAATGAGCTGTGTAGACGTCTGGGAGAGACCCGTATATGTATTGAATCCATCCAAGCGTTAGAATAGGGATGTTGGTAACTGGCTAGGTTCTTGTTTGTTCTAGTTAATCGTGCGGGCAGAGAGTTATTTGTTTTTGCCACGGTTTGTGTATATGGACATATTGCAAATCAACATCACCAAGCGTACGAAAATCGTGGCCGTTGTGCTAATTGATACGCCCAGTTAATCTTCACCGTCGATTGTTTGTTGTTTTAATAATATAATAGATAGATGATATGATGGATAGACCCAAATTAAGCACATCAATTAGATTATATCATTGTGTTCACAATTGCGTAGCTTTTCCTATGTCAGTATCCTATTCCTTAGACCATGAGATAATGTCACTCCCTGGTACCGGAAGAGAGCTTTGAGGTCATCAAACGTTATCCTATGAGAGGGTGATCATAAAGGTGTCTCTCAGGTAATCGGAAAGTACCTGTTGGGTTGCATGTATCGAGATGGGATTTGTCCCTCCCATGTCGGAGAGATATACTCAGGGCCCACTCGGTAATCAATATCATATAACGTTTGCAAACACGTGGTTAATGAGTTTAATCACAGGGTGATATTGGATTGCGGAACGAGTAAAGAGTACTTGCTGTGAATGAGATTGAACAAGGTATGGCGATGCCGACGATCGAATCTTGGGCAAGTAAAATATCACGAGACAAAGGAATTCGTATACGGGATTAATTGAATCCTGACATCGTGGTTTACTGATAATGATCTTCGTTGAATGTGTGGGAGTCAATATAGATTTCCAGATCCCGCTATTGATTATTGATGGTGATCATGTCTGCATATTCTCGAACCCGTAAGGTCACACATTTAACGCTCATCGACGCTAGGGTAGTTTCGGGATTTATGGAATTTGTTTTGGAGAGTTACGGAATTGTTCCGGGAAGATGATTAATGATATATTGATTAATTGAATCAATAAATATTAATACATATATTTGTTTACTAGAAATAAATAGGGCTAAAAGGTAGTCCATAGAAAGTTTTGCTAATGGACTAATTTAGTAGCCCATCTAGACAAACTCTAAAAGGAAAAGCAAAAAGAAAAGGCAAAGAGAAAAAAAGAGGCGGGGGCACATGGGCCAGCCAGTTGGGCCAGCCGCATGCGCCACGGCCCGCCTCGGCCGCTCGCTACACTCGATCGATTGATCGAGGGCGCAGCCAGGCGCCAGGGAGGGTCGGCGCTCGCTCGCTGGCTTCGCCGGCCAGGGGCGTTCGAGAGCCAGCGCACGGGCCGGCTAGGCCAGCCTTTGGGCCAAGTGCGGCTGGGCTGCACGTGCCTGGGAAGGTCTCCAGGAGCCCAAGCTTGCTCGCGCAGCTCTCGCCAGAGACCGGATGCGCGGATCGACGTGGCATGCATGAAAAGTTTTACAAACTTGGCTCGCAATCTGATCTGCTCGGCCGGCTATAAAAGGAGGAGAGGATCCACCGGCTACGTGACCTAATTTTTGATTAGCCGCCATGCTGCCTCTTGTCTCATATGTAGCTCCCTTTTTGCCTAGTTTGACTAGATATTTTACCCAATCTTCTTCCACCTCGCGTGTGTAGGCGAAGCCCTGCCCGCAGATACTCTCCACTATAAGCACCACGCTGTCGTGCTGCTGATCCCATCTACCACTCCACCGCACCTTGCTGGACCGAGGAGGAGGAGACATCGTTGTGTTGTACGTGTGCAACGTTCGGAGGCGCCGCCCGTTGTGGCGCTTGGATCAGATCGGATTGCGAGTAGGAGACGCTAGTACGACTACGCCGACCATGTTCATCTGAATGTTTCCGCTGTGCGATCTACAAGGGTATGTAGATCAAATCTCTCTCGCTCGTTGTTTTGCATCTCGTAGATCAGATCTTGGCTTGTTCTTGTTCGTCTTCGTAGGAAATTTTTTGTTTTCTATGCTGCAAAACCCTTCACTAAATTCTATCCTTCTAGTGAGGTTCATAAAGATAGGAATTATATTTATAATTTTCGTCTACATGATGGAGAAAGCATTGCCTAAGCGTGGGGAAGATTGAAGTCACTAATGCTCAAATGTCTTATTCATGAGTGATACGTCTCAAATGTATCTATAATTTTTGATGCTCCATGCTTGTTTTTACACCATTTGCCTTGTGTTTCGTTACACTTCGTGGCGTTTTTATGCGATTTCCGGAACTAACCTATTGACAAGATGCCACAGTGCCAGTTCCTTGTTTTCTGTTGTTTTTGTGTTTCAGAAAAGCTACACAAAAAATATTCTCAGAATTGGACGAAACAAGTTCTGGAACTCCTACTTTTCCCGGACGAAGGACGAGGACGAAACGGGAGCCGAAGAGGGGCCAGGGGCTGCCCACACAACAGGGGGGCGCGGCCCAGCCCCTAGCCGCGCCCACCCATTGTGAGGCCACCCTGGTCCACTCCTGACGACGCTCCTTCGCCTATAACAAGCCTCGGGACAGAAAACCCTAGAGGAATCGGTAAATTTCCAGAAAGAGTTCCGCAGCTCTGCCGCCGCCACCGATGAATTTCGGGGGACAGAAGTCTCTGTTTCGGCACCCTGCCGGGACGGGGATTTGCCCCCGGAGCCATCTCCATCGGTCTCCATCGCCGTCTCTGCCGTCTCCGTCGACCTCACCGCCATCTCCATCAACCTTGCTGTCTCCTATGATGAGGAGGGAGTAGTTCTCCCCCGGGGCTGAGGGCTCTACCGGTAGCTATGTGGTTCACCTCTCTCTCCCATGATGTGATCTTTATGTGATCGTGAGCTTTGTAACTAGTTGAATTGGTAGATGTTATTATTCAGATATTATGCTACTCCCATGCTTTATATTTGTAATCTTCGGAGATACCTTGTATCATGGTGTGAAGGTGACTAGTGTGCGCATGATGTGTATCTTTTTGGTTAATGTCTCTATGAATTGTTGGTGTTTGTTGGAACCATCTAGTGCGTTCACGGTGATAGTGTGGGACAATCTAGTTTGGGTACATATGGACTTTGAGGAGTGCTTTGTAGCCCTACACATGATTAGTGTTCGTTTTCCATTGGAGAATTATTTTGAGTTGCATATTGATGATAGTATCTATTGGTTCAATTATGTTATATTTGTTGGGAGTGTGTCCACTAGTGGAAGTATGATCCCTAGGCCTTGTTTCCAAGTTTTGCACACCGTTTCCTTTCAGTTTTGTTACATGTTTGCTCGCAGCGATACTTATTTCAGATTACATTTACTACTCATAATCATCACTACTACTTGTATTTCACTATCTCTTCGCCGAACTAGTGCACCTATACATCTGACAAGTGTATTGGGTGTGTTGGGGACACAAGAGACTTTTTGTATCGTAATTGCAGGGTTGCTTGAGAGGGATAGCTTTGACCTCCTCCTCCCTGAGTTCGATAAACCTTGGGTGATCCACTTAAGAGAAACTTGCTGCTGCCCTACAAACCTCTGCACTTGGAGGCCCAACACTGTCTACAAGAACAGACGCGTGCGTAGACATCAAGCTCTTTTCTGGCGCCGTTGCCGGGGAGGTAAGGTAAAAGGTACTCGCATCCTCTTGTGTGAGTGCTCGGAGTTATTTCCTTTAGATTCTGCAATTATATCTTTTTGTTTCTTGTTTTTATTTTCACTAGTTAGGCTTAATGGAAAGTAAAGAGTTCTTTAGTCTTTTTCCTGAGTTTAGATTTGAAGAGAAAATTAAAAAACCTTTGGAGCTTAATTTGCGTGCTAATAGTGTTGTTAGTATGAATGCTTTGAACACCGTTATAGAAAAGTCTAAGCTTGGGGAAGTTGGTTTTGTTAAGCATGATATTTTTAGTTCCCCAGCTTTAGTGGAGAAAGTTTGCTCTGATGATATTTATCTCCCCTTTGTGATGTTTCTAATGATGCTTGTGCTCCTCATCCTTTTAAAATACCTATGAAGATTGTTGAACGTGCTATGGATAACTGCTATTTAGGAGATGGAACTGTCCATCCTTGTAACACCCCACTTTCTGTAACCCTGTTTAAGTAGTGTTTAGTGAGCCAAAAATGAGGGCCAACAAAAACTTTTTGAACAAACCTCTGGAAGTACTATTTCTTGCTTGTTTGTCTTGGTTGTTATGTTAATGATGTCTGTTTGAGTTGCTTGTTGAGCACTACTGTGAACCAACACAATCCTTGTGCCCTTGTGATCATGACTTTATTTATGCTTCTAGCTAATTTTCTAAGACCATTATCTTGGCAACCTCTCCTTTTTCAAATTATTTTATTTGTCCAAAATACGCGCCAAGATTTATCTTTGAGACAAAGCTTTTATCAAAACTAAGTATTTACAAAATTATCTGGACCTACAAAGTAGAGTGGTCCCACTATTTTACAAACTTATATTTTGTTGATATTTATAAAAGGATTTCAAACACCTTTAAGAAAACTTTCTAAAGGAGATGCTATGTCTCCACTAGTTTCTGAAAAATTTACAAAAGCTTTACTCCTTTATTTGAAACTCTTTTCTACTTGACCATGGCATGATCATCATTGAGCACTTGTTCAAACATTGTTTCTGGAGATGCTAGATTAGCTGCAAATGATTGACCTTGTGTGGTGAGTTGACTTTGTGTGACTTTGTTTGACATTAATGAGTTGCTTGTGTGTAGATATGATCCCTAGGTAGGCCTGTGGCCTAACCTATTCAAAACCCATCAATTAATATTTTGTCCCATGTAAGTTATTTCCATTCTATCTTTCAAATAAAACTTATCTTGTTATTTTCCTCTCAATCCTGAAGCCCTAACTCTAATGTCTTAGTTTTACCATAAGACATTAGGAGCCCCATTTTGAGGATTTTTAAAACCAATCAAACTAGCCTAAGGAAAGCACCCATGGTGTTATTAGAATCATCTTCATCCAACCATAAAAAGGTTCCACTCAAATTTAGAGAATCATCTCTTGCAGACATTTCATCAAACACCTTATGTGCAGGCTATCTACACTCTTGTTAACAGTTTCAGTTTTTAGACACTTGTATTAAGCTCATACTTTCTATCCAGGGAAATGTACACCCATAGAACTCATCTTTGGCATGTGTTCTTCCATTCCTTCCATTACCACTTATTCATTTGAGGTCATCTGCTACTTGTTCTAATCCTGTTTCTGACCCTAATTAAACCACTAACCATTTGACTATTATTAGATGCAGTTTGATCACACTTCTAGATTTCGATATTAATTGTTCAGAGACCATCCTATGACCTATTCCTCTTATTTTTGATCTACTCTAACTATCTATACACTTGCATGTGCATTTTGAGGTGTGCCACCCATTTATGTGGGATGGTTTTGGACTCTAATCAAAACTACTTCCATCCTTTAATTTTTTCTCCATAAATCTTTTGATCACTTTTTTTTAGCATTCGCCATAAATTCTCCCCATGAGCCATTCTCCTCTCTACTAACATTGGAAGTGTTATTTATGCTTAAATACCACCCCTCCTCCATCCAAGATGCCTATTTTCTTATCTCATCTTTCTTATTTAGCAAGTGCATGGAAATGGCAACCATGTTATTTCTTGACCTCTTACTTACCCAATAAAATTCAAGAACTCCTACTATGCCATATCTTTGATTTTAGAATCATCTAAACCCAAAACCCTAGTGGTTCATCTTCAAATTTTTAAAATCTTGTCCCAAGTAGTATAGGGCAAATCTTCACATTCCAAATTTTGGTGATCTTGCCTATTACCAAATAAAATCTTCCAAATTGGCAATACTATTAATCTCACCAAATCACACCCATCTAATCCATCTATGCATGCCATTGTTTGGTGTATATGAGACTAGCCAATAATCCAAGAATTGCATCATGCATGAAATCACCACCATATCTATCCCTATCTAATTCAAAATTATTTGAAACTTCACCAAATCACCACTTTGACCTCTCCAGCACTTTGACACCCCTCTGGACGAAATGTACTGTAGCAGCCACCCCTCACCCTTGTCCTTTAGTGCTTGGAAGGAGGAGAAAAGGGTCCATGCCACCAATTTGACTATCAATAGAAAAATGCATGCAACAGCTTACCCCTCAGTTCCTGCTCAAGCAAGCCACCTCCTGGACCCCTCTCACACTCTCCACCGCCCTACCCAACCAACCAGAGCCCCACATGCCCCAAACCGACATAACCCACTCCCCCTCGGTTATAAGCTTACGGGACACCCCAGCCCCTTTCTACTCCCTCATTTCACTCCTGAACCTCCACTTAGCTCTCCCCAGAGCTCCTGTGCCACCCCTTTGCTCTACAGTGGTGAGGACAGGGAGAGAACCTCCTCTCGATCTGCAGGGAAGGAGGGCATGCTGCCATCCATCTGGCCCCCCTCCGCTCTCTCTTTTTGCTTGCAGGAACTTCCCTCGCCCGTACCTACCTAACCCCGTCCTTCTTTTGATCTAGGGAAGCCGGATCATCGACCTCTGGGAGCATCGGGATGAGCTCCTCCGCCGCGGATGTGCAGGTCATCTTCCTGGAGCTCAACCCGATGCTATCGCCCCTCGTTGACCTCGTCTCGGTACGCCGCATCACCTCGTCCAGTCGCCATCGCCAGGGAAGGTCCCTAGGTGAGCCACCGCCCTTGCCTACCCTCGGCTAGGGTTTCCTCCCTGTTACCCACGGCCAGAGGTAGGAGATGAAGGCGGGCCGTTGATCTTAATTAGATCGGACGGTCGGCCTTGCCCTGTACCGCTTCGGGTGTGCGCGCCCACTGACCGGCGGGTCCCACCCGTCAGGCAGATTGAACCGCTGTTCCCGCACGCCCACGGCCTGGGGTGGGCTGGCCCGAAGCTGTGCCGCCCAGGCCTGTTAGAATCCGGCCCGCGCTGTTTTTTTAGGAAACTGTTTTAACTTTTTACCAGATCTGTTAGTTTGCAAAAATTATAGAAAAATAATTACAGGTCCAAATTGAGTGATTCAAATTCTTGTGAGTTCCTCTTGTTGTGAACTATCTAGAATTATTGCATGCATAAATCTTTGGCCCTTGTAGAAATACTTGAATTAAATCTTGTAAAACAAGCACCTTTTTAATCAAAACTGCAAATTTAGAATTATATAAATTGAAATGTTGTGTTTCCAATTTTGAGTAGTGCTCTATTGTATTGTGATGCTCAGGAAACTTGTTTTGCTATTTTAGGAGTATTATTTTGCCTGCAGTAATTATTTTGGTGTTATTAAAGAATTGCCTTGTTTTAATTATTGTGCTTAGTAGGATTATTATTTTTTTAGGTGATTCCAACTCTGGTGTGTTATGTATTACAGTAGCTTTCAAACTTGTTCTCTGGTTGAATTTTAGGAACTACTGAAAGTTTCAGGGAATTAAATTGCTTTTCTAGTGATAAGTGTGATTAGGAAATTCATTAGAATTCACCTAAAACTTCTTTTGGATTGATTCCAATTGGTTTGGTTCTGTTATAGTGTTAGCTACCTAGAAGTATGCTAATTGCCATGTCTTGATTCATATTGGTGCCTGCAAGTTGTTTGCATGTGAATAGGGCTTAATTACCATTATGATTTATCTTGCTATTATTAGATTGGTAAATTCTTTTGTAAAAATAGTTCTTGTTTCAGGATCTGAACATGTTTGTTTCTGATACTCATTGATTGAGTGTGTGTTGCATGTCTTGTGTGTGGATTTTGTATGCATGTATGCTTATTGTGTGTTGTTGATTTTTCCGGCGATAGAATCGAACGACGAGTGTGCGGAGGAGGGGGAAATCTTTGAATATCAAGAAGAAGGAGACCAGGGACAAGCCACTCAAGGCAAGCCATCTACTTGTTGCATACCTGAATCCTAATAATTCACCTTGCATTGTTTTATTACTGTTTTCTTTTTATGCATGGTTTCTATATTGCTATTATTCTCTATATAGCAATAGTTGACGACTTAGCTCCACAAGTCGACTTGATATCATCCATTGAGATGACACCCCTTGTGACCTACTCAACACCCCTTTTTACTAGAGACTTGATGGTTAGCATCAATGTCCTTGGGAAAACTTGTAGTGGAGCCAAAAACTCTAGGATGGGAACACTCTCTGGAAAGATTTCGAAAGAGTTTTCGAAAACCTTAGAGTAGTGACTACTCCACTGAAATGTTTTTCAAAAGGTTTTATAAACATGGAGTTGGACATGGGAGATAAAGGAGTTGGTGGTTTTATGAAAAGTGGCATTGTGTATAAGTGTTCACCAAACCAATTACTCCCGTGCAACCACATTACCCTGGTATGGGGCGGGGCTTAGTCCGAAGTTTGTCTGCTTTAGTGCGGGGAGCCTCGTACTATATAAGGGTCTGTAGGACCCCGGAATCCGGGTTGTCGCAAGTGGTGGGCAACAGTGTAGTGGGCCCGCTAATAGGCTACCCGTCTGGAAGACACTTGGGTTTGTCCCGCCGTGGCACTGGAACTACGCTCGACGGAGGTAGACGGCCAGGGTTTGCCGGGGAAGTTAACTCCATAGGGTAGGCACCCGTGCTAAGGTAGATGAATGGAAGGCTCTGATCGGGTGCTTGTCGTGGCATAGGATGCTATGCGGGGATGATGCCCACACGATGAGTATCCGGATGGTGTGGGTAAAGTGTACAACCTCTGCAGAGTGTAATCTATTCGAATAGCCGAGTCCTCGGTCATGGACGGTTGGAATGGCCATACTTAACCTGTGTCAGGTTTCGGTTTTACAAAAATGCTTTCAGAAAAATAGAGAAAGGTGCTGGATGGAGTACTCGGAGGGTACTGCCGTGGCACGGTTATGGTTCGGAGTACTTGCAGGGTACTGCCGAAGGAATGGAGAGGGTCATGTGAGATTGACCCGGTTTTATAAAGGAAGGTGGTCATGTTCGATTGACCATCGGCTCTCTCTCTCTCTCTCTCTCTCTCTCTTGAAGATTAAATGAGATTTCCCCTTCCCTAGAGATTTTTACTAAAAAGGTCTTCTAAACGTTTTCTTTAATGAGGATATAGAAATGTCGTAAGACATGCTATATCGACATGAGAAATTGACTAGTTAGGATAAACCAGACTAGAGCCTTTCTTTGCTACAGCCAAACTGCGTATCAGTTCACTCTCTCTTTAGATGGTTTGGGAGTACAATTCAAAATGTACTCACGGCTTTGTCCCTGGCTATTAACTTGGTCAGACTATGGAGAAGACTACTCGGAAGGTGACGATGGTTACGATGACGCCGGTGCGAACTAGGAACGTCTCCCAGTCAGTTGCCTATAGGGTAGTAGGCATGACGTGGGTCATCAACGCTGTTTAGTATCCGCTGCTTAGTCGTAGACTTGCCCTACGTGGCAATATCATACTTGGTCATGTGACCAACTGTAAGTATATTATTCGGTACTGTAATGGATGATGTAATTCTGTTATCAACTCGGATATGTGGATTCATGACACACTGATCATGGGATCGTGAATTGTATGCATATCGGGTATTCCGGATGGGTAATCCGGGGTCCCCACAATCCTGGTGATCATTGATTGCTGTTTGATGGCTAGCCCGTTGGGAACCCCAAGAGGAAGGTATGATGAGCACAGCAGCAAGTCTTTTCACCCAGTTAAGAAACCAAGGTTTAATCGTTCTTGGAGAGGAGAGACAAACGACTGAAGGTGATGCGGACTGGCTTAATAGCACTCCAACAAGGGCGCCGTTTACGATACTTGTTGACTCGTCTTTGGCCAGTAGCAACGCGGAACCTGCACACAACACAACCAAGTACTTTGTTCCCAACTTGCGATGAGGTTGTCAATCTCACCGGTTTGCTTGAAACAAAGGGTATGAGCATATCGAGTGGAAAGCAGTGAAAGTATGCGAGTAAAGTAAACAGTGCGAGTAAAGTAACAGGTGATAGCAATATGATGGAAATAGGACCGGGGTCCACAGTTCACTAGTGGTGTCTCTCCATAAGATAAATAACACATGCTGGGTAAACAAATTATAGTTGGGCAATTGATAGAATAAAGATAAACGTGATATGTCAAGAAGATCACTATGCGATTTACTCTGGGCATTACAACAAAATACATAGACCGCCATCCAACTGCATCTATGACTAATAATCTACTCACGGGGATATCGTCCGAACACCCCAAGAGTATTAAGTTGCGAATAACAGATAATTGCATTAAGCAAAGTGTGTAATGTAAACAAAGCATATGCCCTTGAGCATATGAATGTTGTTTTCTCCCTAGTAGCAATAGCACATCTACAACCTTAGAGGTTTCTGTCACTCCCCCGGGTTAAATAGAGGCATGAACCCACTATCGAGCATAAATACCCCCTCTTGGAGTCACTAGCAACTATTCGGCCAAGATAGCTACTAACAACAGAGAGCATGCAGGATCATAAACAACATAGAGATAACATAAGATATATTTTAGTATAGCAACTCAATCATAACACCAATATTCAGCGGATCCCAACAAACCAAACATGTAGAATTACATAACGGTGATCTCAATCATGTAGGGCAGCTCATGAGATCTAAACATGAAGCACATGGTGGAGGAGACAACCATCTAGCTACTGCTATGGACCCATAGTCCAAGGTAGACTACTCACTCATCGCTCCGGAGGCAAGCATGGCGATGAAGAAGACCTCCGGTGGCGATTCCCCTCTCTGGCAGGGTGCCGGGAAGAGCTTCTGGACCCTCCCAATCTCGGGTCGACGACGGCGGCGGATCGCGATGTGTTTCTGGAAAATTGATCGGGTCCTTAGGTTTTTCCTGTCGGGGGGTCTTTATAGGCGAAGGGGCATCGTCAGAGGTGGCCCGAGGCACCCTCACACATAGGTGGCGCGGCCAGGGGCCAGGCCGCGCCGCCCTGGTGTGTGGGGCGCTCGTGGCCCCCTCTGACTCCTCTTCGGATCTCTGGAAGCTTCCGGGGAAAATAAGACTTCAGGAACTTGTTTCGTCCAATTCCGAGAATATTTCCTGTGTAGCACTTCTGAAACACAAAAACAGCAGAAAACAGGGAACTGGCACTGTGGCGACTTGCTAGTAGGTTAGTTCCGGAAAATGCATAAAAGTGCCATGAAGTGTAACGAAACAGTAGGCAAATGGTGTAAAAACAAGCATGGAGCATCAAAAATTATAGATATGTTGGAGACGTATCAAGCATCCCCAAGCTTAACTCCTGCTCGTCCTCGAGTAGGTAAGTGATAACAAAGAATAATTTTTGAGGTGACATGCACCTACACAATCTTGATCATGTATGTAAGCATTGTGAGCTGGGATCATAAGAGCTTAAAACATGGGCATGAAAGACATAATCTTGACAATAAGAAACTTAGCAATCATGTTATAACATGAAAAAGAACAAAAACAAAAGATCATGAAAATGAAACAATGAAAGTCAAACGTGTGTTCAAATCATAAGGAAAAACATAAAAATGGTTTTCAGCTTGTCCTTCAAAGAGAGCAAAACATAAATGCATAGGACACCTTCAAGTTTAAGAGGGCGACTAGATACAAATAATTTGAGAACAAGTGAAACCAACAATATGAATCAATCAATGAAAACTTTGGGACAATGCACATTATACTAAGAATGACAACTATGCTCTCTTAATGGTGCATAAAGATAGAAGGTGATGACTCAACATAAAAGATAAAAGAAAGGCCCTTCGCGGAGGGAAGCAGTGATTGCAAGTGTTATAACCTTCAAAAATTATGTTACTTACCGGCTTTGAGCTCTCATTGCCCCCATCATAAGCATCTTGAATGGTTAAAGTTAATGCGAGAACAGTTATGATGCATATGCTTGACAAATCATAAGTTGAAAACCTCGTGTCCCGTGAATACGAGTACCCAAACCTCATGCTACTCAACTTAGAGTCCCAAGCAAAGCTCTTGTCATTGTAAGTATATGCGTATCATCGAGAACCGCCAACGGGGTACCTCCATGCCCGATGACATGGAACAAGCCCACATCAAAATGACAGGACAAGCAGACAATGAACACCTTGACATCTCTTTTATTTACCAATTGTATAGCTTTTTATTTTGAGATGCGTCGTCGAATGTCCACTATGGGTATGCTGCAAATTTCCACCATGAATTATGCATGGCTTAGATTGGAGGCCCAGGCGTTTCCCTAACACATATAAAAACTCCATGATCCCCACAAGATTCCCAAATCATTTCACATCGCGGGCATCCATAAACAAAAGATCACGATATCAACTCAAAAGAGAAGTGCAATGTTGAAAGCTTGCCCATGACTGCATGGCTGGGCTAGTCTCCAACTTACAACTTGCAAGCATAACAACTCAACATAAGAGACCACAATGTCAAATTTTTAAGAACAGGAAAAAGTAAAGTGTGCCTTCCGGTTCGTGAGAGCTTTACTGACCAATTTTCGCATAACACTGGTAAGAGTTTAATTTGAAGAAAAAATAAAAGCAAGTCAAATTTACTTGGAATAGCAAATTGCTAGTAGGTATGTATGGTGGACACTTTGGCAAACTTGGTTTTTAGGAGTTGGATGCACGAGTAGAGCTCATACTCAGTACAAGGCGAGGGCTAGCAAAAGACTGGGAGCGACCAACTAAGAGAGCAATAATGGCCATAATCATGCAAAGCGACATTAAAAGAAGCATAAGATGGCATCAAAAGTCAAAAACTAAATGATCATAGAGGCTATTGGCGACTTTGTATGAGTCTAACATGTGTAAGCATGCGCCAAGTCAACCCAAATAAAGCATCAAGGAGAAAACCAAAATAATGCTTCCAAATAATTAAAACAACGCATGATTTTTTTCAAAGGCTCATTAAGCAATCTCAGTTATTTGAGACAAGTCATGCCACAGCAAAACCACTAAGCATTCTATCAAAAAGACATCAAGCACGACATGAAAAAGCCTAAGCCGCAGTCTACACAAGCTCCTTCTTGTACCACTTTTTTGCATAAAGCTTTTTCTCTTTTCCAACACCATTCAAACTTTTTTAAGACACATCTTTTGATGAACACCAATTAAGATCAGAGGCAAAAATACACCTTGATGAAGAGATATGACAAGGTCTGAACGCAAATCAAGGCGAAAACGAAAACCAAAAGCAGTAGCAGAAAAAGAAGAACACTCGGTTTTTGATAAGAATGAAAACTAGAGCGTTCTTGGCAAATGAAAAGCAAGGCAACTTCTCCAAAAGAAATTTGTTGGGGTCCAACCATTTATTGCAGCAAACAAACTAAACTAACTAAGAAAACTAAAACAACTAACGCTCCAAGAAAAACACATAGTGCATGAAGCAATAAAAATATAGTGTCTTGAAAGGTGACCTGATTTTTGCCGATGAAGAAGGGGTGCCTCGGGGGCATCCCCAAGCTTTGACGCTTGTACTTCTTGGATATTTCTTGGGGTGATGCATGGGCATCCCCAAGCTTGAGCTTTTGTCCATTCTTCAACTCATCTCATCATTCTCCAATCCCTACACTTGAAAACTTCCTTCATACAAAACTAAACACAAATCTATTAGCAACATTAGTGTAGCATAACATATAATCAACCTCTTTTTGCTTCAGGTTTCAACCTAAAACCACCACATATATAGCATATACTACTGTAGCAACTTCCCCAAAAGTTCCGTGATCAAAAGAACCCAAAAGAAAGCGATAAAGCGGCAAACACAAATATTGACAGAAATCTGTCAAAACAGAACAGCTGACAAAGGCCGAATTTTTGAGGGGTTTTCTGTTGCTCAAATCAAAAAGTGTTCTACTAATGAAATTTTGGATATAACCTGGGTCATATGCACAAGAAATCGTAGGACCAAAGGAAATACTGAGAATTTATACGAATTTTTACGGTGCAGCACCGAAAACAGTTTCAGGACAGCAACATCCCCAAATCTTACCTCACTCAAATTAGAGGCTTCTCTTGGCACAACAATGAAATAAAAAGGATAAGGAGCGGTCATTACAGCAGTAATGACTTCCAAGACTCAAATAAAAGAAAAAGTACTGAAAATAAAACATTGGGTTATCTCCCAAGAGTGCTTTTCTTTAACGCCTTTGAGCTAGGCGCAGAAAATTGCGAATCAAGTAACATCAAGTGATGAAGTGCTAGGATCAGCGGGCGCCTTACGTCTTCCTTTCTTACCTTTGCTCTTGACTCTAGGAAAGACATGGCTATTGCAAGGTGGAGAGATAAATCTTATATTGCCTTTTCCCACATCAATGACGGCGCCCAAGAGCTTCAGTAGGGATCTTCCAAGTGTGATTTGTCCTTTTCCTACACATTCAATAACAAGATAATCAGTAGATATCATTCTTCCTAGGACTTTTGTAAAAACTCCTTCAGCTATTCCAATGGGAAATATAGTGGCATTGTTAGTAAGAGAAATTCCTTCTCCCCCCACAGAAAGCTTCCAAAGGCTCAAAAATTCATAAACATCCTTTGGCATAAGACAAAATTCAGACATAATATCACAACGAGCATGAAAAGTTTCACCACTGATGGTGATTTTTACCGTAGGATACCAACTCGAAGGTTCAGAATTTGTTGGCACATAATCAAAATGCTGGCGCAAAGTATTGTAGCAAGTATTCAAACTAGCAGTGCGAGTCTCAAGAGTATCAAGTCTATTAAAAATGCACACAAGAGAGGAATCAAAATAGGTTGGCATGCTATAGATTGTAATCAACTTTTTTATAATATTGAAGGCTTGATCTCCATCACAATGAAGGAAATCTCCTTCTGCAGTAGCATCCAAAGCATATCTATAACAAAGAGAAAGTCCAAAGTAAAAGCTACTAAGAGGTCATTTTAGGTTCAGTTTTTCCATGCCAATCATAAATTCTAGACCAAGCTTCTTTAAAACTTTCCTCATCCTTTTGTTTAAAAGTGAAAATCATATCCTCGGGCGACATAGTAGTAGCAACTGAACTAGACATAATAAACTAAAGTAAAGAAATAACAACTACCAAGGATTCTAATTTTTTTGGATTTTTGATAAAAAACGATGCAGGTAAAAATAAATAAAGTAAAGCAAAACAATAACAAAGTAAAGGATGTGCGTGCGAAAAACTCCCTCGCAGAAGTCTTCTACTTCCTCCCCGGCAACGGCGCCAGAAAAATATCTTGATTGCTGTTTGATGGCCAGCCCGTTGGGAACCCCAAGAGGAAGGTATGATGAGCACAGCAACAAGTCTTTTCCCTCAGTTAAGAAACCAAGGTTTAATCGTTCTTGGAGAGGAGAGACAAGCGACTGAAGGTGATGCGGACTAGCTTAATAGCACTCCAACAAGGGTGCCGTTTACGATACTTGTTGACTCGTCTTCGGCCAGTAGCAACGCAGAACCTGCACACAACACAACCAAGTACTTTGTTCCCAACTTGCGATGAGGTTGTCAATCTCACCGGTTTGCTTGAAACAAAGGGTATGAGCGTATCGAGTGGAAAGCAGTGAAAGTATGCGAGTAAAGTAAACAGTGCGAGTAAAGTAACAGGTGATAGCAATATGATCGAAATAGGACCGGGGTCCACAGTTCACTAGTGGTGTCTCTCCATAAGATAAATAACACATGCTGGGTAAACAAATTACAGTTGGGCAATTGATAGAATAAAGATAAACATGATATGTCAAGAAGATCACTATGCGATTTACTCTGGGCATTACAACAAAATACATAGACCGCCATCCAACTGCATCTATGACTAATAATCCACTCACGGGGATATCGTCCGAACACCCCAAGAGTATTAAGTTGCGAACAACAGATAATTGCATTAAGCAAAGTGTGTAATGTAAACAAAGCATATGCCCTTGAGCATATGAATGTTGTTTTCTCCCTAGTAGCAACAGCACATCTACAACCTTAGAGGTTTCTGTCACTCCCCCAGGTTAAATAGAGGCATGAACCCACTATCGAGCATAAATACCCCCTCTTGGAGTCACTAGCAACTACTCGGCCAAGATAGCTACTAACAACGGAGAGCATGCAAGATCATAAACAACATAGAGATAACATAAGATATATTTCAGTATAGCAACTAAATCATAACACCAATATTCATCAGATCCCAACAAACCAAACATGTAGAATTACATAATGGTGATCTCAATCATGTAGGGCAGCTCATGAGATCTAAACATGAAGCACATGGTGGAGGAGACAACCATCTAGCTACTGCTATGGACCCATAGTCCAAGGTAGACTACTCACTCATCGCTCCGGAGGCAAGCATGGCGATGAAGAAGACCTCCGGTGGCGATTCCCCTCTCCGGCAGGGTGCCAGGAAGATCTTCTGGACCCTCCCGATCTCGGGTCGACGATGGTGGCGGATCGCAATGTGTTTCTGGAAAATTGATCGGGTCCTTAGGTTTTTCCCGTCAGGGGGTCTTTATAGGCGAAGGGGCATCGTCAGAGGTGGCCCGAGGCACCCTCACACATAGGGGGCGCGGCCAGGGGCCAGGCCACGCCGCCCTAGTGTGTGGGGCCCTCGTGGCCCCCCTCCGACTCCTCTTCGGATCTCTGGAAGCTTCTGGGAAAAATAAGACTTTAGGAACTTGTTTCGTCCAATTCCGAGAATATTTCCTGTGTAGCACTTCTGAAACACAAAAACAGCAGAAAACAGGGAACTGGCACTGTGGCGACTTGTTAGTAGGTTAGTTCCGGAAAATGCATAAAAGTGCCACGAAGTGTAACGAAATAGTAGGAAAATGGTGTAAAAACAAGCATGGAGCATCAAAAATTATAGATACGTTGGAGACGTATCAATCATTTGCTTTTTATACATGAATTATGCGAGTTTTTCAAGTGTGCAGGTATTTCGATGAACCGAGTTAAGAAGAAGCTATTCTCTTTATCACTGAAGGGCAGAGCTGCGAAATGGTATAAAACACTGAAGGATGGCCGACCTATTGATTGGGAGGAAATTGTACCTCTCTTTTATTCTAAATTCTATCCTTCTAGTGAGGTTTATAAAGATAGGAATTATATTTATAATTTTCATCCGCATGAGGGAGAAAGCATTGCCCAAGCGTGGGGAAGATTGAAGTCACTAATGCTCAAATGTCCTATTCATGATCTCCCCCGTAATATTGTTATTAATAATTTTTATGCAAGGCTTTCATGACATTACAAGGACCATCTAGATGCATGCTTGGATGGGTCTTTCACAAGCAAGGATGTTGACACCAAGTGGGATCTGCTTGAAACAATTCAAAAGAATATTGAAGGTTGGGATAGCAATAAAGGTAAAGGATTAGGTATGAATTACGAGTTTGATTGCATTAAGTCTTTCGTTGAAACTGCTAATTTTCAAAAGCTTAGTGCTAAATATGGGCTTGATCCTCAAATTATGGTTGATTGTTTTAAAGTCTTTGCTTCCCATTGATACGTCTCCGACGTATCCATAATTTTTGATGCTCCATGCTTGTTGTTACACCATTTGCCTAATGTTTCGTTACACTTCGTGGCACTTTTATGCATTTTCCGGAACTAACCTATTAACAAGTCGCCACAGTGCCAGTTCCCTGTTTTTTGCTGTTTTTGTGTTTAAGAAAAGCTACACAGGAAATATTCTCGGAATTGGACGAAACAAATTCCTAAAGTCTTATTTTTCCCGGAAGCTTCCAGAGATCCGAAGAGGAGACGGAGAGGGGCCACAGGCCACCCTCACACCAGGGCGGCGCGGCCTGGCCCCTGGCCGCGCCCCCTATGTGTGAGGCCACCTGGGTCCACTTCTGACGATGCCCCTTCGCCTATAAAGACTCCCCCGACGAGAAGAACCTAAGTACCCGATCAATTTTTCAGAAACACATCGCGATCCGCCGCCGTCGTCGACCCGAGATCGGGAGGGTCTAGAAGCTCTTCCCGGCACCCTACCAGAGAGGGGAATCGCCACCGAAGGTCTTCTTCATCGCCATGCTTGCCTCCGGAGCGATGAGTGAGTAGTATACCTTGGACTATGGGTCCATAGCAGTAGCTAGATGGTTGTCTCCTCCACCATGTGCTTCATGTTTAGATCTCATGAGCTGCCCTACATGATTGAGATCACCGTTATGTAATTCTACATGTTTGGTTTGTTGGGATCCGATGAATATTGGTGTTATGATTGAGTTGCTATACTGAAATATATCTTATGTTATCTCTATGTTGTTTATGATCTTGCATGCTCTCCGTTGTTAGTAGCTATCTTGGCCGAGTAGTTGCTAGTGACTCCAAGAGGAGGTATTTATGCTCGATAGTGGGTTCATGCCTCTATTTAACCTGGGGAGTGACAGAAACCTCTAAGGTTGTAGATGTGCTGTTGCTACTAGGGAGAAAACAACATTCATATGCTCAAGGGCATATGCTTTGTTTACATTACACACTTTGCTTAATGCAATTATCTGTTGTTTGCAACTTAATACTCATGGGGTGTTCTGATGATATCCCCGTGAGTGGATTATTAGTCATAGATGCAGTTGGATGGCGGTCTATGTATTTTGTTGTAATGCCCAGAGTAAATCGCATAGTGATCTTCTTGACATACCACGTTTATCTTTATTCTATCAATTGCCCAACTGTAATTTGTTTACCTAGCATGTGTTATTTTATCTTATGGAGAGACACCGCTAGTGAACTGTGGACCCCGGTCCTATTTCCATCATATTGCTATCACTTGTTTACTTTACTCGCATACTTTCACTGTTTTCCACTTGATACGCTCATACCCTTTGTTTCAAGCAAACCGGTGAGATTGACAACCTCATCGCAAGTTGGGAACAAAGTATTTGGTTGTGTGTGTGCAGGTTCCGCGTTGCTACTGGCCGAAGACGAGTCAACAAGTATCGTTAAATGGCGCCCTTGTTGGAGTGTTATTAAGCCAGTCTGCATCACCTTCAGTCATTTGTCTCTCCTCTCCAAGATCGACATACCTTGGTTTCTTACTGAGGGAAAATCTTGCTGCTATATTCATCACACCTTCCTCTTGGGGTTCCCAACGGGCTGGTCATCAACCGACCACCATCAAACGTAACAAGCTTTTTCTGGCGCCGTTGTCGGGGAGGAAGTAGAAGACTTCTGCGAGGGGAGTTTTTTGCACACACATCCTTTACTTTGTTATTGTTTTGCTTTACTTTATTTATTTTTACTTGCATCGTTTTATCAAAAACCCAAAAAATTAGAATCCTTGGTAGTTGTTTTTACTTATCTGCTTTTAGTTTTGCTGAAATGGCTAATCCTGAAAACACCAAGTTGTTTGACTTTACTAGTACGAACAATAGTGATTTTATCTGCACTCCTATTGCGCCACGTGCTCCTGCTGCAAACTTTTATGAGATTAAGCCTGCTTTATTGAATCTTGTTATGAAAGAGCAATTCTGTGGTGCTAGTACTGAAGATGCTGCAGCTCATCTCAACAATTTTGTTGAGCTATGTGAGATGCAGAAATATAAGGATGTTGAAAGTGATATTATTAAGCTTAAGTTGTTTCCTTTTTCTTTGAGAGGAAAAGCTAAGGATTGGTTGCTATCTTTGACTAAGAATAGTATTGATTCATGGACTAAGTGTAAGGATGCTTTCATTGGTAGATACTATCCTCCTGCTAAGATTATATCTTTGCGTAGCAATATTATGAAGTTTAGTCAGTTTGATAATGAACATGTTGCTCAAGCGTGGGAAAGAATGAAATCTATGATAAAGAATTGCCCCACTCATGGACTGACTACTTGGATGATTGTCCAAACTTCTTATGCAGGACTGAATTTTTCTTCAAGGAACCTATTGGATTCAGCTGCTGGAGGCACTTTTATGTCCCTTACCTTGGGTGCCGCAACAAAGCTACTTGACAACATGATGGTGAATTATTCTGAATGGCACACCGAGAGAGCTCCACAAGGTAAGAAGGTAAATTCTGTTGAGGAAACCTCTTCCTTGAGTGATAAGATTGATACCATTATGGCTATGCTTGCTAATGATAGGACTCATGTTGATCCTAATAATGTTCCTTTAGCCTCTTTGGTTGCTCAAGAAGAGCATGTTGATGTGAATTTCATTAGAAATAATAATTTTAACAACAATGCTTATAGGAATAATTTTGCTAGTAACAATTATAGGCCGTATCCTTCTACCAATGGTAATGGTTATGGTAATTCTTATGGAAATTCCTTCAACAACACTAGGACCGCGCCCTCTGAACTTGAAGTCATGCTCAAAGACTTCATGGTAAAACAAACTGCTTTTAATAAGTCTGTTGAGGAAAAGTTAGCTAAATTTGATATTCTTGCTTCTAAAGTTGGTAGCCTTGCTCATGATGTTGAACTTCTAAAATTAAAAGTGTTGCCTAATGATGTGAAAGAGAACAATGTTTTTGCTACTGCTAATGCTATCCAAGTTGGAATTGATGAAAATATTAGATTATTAGCAGAATTGCATGCTAGATGGGAAAGAGAGGATGAGATTGCTAGGAATATGAAAGTTTGCACTATTACTACCTCTAATGATGTTGTTCCTAATGCTAGCAATCCTCTTACTTTGATCGGTGTAGAGAAAACTCCCACTCCTTGTGTTAAAAAGCCTAAAACTGCTAAAACTTTTTCTCAAAAGAGTGCTGAAATTTTTCGGAGTGTAGGAGATGATAACTCTATTTCCTTTAATGATTTTGATGTTGATGGCTGCAATATATCTGAAGTAATATTGTTCTTGCAAAATCTTGCTTTGACTCCCAATGCTAGTTCTTTAAATATTGCTTTTACTAAGCATATTACCAATGCTCTCATGAAAATTAGGGATGAAAAGTTGAAGCAAAAAGCCTCTGTTCCCAAGAAGTTAGAAGATGGTTGGGAACCCATCATTGATATGCATGTTAATGGTTTTGATTGCCATGCTTTATGTGATCTAGGTGCTAGTATTTCTATCATGCCTAGAAAGATTTATGACATGCTTGACTTACCACCGCTTGAAAAGTGTTATTATGATGTTCCTATTGCTGATGTTGCTAAGAAGAAACCTTTGGGAAGAATTAATGATGTTCTTATTGTGGTTAATAATAACCTTGTTCCCGTTGATTTTCTTGTTATGGACGTTGAATGCCATACTTCATGTCCTATTATTTTGGGAAGACCCTTTCTTCGAACTGTAGGTGCCATCATTGATATGAGAGAAGGCACCATCAAATATAAATTTCCACTCAAGAAAGGTATGGAACAAATCCCTAGGAAAAGGAAGAAATTACTTTTTGACTCTATTCTTAGAGAAAATTATGAGCTTGATGCTTCATCACTTGATGTTACTTGATTCGCAATTTTCTGCGCCTAGCTCAAAGGCGTTAAAGAAAAGCACTCTTGGGAGATAACCCAATGTTTTCTTTTCAGTAATTTTTCTTTTATTTGAGTCTTGGAAGTCATTACTACTGTAATGACCGCTCCTTATCCTTTTTATTTCATTGTTGAGCCAAGAGAAGCCTCTAATTTGAGTGAGGTAAAGATTTGGAGATGTTGCTGTCCTGAAACTATTTTCGGTGCTGCACCGTAAAAATTCGTATAAATTCTCTGTATATCTTTTGGACCTGCGATTTCTTTTTCATATGCCCCAGGTTATATCCAAACTTTCATTAGTTGAACACTTTTTTATTTGAGCAACAGAAAACCACTTAAAAATTCGACCTTTGTCAGCTGTTCTGTTTTGACAGATTTCTGCCAATATTTGTGTTTGCCGCTTTACCGCTTTCTTTTTGAGTTCTTTTGATCACGGAACTTTTGGGGAAGTTGCTACAGTAGTATATGCTATATATGTGGTGGTTTTAGTTTGAAACCTGAAGCAAAAAGAGGTTGATTATATGTTATGCTACACTAATGTTGCTAATAGATTTGTGTTTAGTTTTGTATGAAGGAAGTTTTCAAGTGTAGGGATTGGAGAATGATGAGATGAGTTGAAGAATGGACAAAAGCTCAAGCTTGGGGATGCCCATGCATCACCCCAAGAAATATCCATGAAGTACAAGTGTCAAAGCTTGGGGATGCCCCCGAGGCACCCCTTCTTCATCGGCAAAAATCAGGTCACCTTTCAAGACACTATATTTTTATTGCTTCATGCACTATGTGTTTTTCTTGGAGCGTCAGTTGTTTTTACTTTTCTTTATTAGTTTAGTTTGTTTTCTGCAATAAATGGTTGGACCCCAATAAATTTCTTTTGGAGAAGTTGCCTTGCTTTTCATTTGCCATGAACGCTCTAGTTTTCACTCTTATCAAAAACCGAGTATTCTTCTTTTTCTGCTACTGCTCTTGGTTTTCATTTTCGCCTTGATTTGCGTTCAGATCTTCTTATATTTATTTATCAAGGTGTATTTTTGCCTCTGATCTTTATTGGTTTTCATCAAAAGAGGTGTTTATAAAAAGTTTGAATGGTGTTGGAAAAGAGAAAAAGCTTTATGCAAAAAACTGGTACAAGAAGGAGCTTGTGTAGACTGCGGCTTAGGCTTTTGCATGTCGTGCTTGATGTATTTTTGATAGTATGCTTAGTGGTTTTTCTGTAGCATGACTTGTCTCAAATAACTGAGATTGCTTAATGAGCCTTTGAAAAAATCATGTGTTGTTTTAATTATTTGGAAGCATTATTTTGGTTTTCTCCTTGATGCTTTATTTGGGTTGACTTGGCGCATGCTCACACATGTTAGACTCTTACAAAGTCGCCAATAGCCTCTATGATCATTTAGTTTTTGACTTTTGATGCCATCTTATGCTTCTTTTAATGTCGCTTTGTCGCTTTGCATGATTATGGCCATTATTGCTCTCTTAGTTGGTCGCTCCCAGTCTTTTGCTAGCCCTCGCCTTGTACTGAGTATGAGCTCTACTCGCGCATCCAACTCCTAAAAACCAAGTTTTCCAAAGTGTCCACCATACATACCTACTAGCAATTTGCTATTCCAAGTAAATTTGACTTGCTTTTATTTTCTCTTCAAATTAAACTCTTACCAGTGTTATGCGAAAATTGGTCAGTAAAGCTCTCACGAACCGGAAGGCACACTTTACTTTTTCCTGTTCTTAAAAATTTGACATTGTGGTCTCTTATGTTGAGTTGTTATGCTTGCAAGTTGTAAGTTGCAGACTAGCCCAGCCATGCAGTCATGGGCAAGCTTTCAACATTGCACTCCTTATTTGAGTTGATATCGTGATCTTTTGTTTATGGATGCCCGCGGTGTGAAATGAATTGGGAATCTTGTGGGGATCATGGAGTTTGTATATGTGTTAGGGAAACGCCTGGGCCGCCAATCTAAGCCATGCATAATTCATGGTGGAAATTTGCAGCATACCCATAGTGGACATTCGACGACGCATCTCAAAATAAAAAGCTAAACAAATGGTAAATAAAAGAGATGTCGAGGTGTTCATTGTCTGCTTGTCCTGTCATTTTGATGTGGGCTTGTTCCATGTCATCGGGCACGGAGGTACCCCGTTGGCGGTTCTCGATGATACACATATACTTACAATGACAAGAGCCTTGCTTGGGACTCTAAGTAAAGTAGCATGAGGTTTGGGTACTCGTATTCACGGGACACGAGGTTTTCAACTTATGATTTGTCAAGCATATGCATCATAATTGTTCTCGCATTAACTTTAACCATTCAAGATGCTTATGATGGGGGCAATGAGAGCTCAAAGCCGGTAAGTACCATAATTTTTGAAGGTTATAAAACTTGCAATCACTGCTTCCCTCCGCGAAGGGCCTTTCTTTTACTTTTATGTTGAGTCACCACCTTCTATCTTTATGCACCATTAAGAGAGCATAGTTGTCATTCTTAGTATAATGTGCATTGTCCCAAAGTTTTCATTGATTGATTCATATTGTTGGTTTCACTTGTTCTTAAACTATTTGTATCTAGTCGCCCTCTTAAACTTGAAAGTGTCCTATGCATTTATGTTTTGCTCTCTATGAAGGACAAGCTGAAAACCATTTGTATGTTTTTCTTTATGATTTGAACACACGTTTGACTTTCATTGTTTCATTTTCATGATCTTTTGTTTGTGTTCATTTTCATGTTTACAACATGGTTGCTAAGTTTTTATTGTCAAGATTATATCTTTCATGCCCATGTTTTAAGTTCTTTTGATCCCAGCTCACAAATGCTTACATACATGATCAAGATTGTGTAGGTGCATGTCACCTCAAAAATTATTTCTTTTGTTATCACTTACCTACTCGAGGATGAGCAGGAGTTAAGCTTGGGGATGCTGATACGTCTCCGACGTATCCATAATTTTTGATGCTCCATGCTTGTTTTTACAGCATTTGCCTAATGTTTCGTTACACTTCGTGGCACTTTTATGCATTTTCCAGAACTAACCTATTAACAAGTCGCCACAGTGCCAGTTCCCTGTTTTCTGCTGTTTTTGTGTTTCAGAAAAGCTACACAGGAAATATTCTCGGAATTGGACGAAACAAGTTCCTGAAGTCTTATTTTTCCCGGAAGCTTCCAGAGATCCAAAGAGGAGACGGAGAGGGGCCACAGACCACCCTCACACCAGGGCGGCGCGGCCTGGCCCCTGGCCGCGCCCCCTATGTGTGAGGCCACCTGGGTCCACTTCTGACGCTGCCCCTTCGCCTATAAAGACCCCCCGACGGGAAAAACCTAAGTACTCGATCAATTTTTCAGAAACACTTCGCGATCCGCCACCGTCGTCGACCCGAGATCGGGAGGATCCAGAAGCTCTTCCCGGCACCCTGCTGGAGAGGGGAATCGCCACCGGAGGTCTTCTTCATCGCCATGCTTGCCTCCGGAGCAATGAGTGAGTAGTCTACCTTGGACTATGGGTCCATAGCAGTAGCTAGATGGTTGTCTCCTCCACCATGTGCTTCATGTTTAGATCGCATGAGCTGCCCTACATGATTGAGATCACCGTTATGTAATTCTACATGTTTGGTTTGTTGGGATCCGATGAATATTGGTGTTATGATTGAGTTGCTATACTAAAATATATCTTATGTTATCTCTATGTTGTTTATGATCTTGCATGCTCTCCGTTGTTAGTAGCTATCTTGGCCGAGTAGTTGCTAGTGACTCCAAGAGGGGGTATTTACGCTCGATAGTGGGTTCATGCCTCTATTTAACCTGGGAGAGTGACAGAAACCTCTAAGGTTGTAGATGTGCTGTTGCTACTAGGGAGAAAACAACATTCATATGCTCAAGGGCATATGGTTTGTTTACATTACACACTTTGCTTAATGCAATTATCTGTTGTTCGCAACTTAATACTCATGGGGTGTTCGGATGATATCCCCGTGAGTGGATTATTAGTCATAGATGCAGTTGGATGGCGGTCTATGTATTTTGTTGTAATGCCCAGAGTAAATCGCATAGTGATCTTCTTGACATATCACGTTTATCTTTATTTTATCAATTGCCCAACTGTAATTTGTTTACCCAGCATGTGTTATTTTATCTTATGGAGAGACACCGCTAGTGAACTATGGACCCCGGTCCTATTTCCATTATATTGCTATCACGTGTTTACTTTACTCGCACTTTTTACTTTACTCACATACTTTCACTGTTTTCCACTCGATACGCTCATACCCTTTGTTTCAAGCAAACCGGTGAGATTGACAACCTCATCGCAAGTTGGGAACAAAGTATTTGGTTGTGTGTGTGCAGGTTCCGCATTGCTACTGGCCGAAGACGAGTCAACAAGTATCGTTAAATGGCGCCCTTGTTGGAGTGTTATTAAGCCAGTCCGCATCACCTTCAGTCGTTTGTCTCTCCTCTCCAAGATCGACATACCTTGGTTTCTTACTGAGGGGAAATCTTGCTGCTATATTCATCACACCTTCCTCTTGGGGTTCCCAACGGGCTGGTCATCAACCGACCACCATCAAACGCAACACCCATATTAATGTTCCTAAAGGAAATGGGGATGTGTATCATGAACCTTTTAAGGACACTTGCATAGAAAGTGATATTGTTATTGATGATTGCAATAAACATGCTCAAATTTCTGAAAGTACTACTTCCTATAAGCATATTAATTTTTGTGGAGTACATAGACCTTGTGAACAGAGTCACAACAAGGAAGATTATTGCATCACCCATGGGAATGAAGAAACCAATATGTGGCTCAAGGCTCTAGATGAGCTTGGTGAAAAGGTTTGTGAGCTTTATCCTTTTCTTTGCGAACTTTGCGATGACACGGGTCACTTTAATTTTCAATGCCCAAGCCAATATCGTGACTCTTTTAATCGAATGAGTACCGTAAATTTGTATTGTGATGACAAGATTACTCTCAATCAGCATGATGAGCTTACTTTGTTTTTGGAGTGTAAAGAGATATCTAGAAAGATTTCTTTGGTTGATATGAGAGTTGTTGATATTAATAGCACCCTTCATGGTTGTCGTCTCTATTGTGTTAAAGATTGCATTGCAAATACTTACATACAAAATCTTATAAAACATGATGTCTTGCCAAGCTATGACAGGACTAATAGATGTTTCTATCTTATTAATAGAGAGGAGGAATCCTCCAAAGTTTCTTTTGTTGTTTCTGTCAGTAAACCAGATTATGTGGAGAAAATGCCTTTCAAGCCTCTCCATCCTCAAGGAGAGAGTAAGAAGAGTAAGAAGAAGAAGAAGAGGATTAAAAGGCGAGAGGAAACGGTATCTTCCCCTAAGCATGTTGCTCCTATTATAGATTATGATAATTCTGATTGGGATGATGTTCCTATGCCTGTTACCTATGTTAGTGATCATGATTGGGAAAAGCACTCTACTTTTGATATTGAAAATCTTTTTGGTACCAATTCTAAGGTTAATAATTGTTATACCATTAGTACTATCCATGTTCCTTCTTATGATGATATGCTTGATGAATATGCTTTGCGAAATAGCTGTTCTCTAGCTTGTGATGATACTAAACCTCTAGTTTATGATGGTTATGATGATGAGTATAATATTTTCAGTTCACCTACTTTTAAGGAGAAAATTAGTTATGATTACAATATGCCTCCTATTTTTGATGATTATGGTGATAAGAATAATTATTCTGTTGAATCTGCTCCTACTACGATTGTTCATGTGGGGAGTATTAATTCTTTTATGCATGTGGCTCATGATAGGGATGCTTTATGCGATAGTTATATTGTTAGTTCTATTCATGATGCTACTGAAAGTTATTATGAGAGAGGGAAACATGGTTTGATGGATCTCAATAATATTGAGTTTTCCCTCTTTTTGTTGGAATTCTTGAAGTTGTACTTGTTTTGCCTTCCTATGCTTTTTGCTTCGCGCTTTTATGACTTGTCTCTTTACAAGACTATTTTTCATAGGAAGTGGTTTAGATTTAAATATGTTTCATATTTGCATTTTGATGCTCTCTCTTGCTTTAAGTTCCTATATAGCGCCTTTGCCTTAACCTCTTTTATGGCGCCTACATGAACATCTTTTGCGAACTACTGCGCCTAGCTCAAAGGCGTTAAAGAAAAGCACTCTTAGGAGATAACCCAATGTTTTACTTTCAGTTATTTTTCTTTTATTTGAGTCTTGGAAGTTATTACTACTGTAATAACTGCTCTTTATCATTTTTATTTCGTTGTTGTGCCAAGAGAAGCCTCTAATTTGAGTGAGGTAAGATTTGGGGATATTGCTGTCCTGAAACAGATTTCGGTGCTGTACCGTAAAATTTTGTGAAAATTCTCAGTATATCTTTTGGACCTGCGATTTCTTGTGCACATGCCCCAGGTTATATCCAAACTTTCATTAGTTGAACACTTTTTCATTTGAGCAACAGAAAACCCTCTAAAAATTCGACCTTTTTCAGCTGTTCTGTTTTGACAGATTTCTGCCATTATTTGTGTTTGCCGCTCGATCGCTTTCTTTTTGAGTTCTTTTGATCACGGAACTTTTGGGGAAGTTGCTACAGTAGTATATACTTTATATGTGGTGGTTTTGAGTTGAAACCTGAAGCAAAAAAGGGTTGATTCAATGTTATGCTTACACTAATGTTGCTAATAGAATTGTGTTGAGTTTTGTATGAAGGAAGTTTTCAAGTATAGGGATTGGAGAATGATGAGATGAGATGAAGAATGGACAAAAGCTCAAGCTTGGGGATGCCCATGCACCCCAAGAAATATCCAAGAAGTACAAGCGTCAAAGCTTGGGGATGCCCCCGAGGCACTCCCTTCTTCATCGGCAAAAATCAGGTCACCTTTCAAAACACTATATTTTTATTGCTTCATGCACTATGCGTTTTTCTTGGAGCGTCAGTTGTTTTTGCTTTCAGTTTTCTTTTGTTTTGTTTGCTGCAATAAATGGTTGGATCACATCATGTTCTTTTTGGAGGAGATGAACTCCGTTTTTCATTGCCAAGAACACTCGAGTTTTCACTCTTATTGTTCAACGAGTGTTCTCTTTTTCTGGTACTGCGTTTAGCTGTCGTTTTTCGCCTTGATTTTTGTTCAGATCTTCTTTTATCTTTTCATCAAGCTGTATTTGGACCTCTGGTCCATGTTGGTTTTTTTATCAAAAGAGTTGTTTAAAAAGGGTTTGAATGGTGTTGGAAAAGAGAAAAAGTTTCATGCAAAAAAGTGGTACAAAAAAGAGCTTGTTTAGACTGCGGCTTAGACTTTTGCATGCCATGCTTGATGTCATTTTGATAGTATGCTTAGTGATTTTTGCTGTAGCATGACTTGTCTCAAATTAATGAGATTGCTTAATGAGCCTTTGAAAAAAATCATGCGTTGTTTTTATTATATGGAAGCATTTATTTGGTTTTCTCCTTTGATGATTTATTTGGGTTGACTTGGCACATGCTTACACATGTTGACTACAAAATAAGTCGCCTATAGCCTCTAGGATCATTTGGTTTTTGACTTGTGATACCACTTTATGCTTCTTTCAATGATGTTTTGTCGCTATGCATGATTATGGCCGTTACTGCTCTCTTAGTTGGTCGCTCCCAGTCTTTTGCTAGCCCTCATTTTGTACTGAGTATGAGCTCTAATCATGCATCCAACTCCCAAAAACCAAGTTTGCCAATGTGTCCATTATAAATTCCTATGCATGGTATTTGCAAGTCATTCCAAGTAAATTTTCTTGTGCTACCTTTCAAAAAAAAAACCTTCAAAACACTTCTCGTTTTGTGACACTGTTTTTAGCTCATGGGGACGTAGTGGTCGGATTTGCTATCTTCCATATTGTCTTATTCCAAAAAGAAAAAAAGAAAGAAAAAAAGCACTCCTCCATGGTATGTGAATGTTGGTGGGCACCCGATGGAATCGGTTAGCCATGGTTTGTGAAAGGAAAAAGCTGGGGAGGAGTGCCAAGCTTTATAAAAGAGCGCCAAAGTGCCAATCCCTCTCTCAAAAACTTGCTTACTTTTTGTATGGAAGATAGTAAGAACCCCATTGCTAGTCGTTGACAAAGACAACCACTTCTCAAAATCCAGTTTTTATCTCTCTGTTTTACAAATGAAAAGCTCTAGCACATGTTTAATCACTGCTTCCTCTGCGAAGGGCCTTTCTTTTACTTTTATGTTGAGTCTCAACCTTCTACCTTTATGCACCATCTAAGAGAGTATAGTTGTCATTCTGAGTATAATGTGCATAGTCCCAAAGTTTATTATTGATTGATTCATGATTTTGGTTTCACTTGTTCTTAAATTACTTGTATCTAGTCACTCTCTTAAACTTGAAGGTGTCCTATGCATTTATGTTTTTCTACTCCATGAGGGACAAGCTGAAAACCATTTGCTATGTTTTCCATATGATTTGAACACACGTTTGACTTTCATTGTTTCATTATTCATGATCTTTCCATGGTTGCTAAGTTTCTTCTATCGAGATTATGTCTTTCATGCCCATGTTTTAAGTTCTTTGATCCCAACACTCAATGCTTACTTCGATGATCAAGATTGTGATAATGCATGTCACCTCAAAACTTATTCTTTTGTTATCACTTACCTACTCGAGGACGAGCAGGAGTTAAGCTTGGGGATGCTGATACGTCTTAAACGTATCTATAATTTTCGATGCTCCATGCTTGTTTTTACACCATTTGCCTTGTGTTTTGTTACACTTCGTGGCGTTTTTATGCGATTACCGGAACTAACCTATTGATAAGATGCCACAGTGCCAGTTCCCTATTTTCTGCTGTTTTTGTGTTTCAGAAAAGCTACACAGGAAATATTCTCGGAATTGGACGAAACAAGTTCTGGAACTCCTACTTTTCCCGGACGAAGGACGAGGACCAAACAGGAGCCGAAGAGGGGCCAGGGGCTGCCCACACAACAGGGGGGCACGGCCCAGCCCCTGGTCGCGTGTGGGGACCCCGGTTTACCATCCGGAATTCCCGTTATGCATACAATTCATGATCCCAGGAAGACCGTCATGAATCCACATAATAGAGTTGGCATTACAGAGTACATCATCCATTACATAAATAAGTCGTTCAGTCTTACATGGCCACTTGGCCGAATTCAAATGCCTCGCAGGGCAAGTTCACTAAACATAGCAGCGGAATCACAAGCAGCGTTGGTAGCCCGGGTCATGCCTCTACCCTACAGGCGACTGACCGGGAGACGGATCCTAGTTCGCACCGGCGTCGTCGAACTCCTCACCATCATCATCGTAGTCATCTCCATAATCTGGCCAAGTTAATAGCCAGGGACAAAGCCGTGAGTACATTTTGGAATTGTACTCGCAAACCATCTAAGAGGGAACAAGTTGCATGTTGTTTGGCTGTAGCAAGGGAAGTTGGTTCGAGGCTAGTGCTCAAGTCTATCTATAATTTCTTGTCTCGATATAGCATGTCATACGACATCCCTATATCATAGTTTCTCTTGTCGATATAGCATGTCATACGACATCTCTATATCCTTATTAAAGAAGAATTCTTGTAAAGAAACTTTAGTAAAAGCTCTAGGGAAGGGGGAAACTCTCTTTTCAAGAGGAGAGCCGGTGGTCAATCAAACATGACCACCATCTAGATTAACCTCGGCCAATCATACATGACCACCTCCATTCCTTCGGCAGTACCCTGCAAGTACTCTGAACCATACCCGTGCCATGGCAGTACCCTCCGAGTACTCCGTCCGGCACTTTTCTTCCTTTTTCCGAAATCAACCTTTGAAAACAAAACCGACATTGGGCTAGGCAACGGTCGTCCCAACCGTCCATGACCGAGGACTCGACTATTCGAATAGATTTACACTCTACAGAGGTTGTACACTTTACCCACACCATCCGATAAATCCGCCGGGATACCACCACGGACCGTCATACACAAGTATGTGGGGTTCGGATAATTGATCATAACCTTCCATCTATCCACCTTAGTACGGGTGCCTACCCTGTGGAGTATACATCCCCGGCAAATCCTGGCCGTCTACCTCTGTCGAGCGTAGTTCCAGTGCCACGGCGGGAGAAACCCAAGTGTCTTCCGGACGGGTAGCCTATTGGCGGGCCCGCTACACTGTTGCCCACCTCTTTGCGGCAACCCAGATTCTGGGGTCCTACGAACCCGTATATAGTGCGAGGCTCCCGCACTAAAGCAGATAAACTTCGGACTAAGCCTCGTCCCATACCGGGGTAATGTGGTTGCACGGTTTAATTGTTCTGAGCGAACGCCTAGTGATCACCAATGTCATATAAAAACCACCATCTCCTTGTCCTCCATTTTGATCAAAACCATTTTCGAAATCACTTCAGTGGGGTAGATACTACCCCAAGGTTTTCGGAAATATTTTCTAAACTTTCTTTGAGTGTTCCCATTCCTAGAGTTTTAGCTCCACTAGAAGGTTTATCAAGGGCCTTGTTGCTAACCAACAATGCCACTAGTTCAGGGGTGAGGAATAGGTAATCAAGGGGGTCATCTCAATGGATGATAACAACTTGACTCGCGGAGCCTGAGTCAACAAATAATTGCTACAAGAGCTATAGCAATATAAATCCATGCACTTCAACAAGACAGAAGGAGACATGCAAATGTGTAAATAGGAATTCAGATATGCATCAAGTTAGGTGGCTTGCCTTGGTTGGCTTGTCCCTGGTCCTCCTCGTCCTGATACTCGTACACTTCACCTTCTTCGGTACACTCCTCGTTTGTTTCTATCGTCGAAAAAATAACAACGCACAAATAAATACATAGGCATACACAAGTCACCAATATTGCAGCACTCCATACCATAACATCAAAGAGTATCAGAAACAAACAAGTTTAGAAAACAAACAAGATTTTAAAGGTTCTTAATTAGCAATTTATCCCTATTAGAACTAGGGTTTCTTATTTGATGAGATCACAATAACTTAGCAACCAATTCAAGCATGCAGGCACTCAATGAATCAAACAGCACACCTATCATACTTGCAGGTTGACAACAATCTTAAGAACCTAACAAAGTTGGATTTACTGAAAAACAAGTTGTGGGTAATTTCCTATGAATTAAACAATAGGAAATAACACTAGAGTACCAAAAAATTCTCAGATATTCTCTGAGTTTCAGAAAAATATGAGGTAAAGTGCTCTGGAAATCCCTTCCAGAACATGATCCAACAAAGTTGGATTCAATACAGAATTCCATTTCTACTGCAAGTGGTGATTTTCCTAAGATTATTTACACACAATGCCATTTTAATTACTACTGCAAGAATACAAGTCCTAAAATAGCAAAACTAGTGAGTCAAGCAAGATATACTGATAAGCTAACACTGAAACTTGGTTTCACTCTTTTTCAACATACCAAACTCAAGATTTGCAATTAATTAAGAAAATAGGCTAATAACACACCACTATTTATCACTTGCTCTACAGAAGATTTTATAGAATCACACCAATGCACAAGAGATCATGCATACACACATAAGTTCCACCCCATGCACACAAGGACACAATGTCTTAATAAAAAGTTTTAGTTTCCCCTAAATAAAGTATTACTGGGACTTAAAATGCATTACAAAAAGTGGGCTGTTACAGACCTTCCCCCCTTAAAAGAATCTCGTCCCGAGATTCCGTAGCTAAGCATTGAGTAACTCGGGAAACTTTCGCTGAAGATAATCTTCACGTTCCCACGTGGCCTCATCTTCGGTATAGTTACTCCACTAAACCTTGTACATGTTGATCTTTCATCTACGGGTGAGACGGACATCTTTTTCCAGAATACGGATTGGTCTCTCGCGGTAGGTCAAGTCGTGGTTGAGGTCAATGGTATCTTGATCAACCTCCTTGAAGGTCTCGGAGACACTTGCCTAGCTGGGAGACGTGGAAGACGTCATGAAACTCGGACAACTTCGGGGGTAGTTCTAACTTGTAGGACAATTCTCCTCGGCGTTCAAGGATTTTGTATGGGCCGATGTAGCAGGGTGCAAGTTTTCCCTTCTCGTGGAAACGTTGCATACCTTTGAGTGGAGTCACCCGGAGATAGACAAAATCTCCTACTTGGAAGGTAAGGGGTCTTCGTCGAGAATCCGCATAACTCTTCTGTCTAGATTGAGCAGCCTTCAAACGGTTTCGGATTAGTTGCACTTGCTCTTTGGCTTCCTTGATGATATCAGGACCGAATACTTGGATTTCTCCAGTTTCCGACCAATTGAGAGGGGTCCGGCATTGTAACGGCCCAGAAAAATCCCCTTTATTAGATTTTTTTGTTCTTTTTCTTTTGTGCATCATCATGCATTTTCACCTTGCATGTTTTTGTCAAATTTTAAAAATATATTTGGATTAAACTCTATTTTAATTTATGCTCGTATGGTTTTAATAAACCCTCTTGTTCTTTTCTTATTTTAAATTAAAACTAAAACTTTGATACTTGCAAACTTTGAAGAATTGTTTTAAATCAAAATCAAGTTTTATAACCTGTTTGCAAATCTTTCCAAACCCCCTCTTCTTCTCTCTAAAACATGCTGCAAGAAAAAGAAATGAAGAAGGAATCAGATCAGAAGCAGAGAAGAAAAGAGGCCCAACCCAAACCCTTGCAGCCCACCTAGCCCACCCTTCCGCCTATCGCTTTCGTCCTTGTACGACATCGCATCCGGCGCTCCACGTCGCCATGGCTGCGATGGGACGGCTAAAAGCGTGCCTCCCGGAGCTATAAAACCATCTGCAGACCTAGTTCTGCAACCCTAGCTGTTATCCATTCCCCAACTCCACCGCCGCCACTCCCTCTCACGTTCTTCTGCCTCCTCTTCCTCTCCCGCTCAAGCGCCTGCAAACAGCGCCTTCTCTCCGCTCAGCCTGGCCGCGCACGACTCCAGACGTCGCCAAGCTTGTCAAGACCATGGCGTGACTACTCCCGGCCACGCGAAGCTCCGCTCCAACCTCTGCCAAAGGCGCAGTCCTCCTCGACATCGACCTACTGAACCTGTACTCCTGCACGCTGTCCGCGTGCGTCCTCCTCGTCCCTGCAGTGTAACCAGGAGTGCGCAAGTTCTTCTCGGAGTCACCTTCGACGTCTTCGTCTATGTCCGCCGAGCTCGTGCACCGGTGCAGCATATTCCTGGTGAGCTCCCCTGCCTCTTGGACACCTTCCTCTCTCCAGATCGTCCGCTGTTGTCCTGCCGGCGTTGATCGCCGCGTCCTCCGCAGGCCTTCCGCGCGCAGCGCACTTGTCCGGAGCTCCATCCCCGACGCCATGGACTGCGTTCCTCGTCTCCTGCACGCACTCGCATTCCCCACCGCCAAGCCCCAGCCTTTTCCTTTTCCTCGACAACAGCCGGGGCCGCCAGAACGTTGCCTCCAACGTCTCCAGATGCTACGCACACCTACGTCGCCGTCAGACGATTCAAGTCCGACATCAAGCACTCCGCCGCTCCGACCTCCTACTAGTTGATCAAGCTCGTTTCCCGTTCTCGTTTCCGTCCAGAACGTTTGCACCAAGAAGACCAGCGGCGCTCTTCGGCCACCATTCAATCTGTTGGCCATCGGGGTCGTTCCCTGTCAAGCAGGTTACGTCAAAACTGCAAGCTATTCCATTCTTTCAACATGGACCTGTATTACAATGTGTCATATTCCTTGCCTACAGCGCACACCCATGTGCCTGCTCGCCCAGGTCGTCTCTGGCTCTCGTCTCCGACCGTCCGACGTCTAGATCGTCTCTCGGAAAGTTGTCTTCCTGTATGTCCGCGACAGTTTTAGCAAAGCCTGAAGCTTACCGTTTTGGTTCAGATAGTGTTATGTCTTCACCATAACAGCAACCGAAGCTAGCTCAACTGGTCTGTTCCCTTGTATTCGATCTGGAGGTCCCTAGTTCGAAACACATCTGAGGCACAATCTCATCCCCTTTTATCCTTTTCTTTTACCGCTGACAGGAAGGTCCCACCGGTCAGCGACCAGCAGCTACGTCCTAGTCAGCGGCGCCAAGTCATCGGTCCAGTCAGCTCCGGTCCCGCTGTCAGCCGTCGGGCTCAGTCTACCTGGGTGAGAAAACGTTTTCCCGTTTCCTGTTTTCTGAAAATTGCAGAAAATGCTTGAATCTTGCAAAATTAATATCTTTCAAACCGTAACTCAAAATAAAAAGTATTTTATATGAAAGTTTATCAGAAAAATGTGTAGAATCTAAATATGACATCCATTTGTCTGTTTGCATCTCGCATCATGTAATGACGTGGTAGTTTGCATATCACCTAATACATAACATATGGAGTATTTGGGTATTACCAAATATGGTTACCCCACTTCATTTAATTTTGTGTAGCTCACTCATGCCTTGTTTTTGCCATGCTAATCAATATTTAAATTGTCGTGTAGTAAGACAACTTGAACCATATATGTGTGTGTCGGGATTCCGATTCCGCTTAATTTGGATAAGCTGCATTGCATCATGAATTGACATGTCATGCATGCTTGCATATGATCATGCTGATTCTTTTGCGTAGTAGTAAGTGTTGCATCCGTTGTTTGTTGTAGCATTTTGCTTCTTCTCGGATAGGACGCTTCGTGGTGTTGTGAGCAACGACAAGTTCTTCGGGTGTTCTTCGACAATCTTGCCAGGCAAGCTCTCCCGCCCCTTGTCAACCTATAGGGGTACTTATTACCTATTTGTGTTTATGCTTTCTCTTATTCTTTATGCTAGCCTTGTGTTCCGATGCTTTGTTCGAGTCACGTATCCTATCCACTTGTTTCCCCAAAGCAAAACTATATACTCGCCACCTCCCGCCTATTACCTTCTGCTTGTTGTTTGAGTTGCCCTTGCGAGTCGTAGGCATGCTTAGGTTGTTTCAAGTTGTGTTATCTTATTGGGTTGTTGGGAAGTTTATCACATGCTCTACTTGATATATGAGATGGATATGAATTGGAGATAAGTTGGTTATTAGATGTTGGAGATAAACATGATTTAATTATGTTACAACTACACTTGTTAAAGCAGAGGCATCGGTGAGTCTTTTTGCCCGTTTTACGACGGCTCACTTGTGTCCCCTAGGACCCCGAGTTTGCATGAATTGTTCTAAGCTGAGCGCGCTAACCACTCGCGGAAGATTCAGTGGGATCTCCCTTGACTTACTACTTTTTCTCGAGTTAGTTTACCGGGGGCCACAACACCGTATTTACATTTGGATCTGGATTTGGTTTGAGTTACCTTTGAAGGTGCTTAAGGTTTTAAGCCCCCCTACGATGGGTGTGGTTGTGTCGCCTATGATGGTTGACGGGTTTATTTGCCTTGCGTGCCGATGTGAAGCTGGAAGACCCTCTATGATGAGCCCTCGACCTGACTTCACCGCCGTCGCAAACTTCTGGGTCCTTCTTCGGAGCTCGGCCGACTTCGTTGCGGGTAGCTTAGTAGGGTGGCCCCCCTAAACTCTCTCGTAGAACTAGCAACAGTCTTGTCGTGATATCCCGCCCTTGTCTAGGTTGGATTGATCGAGCGTGTATGGGTACATTGGTGCACCCCTGCAGGGTAAATCTTTTCGAAAAGCCGTGTCCGCGGTTATGGACGACTTGGAGCCGTTCTACTCGATCATAGAATAACTTACACCTAATTGATGATATAAAGTGGCATAGTAAATAGTTCTACTACAATATTAAATTGTTATAAAATTGTTAACCATGTGAGTGCCTTTGCCATTGCTTCTTCGTGGGGTCACGACGAGGTGATTCATCGGCTGGGTTATGCTTGTTGTAGTAGCTAGTTATTTACTTATGCGCTCTCTTATCTCATTCTGATTAGACGGAAGTTCTCGAGTGTCTCTATAGGTTCTTTAGTGCTTGCTCGCTGCCGCTTAACCCCACCATACAGCTGACGTCCTTTTGAGTCTCTCGAGCTTGTCTGCGTACCTCACGTACAAAGGCGGCTTGTTGACTACGCTTTATACGTCTTGAAGTCTTGCTAAGTACTTCGTACTTATTGCTGCTCGTCTCGGATTTTCGCCGGAGCAGGTTTGAAGACAGGTAAATGGAAGCGACGATGTTAGCAAGGTTACCCTTCCGGCTTGGCCTGGGCAGGGTTATGGACGCCATCGTTATCTTCAGGCCTCTTAGGCCCATTTGTATTCTTGTCCGTACTCGGATACTATTTGCTTTATGTATGATTTGGATCTTTGTATGTATTTGTATTCTTGACTCGTTGGAGTCTTCGCGGTTGTATTATATTCTTTTGTGTGTTCCATCGTGAACTTGTGCAATGTTGCTACCTTGATTCCACCCGCATAATGTGTATGTTGCGACGTGCATATTTTGCTTGGTGGTGCGTTTCCAAAGCGACATCGTGCGAATTGTGGCGTGATTGCTGTAATTCGCAAGGTGCCGATTTTGGGGCGTCACAGGCATTTACGGCCATATAGGGCTTCGAAGGGGGCCATTTGAAGACTAGCTTGGTAGCTATTGTTGTAGGAGAATTCGGCGAATGGCAAGCAGTCCTCCCATTTAGCTCCATAAGATAGGACGCAAGCGCGGAGCATATCTTCAAGAATCTGGTTGACCCTCTCGGTTTGACCTCCTGTTTGTGGATGATAGGCTGTGCTAAATGAAAGCTTGGTCCCTAAGGCTTCATGGAGTTTTGCCCAAAAACGAGAAGTGCATTGGGTACCACGATCGGATACGATGGTCTTGGGTACTCCATGTAGACTCACAATCCTGGAGATATAGAGATCGGCGAGTTCCCTACCATTGTGGGTGGTCTTGACCGGAATAAAGTGCGCGACTTTGGTTAAGCGGTCAACAATGACCCAGATGGAGTCATGTCCTCTGTTTGACCTTGGCAGGCCAGTGATGAAATCCATACCAACTTCTTCCCATTTCCACATGGGCACCTTCAGGGGTTGCAGCAGACCCGCAGGTCTTTGGTGCTCGGCCTTGACACGCTGGTAGACGTCACACCCGGCAATATAGAATGCTATCTCTCGCTTCATTCCATGCCACCAAAACTGCTCTTTCAAGTCTTGGTACATTTTGGTGTCTCCTGGGTGAATCGAGTAGGGGGTATCATGGGCCTCCTTCAAGATGAGCTGCTTCAACTCTTCGATACTAGGGATGCATAGGCGGCCATTATACCATAGCACACCTTGCTGATCAATCGAAAACCCAGGCACTTCTTCACGTTCCATCCTGCGCTTAATTCCTTCAATGCTCTCATGTCCTTTCTGAGCTTCCTTGATTTGTTCAGAGAGAGTAGGTCGGACCTCAAGGTTGGCTAGGAACCCATGGCTCACAAGCTCTAGTCCAAACCTTTCAAAATCTTTACATAGGGTAGGCTGGCTGGTTTTTAGCAGGGCATTTAGGGAGCAAGGCTCTCGGCTAAGGGCATCGGCGACTATGTTCGCCTTGCCTGGATGATAATGAATGCCTAAATCGTAATCCTTGATGAGCTCAATCCACCTACGCTGCCTCATATTCAACTCCTTCTGAGAGAAGATGTACTTCAAGCTCTTGTGGTCAGTGTACATCTCGCATCTGTTTCCCATAAGATAATGTCGCCAAGTTTTGAGTGCATACACGACGGTAGCAAGCTCTAGGTCATGGGTAGGGTAGTTTAACTCATGCGGGCGCAGTTGACGGGATAAGTAAGCAATGACTTTGCCATCTTGCATCAGAACACTCCCAAGTCCAAGCTTGGAGGCGTCGCAATAGACGTCAAAGCTTTTGGTGATATCGGGCATGGTCAAGATAGGAGCTGATACGAGTCTCTTCTTGAGTTCTTGGAAACTCTGCTCGCACTTCTCAGTCCACTCTAACTTCTTGTCCTTCTTGAGGAGCTGAGTCATCGGGCGAGCAATGCTGGAAAAACCTTCAACAAACTTTCGGTAATATCCAGCTAATCCGAGGAATGCTCGAACTTCAGTGGGATTGGTTGGGGCCTTTCTTTCTAGGATGGAAGTAATCTTTGATGGGTCAACAGACACTCCCCCGTCTGATATAACATGTCCCAAGAATCCAACTTCCTTTAGCCAAAATTCACACTTGCTGAACTTGGCGTAAAGCTGGTGCTCTCGCAGGGTTCCCAATACTAGTCGCAGATGCTCTGCGTGCTCTTCCTCAGTCTTGGAATAGACCAAGATGTCGTCAATGAATACCACCACAAACTTGTCAAGGAACTTCATGAACACCTTGTTCATGAGATTCATGAAGTAGGCTGGGGCATTGGTCAGACCAAAGGACATCACGGTGTACTCAAACAAACCGTATCATGTGGTGAAGGCGGTCTTGGGAATATCGGACTCGCGAACTTTCAGCTGATGATATCCAGTGCGGAGATCAATCTTGGAGAATACTTTAGCTCCATTCAACTGGTCAAATAGGTCTTCAATTTTCGGGAGTGGATACTTGTTTTTGATTGTTACCTCATTCAACTTACGGTAATCCACACACAATCGAATGGTACCGTCTCGCTTGTCCACAAATAGAACAGGCGATCCCCAAGGTGACGCGCTGGGATGGATAAGACCCTTGCTGAGCATATCAGCGAGCTGCCTTTTTAACTCTTCTAACTCCTGGGGGTTCATGCGGTAGGCTCTTTGTGCTATAGGGGCTGTTCCGGGAATCAACTCAATAATGAACTCAATATCCCGGTCGGGGGGCATACCTGGCAACTCTTCGGGGAAGACATCAGGGTACTGTAACACCCCCGAATTTATAACAAATTCGAAGTGCCCGTTATGTAATCCATCACAATCCCAGAATCATTGTTGTGATTTACATAACGTAGTTGATATCACAGTCGTAGCCATTAATAGTAAATAAAGGGGATTACATAGGTGGTCGCACAGACCAAACCTTACATTACATCAACATGCAGCGGAATAACACTTTGGGTCCATATTGTCAAGCTTCAACCGCACAGGCAAAGCGAACAGTAGGAAACGAGCCTAATTCGCAAAGTCGTCAATGAGTCCTTCCTTCTTGATCTTGCTCCTTCAAGTCTGGCCAAGTTAATAGCCAGGGACGCAGCCATGAGTACATTGGATGCACTCGCAAACCATCTTATAAACAAAGTGATGAAAGAGATATGCATGGTTGATATGGTGGACTAAGCACTAAGTTTATTTGCAAAAAGCTAGTTTTGTTTCCCAAGAATGTTCATTAGTAGAGAAGAAGATTTAATTCTCTAAGTTAAATCTAAAGAGGAACTTCAAGTGTTGGTCAACATCAATATCAAGTCAAGTCATTCACCAAGTTCACCTTCAGTTGTTAACATTCTTGACAAAAGTCAAGTACAGCTTGCCAACTGTCCATGACCGCGGACGCGGCTATTCGAATAGTTTTGAAAACCTCTGCAGAGGGGTACACTTTACCCACAAGATTCGATACATCTGCCGGGAGAAATCCACGGATCGTCATACACAAAGTATGCGAGGTTCAGATAATCAAACAAAATCTTTCACTTGCCTACTTTAGTATAGGATCCTCCCTAAGAGTCCAGATACGGAATGGAACTCATAGTTTTTCTGGCTACAGAGTGCTGTATTTTGGACTCCCATAGTTTGTGGTATCCTCCATCACAGCTATGGCAAGTCCCGGCTTCGAAAGCGTCCCTGTGGGATTCACGCTTCTATAAGTTCAAATGAGGTCTCCCATACTAAAGAAAACAAACTACGGACTAAGCCCCTTCCCATATAGGGGTAATGTGGTTGTACGGTATGGTTGGCTCACATAGTACATCACTCATTATCATTTAGAAATTCATTCCATAGTTCTTAGTCAAGATTATTTTCTCTTAGAAAACCATCATGTGGGAGAAGTCTCCAATTCAAACCTTCAAGTTCAAGTCACCAGTTTGAAGTAAGGTTCCCCTTATAGATGGCCTCAATTTTATTAGCGACTAAGCAACTACGTTGAGTGATGATACCACTAAATAGTGCAGGATAAACTCAGCTTGATACTCTTGCTAAGCAAGATACCACTACACAACTATCATTCTAGAGTAGCAATTCAATCATGCAATTTACTTAAAAACAAGTAGAATGCAATAGGAAAACTAGGCATTTGGAGTATGATTCAAAAGATGGCTTGCCTGGCTTGGCAAAGTCAAAATAGTCTTCATCTTCATCTTGGGTTGATTGATTTCCATCTCCATTTCTTGGTTGACTTTAGGATCCATTCTCCTGAGTCTCGTTGTCGTCTAATCGTTGAAAAGCAAATAAGCATACAATCACCACACAATCCACAAACAATACCTATTTACTCAAATACACATACTTGGGTAAGGGAAGTGATCTAGGAAGGCCATGGAGAGGTTTCGAAGATAATTGAGTCCATATCGATGAGATTATTGCTTTCTTGATTTAAGTGTGGATTTAATTTACTGTGAATCGTGAAATATCTCTTGCAAGTCCTTATTGACCATGGTCATAGACCACAAGTAGATATTCAAGATTATGATTCAACCAAAGAGGCTTCATAGGATTTAGAGTATTTTTCTTTTATTGCAGCCATTTCTAGTTTGCAACTATTTAGTAATCAAGTTTGAATCTACAAGTGCAATATATTAATCCTAGTTGACTTGGGTCAGGGGTTATAGATCAATATCTGAAATTGTGGTTGATTAGAATTGGTTTCATATCATTTCCATTATTTTGAAATATGTGTGCAAGTTTGAGTTTCTAATTACTACCATCAAGAAGAATTGAATTTCCTAATATCTTCGGTAAGTCCCAAAGGTCTAAGAATACCACTCACAGATATATAATTGGAAATGTGTCTTAATGACTTTGGTTTCATAATTTTTCCATATCTAGGTTTTTGTTTATCCATTTTCTAAGTAACAAACGCCTATTTGACCATATAGGAAGAATTAACATTTTAGTAAAAAGGTGGAAATTCGAAATATAATTACATCAACAGATAGATAATACTCTTTAATAATTATGAGAATTGGATTCGTAACATTTTGAATTTTATTTGATTTTCTATAATTTTTCTAGGGTTGAAATGCTCCTGTTTTGTTATTTTTGCTGCAGTCACTATGCAACTCTAATAGGGTTCAAACCAATTCTATTGGATAGTTAATGTTCTAAACTTTCCAGAACATATTCATTTGCTAAGTTTAGATCTCTAAATCTCTGTGAATTTAAATTCTAAAACAGGACCAGATCTATAATTTGCTAAGCGAAACCTTTTTTTTAAACTTACTGCTGACGGGCTGCCCACGGGGAGACTAACGGGCCGGCCTAGCTAGCGTGTCCTGGGCGCGGGCGAAAGAAAAAAAAACCCTAACTAGCTGAACCGGTACGCTCCCATCGATCGTCTCCTACCTCGCTACGGGGATGGACTCGACGGGGAGGAAGAAAGGCCGTGGCGGCGGGACTCACCGGAGGGAGGAGTAGCGACGGCAGGGTAACCTGGCGGCGGAGGGTGCTCTTCTCGTCCACCTAGGACAGCCGGCGGCCTGGACGAGGCCGTGGTTCGGCCGGACCGAGCGGCGGCCAAGGCGGCAACACGGTGGCGGTGGCGAGCTCCAGTGGAAGAGAGGGACCAGGGGACAATGTCTGGGAGGATTAGGGTGCTCTACTCGATCACCCAGTCCAAGAATGGCGACGAATGGTGCTCGGGAACGAAGGCGATCGTCTGCGTCCAGAGCTCACCGGCGGCGAGCTCGAACTCGAACTGGGAAGAGGGAGAGGAAGGGGAGATGTCTAGGAGGTTCGTGGGAGTGGTGCGAGCTCTCTGGCGAGATCCCGGGTGCCTTTTATAGGCCGAATTGGCGGGGCGCGGGGGTGGCCAGATCGTGGCCGCGGCATGGCCGTGACGGGGTGTTCGGCGAGCTCCAGTGGCCGGCATGGTCGTGGAGGTGCGGGCGTCCTCTGTGGGTACTGTGGTGACGCTAGGGACGCTCAGATGCGGCAGGACGACGAGAGAAAGAGCGAGGAGCAGTGCATCTGGATGTGACCAGCGGAGACTTCCTCCGTCCTCTCCTTGTCGGGTCGTGGCACGGGCTAGGGCAGTGAATGGGAGGAGGACAGTGAGGCGACGCTGGCACGGACTCGGGAGGGAGTGGGCGTGCAGGTGAGGCCATGCCTCCACTGTTTGCAACAGTGCCATTGACTTTGTGTAATTCCTGCACACAAGGTGTTTGATCAAATGCTCGAATGAACTCCGAATTTGAATTTTTTAAAACGGCCACCGTGGGTTGTCAAGATATCTAGTAGGGTTTCCAAATCTATTTTTGCTCTGAAGAAAGATATTGTTTTGCAAAAAATTTAATTCGAAGATAAGGTTTGGTTGTTGATTCAGATTCAGTTTTTGGCGGATGTTTGAGTGGGGTTCTGGTTTGAGTTTTTGTTTGAACAACTTTGGTTGAGTAAGTATGTAGTTTGGTCAAGCTCAACCAACTGACCACACACTTAATTGATTTACAGATTGCTTAATTTAAGTGTCCAAAGTAGGGTAGTCAATAACATTTTCTAGATCAAACTTTTCTTCTCTTTTCTTTATTTCTTTTGCTTCTGGTTTCTTTAGTCCTTGTGGTTCTTCTCTAATGCTTCTGTTGGTTAAGTGTGGATTAACTAAACATTGCACACAAAATTATAACACACATGAAATCATAAAAGACATATATTAGAAATCTATGCATACATGCAATATGAAGTGCAAAAGTTTTATCTTGGTCCAAAGGTGTTGGTTTTCTTGGAGATGACATGGAGTTGGGAATGACCTCTTATTTGAATTCAAACTTTGGTAGAAATTTGAATAGGGTTAAACATAGTTTCTGGCTTCAAACTATGCGGTCTTGAATCTTTATAACTTGTTATTGTGTACTGTGGAGAGATCCATGATGGTCTAGATCAACGATTTCTTAATATAGAGGTGCAAAGTAGTGTACTCGGTAATAATTGGAAGATCACTTTTTCTTATTTTCTTATTTAGGGTTTTATGTTCTTGCTCCCCTAGTTCTGTTTTCTTTCTTGTTGTTTGACTTTAATTACTTTAGGAGTTTGCTAAGATGTTTTTGCATGTATTCATGCAAGATTTAAATATGTAGAAAACCATTCTAATGAAATAAATCATTTTATAAACAAAGGTTTATTTTGGTATCAAAGATTGGCTAAGAAATCATGTGGATTTTTGCAAAGGTTTGGGAAATAAGTTTTCAAAATATTGATGTTTCAAATAAGTTCCTAAGGTAGTAGATTTTGAAAAAGGTGACTCAACTCATTTTTGAAGTACGAGTTGGAGGCATGAAAATGGTTTTCAAAATGGGGTATTTTTATTCCAACGTTTTAAACAAGCAGCTGGATTTATTGAAATAGGGTTTTACTTTCTTTCAAATTATTTTCCTTTAAAAGAAAGGGATTGAAACTTTTGCTCAAAGTATTTGATTTAAAACCTTTCTCCTATTATTCTTATTTCAAGCATGGGAGCAAAAATGCTCAAATTCCCAATTCCTGAAAGACAAGAAATAAATCTTGAATTTAAAAATAAAAGTTTTTGTTGGGTCCAAAATTTGGTATTTTAATAAATTTTATTTGTTTCTATTTTCCAAAAATTTGGGTTGTTACAGGTACTCATATACCACCGGAACTTGGTCAAGGGTTGGTCTAGACACAGACTTCATGTAGTATGCCTTACGGGATGGCATGGTTGCAATGTGCTCAACTTGAAAACCCTCACTGTTGGTTACGGTTATAGACTTCCTGGCACAATCTATGTGCCCTTGGTACTTGGACATCCAATCCATTCCAAGTACCACATCCAAACCCTAAGTGCCTAGGATGATCAAGTTGGCTTGGAAAGATGCCCCATGGATAACTACGGGTACCCCTTCGCAGCACAAATGGGCTTTAACTTGGGATCCAGGAATTTGTACTATCATTTTGCGTGCCATTTGAGTCGCGGTCAACCCTCCCGCGGCCACAAATTTCTCAGTGACAAACGAATGTGAAGCACCCAAATCAAACAAGACCTTTGCAGGGACTGAGTTGATGAGAAACATACCAAGGACAACATCAGGGGCTTCGGCTGCTTCCTCAGCAGTGACATGGTTCAGACGGCCTCAGTGCAGTATTGGCTTGGTTCTTCGGGTTCTTCCCAGTGGGTCCACGGCCTTGACCCTGGTTGGGTCTCGGCGCGCTGAGGCTCGGTGCAGAGGGCTTCTTCAGAGGGCACTCCTTAGAGAAGTGTCCCGGCTGGCCACAAGTGTAACATCCGCTACCTTGGCTGTGGTTGGTGGGGTTGAACGTGTTGCGGTTACCTCCGGAGAAGTTCCCGCCTGAGGGGCGGTTGCTGGAATACTGGCGATTCGGGTTGTTGGGCCTGGGGGCTTGAGAGGCAAACCTCTGTGGAGGGGGCGCAGCCCTGGATGGGGGCAGGCTGCGGGACCGCTATCCACTAGGTCCACCTTGACTCATCATCCTGCGCTTGCGGCTCTCACGGGCGGCCTTGTTCTTGTCTTCAACCATTATTGCCGCATCCACCATAGCTTCCAGGTCAGGGTAATGCACGGCGACAAGGTAAGTCTGCAACTCCTCCTGCAGTCCATTGAGGAACCTTTCCCTCTTCTTCTCATCGGTATCAATGTCATTGGGAGCATACCTTCCCCAGGTGGTGAACTTGTCGAGATACTCAGGAACACTCATCCCTCCTTGCTTCAGATTGAGGAACTTGTCCCTCATAATCTTGATGAGTCTAGAAGGGATGTGGGCCTTGCGGAACTTGGTCTTGAATGCTTCCCAAGTCATCACTTCGCCCTCGGGCTGCATGGCGCGGACATTCTCCCACCATGCTCCAGCTGCTCCAGCTAGGAAGTGGGTTGTGTACAGCACCTTATCATTGGCCCCAACTCCAGCGTACTCTAGCTTGTTCTCAATGGTACGGAGCCAATCATCGGCATCCAGTGGCTCAGTGGACTTGGAGAAAATTGGGGGATTAGAGTTCTGGAAATCCCTAAGCTTGTTCTGGGGCTCATCATTGCCATTTCCACCATTGTTGTTGTGGTGGGTGGCAATTTGGGCGAGGTGTTGGAGTGTGGTGAGGTTAGCTTGGCGCTCGGCATGTGCGGCTTCACGTTCCTCTAACATGAGCCGCAGCACCTGCGTCATGTTAGGCTCAGGAGGTGGAGGCGGGTTGTTTCCAGCGTGGCCTCGCGTTTCCGGAGCCATTCTGGAGAAAAGTTTATGTTGTGAGAAATAGCAATTCAAAGTGTAGGGGAAACAAGTTATGCAATATGACATGAAAGGAAATCATAAGAGACATAACTACACCAACATCCATAAGCATACATCATCAACCATAGTCATCCAAGTCCACCACATGCATACATACATACAAAAGAGGTGCCACATAAGTCTAGCACACATACCACAAAGTCTCATGCAACACATACCAAATGGTTTCAGCTGAACCATACAACACACCTAAATGCAAAAGGGGTCGACCTAGCCACTACGCGACATCCTAAGTGAGATAGCAGTGCGCCGGGTACCTACTCGTCGACGCTAACGCGAGGCACAACCTCCTCGGGGTCCTCCTCACTCGGGGTCGCAGGAGCGTAGAATTCCATGATAGCATCGCGGTCATCACCGCCATCGCTACCACGGTCGTCGTTGTCGGTGCTCGCGGGCTCCTCGTCGTAGGCCTCCTGGTGGTCGTCGTCACGGCCAAGTACCTCCTCGTTCTCCTTGCGGAGCTCGGCGGTCTCCTCCTCTAACTCGGACATGTGACTCTTAAGTGAAGCGAGGTGATCCTCCAGATCACGGACGCGCTGTCGCAGAGCCCTTTCCTCTTCACGATCCTCCTCTTGGCAGCGAGGCGACGGTGACAAGAGAGAATAGACTCCTGCAGGTCCTCATGAAGAACGGCCAACTCCAGGCCTCGCTCGTCGGCAACCATACGGACGTGATCCAGCTGCCCCTGGGTGTGGTGCAGCAGGGCCTCCGTGTGGGAAAGGTGGCGACTGAAGGGAGTGTGTGTGGCGGCCTGGTGAGGAAAGCCGTCGGAGTCGACTCGCCCGTAGTGCTCGTAGCGAGTGCCGAGTAGCTCGTCGTAGTGGAGGTTGACGAGGCGCGAGATAGCATGTCGGAGGACACGCATAAGTCCATCGCCCCACGTGCGCTCGATCACCTCAAAGGTGAAATCTAGAGAGGTCGGCGGGATCTCCTTCCCGTGGACCTGGCAAACGACCTGGTACGCCAACTCGCGGGTACCCTCCTCAAAGAGCCGATAGCCTCGGACCTCCGGACGCGAGCATCCGAGACGCGCGGCCAACTCCACTAAGTCGCGCTCAAAGACGAGCACGTCCTCGTGGGTACCGACCTAACGGTGTGCAGTAGGAGCGTCCATCTACACAAAATTTTAAGGTAGGTTGAGTTAATAACTTACCCAAGTGTGCAACATTTTAAATATAGTAAAAACTTAAATTAAGATGCAAGTAGTCTAAATGCTTAAAGAGTAAGGGGAGAGATGAGAGCAATATATATTTACCTCATATATATTAAGCCATCTCTTATAACTTTTTAATAGTGAAAATAGTTTTTGGTCCGGTCTAACGCCCATGCTAACTAAGGTCTCCTAAGGTCAGGATGGCTCTGATACCAACTCTGTGGAGACCCCGGTTTACCATCAGGAATTCCCGTTATGCATACAATTCATGATCCCAGGAAGACCGTCATGAATCCACATAACAGAGTTGGCATTACAGAGTACATCATCCATTACATAAATAAGTCGTTCAGTCTTACATGGCCACTTGGCCGAATTCAAATGCCTCGCAGGGCAAGTTCACTAAACATAGCAGCGGAATCACAAGCAGCGTCGGTAGCCCGGGTCATGCCTCTACCCTACAGGCGACTGACCGGGAGACGGATCCTAGTTCGCACCGGCGTCGTCGAACTCCTCACCATCATCATCGTAGTCATCTCCATAATCTGGCCAAGTTAATAGCCAGGGACAAAGCCATGAGTACATTTTGGAATTGTACTCGCAAACCATCTAAGAGGGAACAAGTTGCATGCTATTTGGCTGTAGCAAGGGAAGTTGGTTCGAGGCTAGTGCTCAAGTCTATCTATAATTTCTCATGTCGATATAGCATGTCATACGACATCCCTACATCATAGTTTCTCTTGTCGATATAGCATGTCATACGACATCTCTATATCCTTATTAAAGAAGAATTCTTGTAAAGAAACTTTAGTAAAAGCTCTAGGGAAGGGGGAAACTCTCTTTTCAAGAGGAGAGCCGGTGGTCAATCAAACATGACCACCATCTAGATTAAGCTCGGCCAATCATACATGACCACCTCCATTCCTTCGGCAGTACCCTGCAAGTACTCCAAACCATACCCGTGCCACGGCAGTACCCTCCGAGTACTCCGTCCGACACTTTTCTTCCTTTTTCCGAAATCAACCTTTGAAAACAAAACCGACATTGGGCTAGGCAACGGTCATCCCAACCGTCCATGACCGAGGACTCGGCTATTCGAATAGATTTACACTCTACAGAGGTTGTACACTTTACCCACACCATCCGATAAATCCGCCGGGATACCACCATGACCGTCATACACGAGTATGCGGGGTTCGGATAATCGATCATAACCTTCCATCTATCCACCTTAGTACGGGTGCCTACCCTGTGGAGTATACATCCCCGGCAAATCCTGGCCGTCTACCTCTGCCGAGCATAGTTCCAGTGCCACGGCGGGAGAAACCCAAGTGTCTTCCGGACGGGTAGCCTATTAGCGGGCCCGCTACACTGTTGCCCACATCTTGCGGCAACCCGGATTCCGGGGTCCTACGAACCCATATATAGTGCGAGGCTCCCCGCACTAAAGCAGATAAACTTCGGACTAAGCCCCGTCCCATAACGGGGTAATGTGGTTGCACGGTTTAATTGTTCTGAGCGAACGCCTAGTGATCACCAATGTCATATAAAAACCACCATCTCCTTGTCCTCCATTTTGATCAAAACCATTTTCGAAATCACTTCAGTGGGGTAGATACTACCCCAAGGTTTTCGGAAACATTTTCTAAACTTTCTTTGAGTGTTCCCATTCCTAGAGTTTTAGCTCCACTAGAATGTTTATCAAGGGCCTTATTGCTAACCAACAATGCCACTAGTTCAGGGGTGAGGAATAGGTAATCAAGGGGGTCATCTCAATGGATGATAACAACTTGACTCGCGGAGCCTGAGTCAACAAATAATTGCTACAAGAGCTATAGCAATATAAATCCATGCACTTCAACAAGACAGAAGGAGACATGCAAATGTGTAAATAGGAATTCAGATATGCATCAAGTTAGGTGGCTTGCCTTGGTTGGCTTGTCCCTGGTCCTCCTCGTCCTGATACTCGTACACTTCACCTTCTTCGGTACACTCCTCGTTTGTTTCTATCGTCAGAAAAATAACAACGCACAAATAAATACACAGGCATACACAAGTCACCAATATTGCAGCACTCCATACCATAACATCAAAGAGTATCAGAAACAAACAAGTTTAGAAAACAAACAAGATTTTAAAGGTTCTTAATTAGCAATTTATCCCTATTAGAACTAGGGTTTCTTATTTGACGAGATCACAATAACTTAGCAACCAATTCAAGCATGCAGGCACTCAATGAATAAAACAGCACACCTATCATACTTGCAGGTTGACAACAATCTTAAGAACCTAACAAAGTTGGATTTACTGAAAAACAAGTTGTGGGTAATTTCCTATGAATTAAACAATAGGAAATAACACTAGAGTACCAAAAAATTCTCAGATATTCTCTGAGTTTCAGAAAAATATGAGGTAAAGTGCTCTGGAAAGCCCTTCCAGAACATGATCCAAAAAAGTTGGATTCAATACAGAATTCCATTTCTACTGCAAGTGGACATTTTCCTAAGATTATTTACACACAATGCCATTTTAATTACTACTGTAAGAATACATGTCCTAAAATAGCAAAACCAGTGAGTCAAGCAAGATATACTGATAAGCTAACATAAAACTTGGTTTCACTCTTTTTCAACATACCAAACTCAAGATTTGCAATTAATTAAGAAAATAGGCTAATAACACACCACTATTTATCATTTGCTCTACGGTGATCCTAAAATCATGGGACCTATACCATCTGAAAGCTATTGACTTAAGCTACTCATAGAAATTTGAATCACTTCATTTGCATGCACAGATCAAATTCTATGGAATTTCAAAGTTCACAGAACAAACAAAATCATCAGTGCATTTTCTAAAAAAAAAAAATCGCGCGGGCCAGATCTGCTCGGAACGGGCCGAAACAGCGCGGATCCGGCCCAGATCCCGCGAGGAGAGCGGCGCGGCGGCAGCGTTTGAACATGCTAGCGGGGCCCGGCTGTCAGCGGCCCCGGGCGACCGAATCGGTATCGGCCAATTCCGGCCGTCCGATTAGAACCGAGATCGACGACACTGGGCTGTCGTCTCCCTCGCATTGAGGGTTAGATGAAACCCTAGCCCTAGCTGCTGGGGAGAGCGGGGCGAGGCTCACCGAGGGGCGTCGAGGTTGGCTGGGGTGGCTGCAGGGCGGCGGCGGTCTCTCCGATGTCTTCTTCGCGTCCGAAGCTTGCAGAAGGAGGGGATCGGAGTGGTGCGTGGCCGTGCTCGTCCGTGTGGTCCTTGGGTTCCGTCGACGATGGCGGCGTTCTCGCGCTGCCAGAGAGGAAACGGGGTGCGGGGTGAGATTCAGATCTAGCAGAGGGAGGGAAGGGTGCAGGGAGAGAGCAGAGAGAGGGTCGGCGTCGACCGAAACCTTCGCCGTCTACCCCTGCTCCGGCGGCGTTCGTCGAGCTTAGTAGCCCGGGGAATGGATGGGGTTCGTCAGTGGGGTGCTCTGGGTGGAGAGGAGAGGGGCTGGGAGAAGAATGGCATCCAGGGGAGAGGTTTGGTCGGTTCAGAGGGTTTTATACCCCGGCGGTGGACTCGGTGTGTCGTGGTTTCGACCGTCTCGGACTGGGCAGCGGGGCGGTGCTTTCTGGGCGGTGTAGTGGTCTCAGTTCAGTGGTGTGGATGTGGAGCTCGAGTGCGTGCTGTGCCAACGGGCAGATGCACGGGTTCAGTAGACATGCAAGGTTTTCGTGCCACGGTCGGAAAGATCAGGTGGTCGGGCGTGCTAGGCGAGGGTGGCGCGTGGTTAGGGCTTCGATGCCGTGCAGGTGTACGTGCGATGCGCGGGGAAAGGGTGCATGCATGCTTCAGAATGGCTATGCCGCTCTTGGCGTCTAGAGCATGCATGAGAGGGGGCAGAGCGCGGGCTAGAGGGCGGCCAATGGGCGGCGTGGGCGGCAGCCAACCATTGGGCATCGATGACGGTGGCTAGGGGGCTCTGGTGGCGTGGTAACAGGGGCGGGCTTGACTCCTGCGCACTGGTCGGCACGAGCGTGCACTGGGTGGTCTCGGGCTTCGGGAGATGGGAGTGGTGAGGTAGGGGAGGTGAGTGTCTTGCAGGTGGGGTCCTGGTGCTCTCCTGGGCGGCTGCTCGACGCTGGTTGGGGGTTGGAGGGGCTGGAGTGAGAGAGAGGGGGAAAGTGTGATCTTGGCAAAGATTGCCTCGGGCTTCCCCCTCCTTTTGTGTCCAAGTGCATAGGACAAAGAGAATATGAGAGAGGGAGAGAGAGATGGCCGGCTAGGGTGTGTCTTGGTCGAGTTTGCAAAGAAAGAGGAGGAAAGAAAGAAAAGGAGAAGGTTTTGGTGAATTCGGCCGAATTTCATTTGAATTTTGAAAAGTGCAAAGTTTTGATCCAGAGGTGGTGGTGAATGTTTCAGAAGTGTTTTTAAATAGATAGCAAGGCATCCACCAAGTTTCAAGATTTTTGGCCGAGTGGAAATAGGGTTTTGGATGAGTTCCTATTTTTCCAATATAGGGTGCAAAAATAAAGTTTAAACAAAAGAGAGAAAAAGGTTGTTGGTGCTAAGCCTCCATTTTACTAGGTTTAGCAATAGCATGAAATCATGGCACACCTCCATGCATTCATGCAACATGCTCAATTGAAATTGGAAGGAAAAAGAAATTAAGTGGCACACACACATGCACATGAAATCATGGTGCAAAACAAGCAAACAAGGGCCTAGGTTTATTCTCTCTAGGTTTGAATGACACTTGATTTATTTGCAAACCAACACACATCTTAAATCACACTTGCAAGAATTTTAAGAAAAGAATTTTGAACAGAAGATTTTATAGAATCACACCAATGCACAAGAGATCATGCATACACACATAAGTTCCACCCCATGCACACAAGCACACAATGTCTTAATAAAAAGTTTTAGTTTCCCCTAAATAAAGTATTACTGGGACTTAAAATGCATTACAAAAAGTGGGCTGTTACACCGCGCCCACCCATTGTGAGGCCGCCCTGGTCCACTCCTGACGATGCCCCTTCGCCTATAAACAGCCTCGGGACGGAAAACCCTAGAGGAATCGGCAAATTTCCAGAAAGAGTTCCGCAGCTCCGCCGCCGCCACTGACGAATTTCGGGGGACAGAAGTCTTTGTTTCGGCACCCTGTCGGGACAGGGAAGTGCCCCCGGAAGCCATCTCCATCGGTCTCCATCGCCGTCTCTGCCGTCTCCATCGACCTCACCGCCATCTCCATCAACCTTGTTGTCTCCTATGATGAGGACGAAGTAGTTCTCCCCCGGGGCTGAGGGCTATACCGGTAGCTATGTGGTTCACCTCTCTCTCCCATGATGTGATCTTTATGTGATCGTGAGCTTTGTAACTAGTTGAATTGGTAGATGTTATTATTCAGATATTATGCTACTCCCGTGCTTTATATTTGTAATCTCCGGAGATACCTTGTATCATGGTGTGAAGGTGACTAGTGTGCGCATCATGTGTATCTTTTTGGTTAATGTCTCTATGAATTGTTGGTGTTTGTTGGAACCATCGAGTGCGTTCACGGTGATAGTGTGGGACAATCTAGTTTGGGTACATACGGACTTTGAGGAGTGCTTCGTAGCCCTATGCATGATTAGTGTTCGTTTTCCATTGGAGAATTATTTTGAGTTGCATATTGATGATAGTATCTATTGGTTCAATTATGTTATATGTGTTGGGAGTGTGTCCACTAGTGAAAGTATGATCCCTAGGCCTTACACTTAGCCCATGAATCAATACTATTTTTAGGCAAAGACTGCAACCAATCCTTAGCTTTTCCTCTCAAAGAAAAAGGAAACAACTTAAGCTTAATAATATCACTTTCAACATCCTTATATTTCTGCATCTCACATAGCTCAACAAAATTGTTGAGATGAGCTGCAGCATCATCAGTACTAGCACCAGAAAATTGCTCTTTCATAACAAGGTTCAGCAAAGTAGGCTTAATCTCATAAAAATTTGCAGCAGGAGCAGGCGGCGCAATAGGAGTGCAGATAAAATCACTATTATTCGTGCTAGTGAAGTCACACAACTTGGTGTTTTCAGGAGTAGCCATTCTAGCAAACTAAAAGCAGACAAGTAAAAACAACTATCAAGGATACTAATTTTTTTGGGTTTTTGATAAAACGATGCAAGTAAAAATAAAGTAAAGCAAAACTTAAAACAAAGTAAAGGATGTGCGTGCGAAAACTCCCCTTGCAGAAGTCTTCTTCCTCCCCGGCAACGGCGCCAGAAAACTTGCTTGCTGTTTGATGGCGCCCAGTTGACGAGGGAGATTATTCTTCTGCATTCCCCGGCAACGGCGCCAGAAAACTTGTTGATGGCGTGGTGATGATGGTGCCAGAAAACTTGTTTCCGTTTGTTGATGAAGTAAAAATGACCGGCCAGTTGGAAACCCCAAGAGAAGGTTTGATGAATATAGCAGCAAGTTTTCCCTCAGTTATGAAACCAAGGTTATCAATCCAGTAGGAGGGAGACAAACGACCAAAGGTGATGCCCGCTAGCTTCGCGACAGCTCCAGACAATTTATAGGGCGCCTTGTCCAAGCTTTGCTTTGCGAGCGGCAACATGGAACCTGCACACAACACAACCAAATACTTTGTTCCCAACTTACGATGAGGTTGTCAATCTCACCGGTTTGCTTGAAACAAAGGGTATGAGCGTATCGAGTGGAAAGTGATAATAGTATGCGAGTAAAGTACACAGTGCGAGTAAAGTAAACAGGTGATAGCAATATAAAGGAAATAGGACCGGGGTCCATAGTTCACTAGTGGTGTCTCTCCATAAGATAAAATAACACATGATGGGTAAACAAATTACAGTTGGGCAATTGATAGAATAAAGACAACGTGCATATGTCGAGAGGATCACTATGAGATTTACTCTGGGCATTACAACAAGATACATAGACCGCCATCCAACTGCATCTATGACTAATAATCCACTTCTGGCGAATCAATCCGAGAACTCCACAAGTATTAAGTTGCGAACAACATATAATTGCATTAAGCAAAGTGTGTAATGTAAACAAAGCATATGCCCTCAAGCATATGAATGTTGTTTTCCCCCTAGTAGCAACAACACATCTACAACCTTAGAGGTTTCTGTCACTCCCCCAGATTAAATAGAGGCATGAACCCACTATCGAGCATAAATACCCCCTCTTGGAGTCACTAGCAACTACTCGGCCAAGATAGCTACTAACAACGGAGAGCATGCAAGATCATAAACAACATAGAGATAACATAAGATAATATTCAGCACATCAACTCAATCATAACACCAATATTCATCGGATCCCAACAAACACAACATGTAGAATTACATAACGGTGATCTCGATCATGTAAGGCAGCTCACGAGATCTAAACATGAAGCACATGGTGGAGAAGACAACCCACTAGCTACTGCTATGGACCCATAGTCCAAGGTAGACTACTCACTCATCGCTCCTGAGGCAAGCATGGCGATGAAGAAGACCTCCGGTGGCGATTCCCCTCTCCGGCAGGTGTAAGGGTAAATTGCCCCTAAGTGTGTTTTTGGTAATTAATGACAATCCCTATGGACTAATGTTTTCATTGAGCTTTTTATGAAGGAATTGTTCATAGGAATTGCTTGAAGTCCATGTGTTGGATTCAAGGCTAAGGATTCTTTATGTGGCTCAAGATATTGTTATGGAGCATGAGAAGATACATTGTTAACCAAGACAAAGATCAAATAATGAATTCTAGATTGGTCAATACATGAAGCATAAGGAATGTGCCACATGGGACCAATCGGTCTTGTGGTATGGTATGGTTTATCAATTATGCTTTGTGAACTAACCCATTACATATGTGCGTTTGTGTTGTCTATGTGGGTTAGGTATTGTGTCATGGATATGCATCACTAGTGAGATTTCATATAGACCATGAAAGGATGACATCAAGTGGTGGTTGTCATCAAGGTTGCGAAGTGCAAGTTTCAAGATAAGCATCTCGAGAAGATCATATGCTTGAAGCTTGTCATCCATTTGATGATAATGGAATTGTGAAGACATGCCTTAGTGAAGGTATCTCATAGTGGTGTATGTGGGAGCATATTGGAAGTCTTCACGAAGCAACAATGATCAAGTGAAGCATTCCGGCTTGATGGAAGCATGAAGCATCATCATCAAGATCAAGCGGGGTGCGCAAGGCAAAGGTTTGTCCTTGCTAGGTTTTCCTTTTACCGGTCTCAAGGTGTTTGTTGGGAGACCGGGTTATAGGATAGATAGCCGCACTATCAAGAGGGTTCGGTCGGGTAACTTGATCACATCGTCTTAGGGAGCTCAAACCTTTGCATACTTTGCATCTTCCTAATTTGTTGGTTCTTGGTGTTTCTCTATGTGAGGTTCTTGTGCTTGTTACTAGCTTTCCAACAAGTCCAAGTACATCGAAAACGGAATCCGTATGTATCTTTTATCGCGTTTTCGAGTTTGGAGGTTTTACCGGTTCTTTCTTAAAAGAGGTTTTCACCTCATCTCATTTTATATTTTATTTCTTACTACTTCTTGGGTTTTATGGTCTCCATTGGATAGATATTTTTCTTAGCTTTTCAAAAAGCCCAAGTTTGCTAAAATCGGAGTCCGAATGTGAAAGTTATCGCATTTTTCGTGAGGTTATTTTCTGTCGGTTTCAAGCTCGGTTTGAACCGGAAATTCAACCGGAAATTCAACCGGAAATTCAATCGAGAATTCAACCGAGAATTTCCGGTCCAACCGGAAATTCAACCGGAAATCAACCGAAAACCTTCTGGACTGATTTCTTCTAAGCTCGGTTTAAACCGGAAATTCAACCGAGAATTCAACCGTGAATTCAACCGGAAATTTCCGGTCCAACCGGGAATTCAACCGGAAATCCAGTTTCGCCCCAAACGGCTAGTTTTCTTTGAGGACTATAGAAGGGGGTCTTCTTCCCCAAATGTTTTAGAGCTCTTGAGCACGAAATACACCTCCATTGTTGACCCTCTTGAGCTTGCTCCCTCTCTCTTCCCTCCAATGATTCTTGCATATTTTGGAGGGATTTGGAAGAGGAGATCTAGATCTACAACTCCACTAATCAATTCCTCCTCTAAGTGAGGGGAACCCATTGGATCTAGATCTTGAGGTCATTGGTTGACCTCCACCCTTGTTCTTCCTCTCTAACTCCTCCATAGCATTTGTTGCCTTGGTGGGATTTGGGAGAGAAGGATTTGAGCACTTCCTCTTGTGTTCTTGCTTTGCATCCTTGCATAGTGTTGAGCTCTCCATTACGATTTGTTCGAGTGAGAGACCGTGAGCTTGTTACTCTTGGAGGGTGACCTCCTAGTTGGCTTGGTGGTTGGTGCCTCGGTGACCTCTTCGTGGAAGATTGTGAAGAGGCCCGGGCTTCCCCTTCATGGGAGTTGTGAAGTGGTTGTGGAGCTTGCCATCTCCGGAGTGGAGGAAAAGCTAACCATAAGAAGGGGTCCCTAGCTTCATGGGGGGCTCGGAGAAGCAGGTGAGCCTTCGTGGCGTTCGGGGGCCTTCATGGTTACCCGCATCTCTCCAACGGTGATTAGCTTACTTTATGTAAGTGAACATCGGGATACATCTTCGTCTCCGCGTGCCTCGGTTATCTCTATACCCGAGTTTATTTCCTTGTGATAGCCATCATGCTTGAAGTACTCATATCTTGTTTATCACTTGTGAAATATATCTTGTGCTATCTTGCTTTTATTTAGTTGGTGTTGGTGCACTTAGTTGAGCCTAGCATATTTAGGTTTTGTGCTTGAAGAAAATAAACGTTAGTTTAATTCTGCATTCCTTCAAGCCAATTCCGTAATTGTTTTTAAAATCGCCTATTCACCCCCCCCCCTCTAGGCGACATCTCGTCCTTTCAATTGGTATCAGAGCAAGGTCTCTCCTTGTTTAGGCTTCACCGCCTTGAGAGTAAAGATGTCGGCTAGTTATTTAGTGCACAATGAAACAATTATTTTTGATGGCACAAATTATATTCTATGGAGAATTCTCATGCTTTCTAATCTTCGGACTTTGTGTCCAAATATAGAGCGATTTCTAGATGTACGTTTTTCTCCTCCGATGGATCTTCAAAATCTATCTATTGAGGATGAGAAAAATTTACATCTTGAAGCTCAAGTATCTAATGAAATTTTATTGTCTGTGAGCTCCATAGTTTATGTTTGCTTGATGGGTTCAAAGTGCAAGACATCTCATGAGATATGGACCAAGCTAGAAGAGTCATTTGGTGGGTCCATTTCACTTGAGGTTGAAAGTGAACCCAAGAAGCTCTCTTCACCTTCACATCATGAAGAGCTCCAAATTGCTTCCACATCCGGTCATGATGATTGTTCAAGTTCTTCCACTTCACCAACATGTGACTTGTCACAAGGTAATGATATGGTGAGTGAAGAAATAATATGTGATGATGGTAGTCTTGTTCTTTGCACCAATGATTCTATTTCTATAAATCCTAATGGTGTAGAGAGTTTGGACCTAAACACTTCTTGCAAGAAATTCTTTACTCATTCTTGTGTTAAAGGTCCTTGCATATCTCCTAAGATTTGCTTGATTAAATTTTGTGATGATATGTTTGTTTCTAGTTGTGACCACACTCAAAATGATTCAATTTCCTCTAGTTGTTGTATGACTAACCATGTAGAGGAAATTAAAGAAAAAATGGGTCACATAATTAAAGAAGAAATCAATAGAAGAACCAAGAAGGTTTCTATCAAGAGAAGGCAATGCTATGAATGCCACGAGTATGGACATCTCGCAAGAGCTTGTCCTACACTCGAAAATGAAGAATGTTCTTCTATTGATGTTCCATCATCATCTACGCAAGTCCACATGTGCCTTATGGCAAGCGGCTCAAAGGTAACTCCTACTTTGAATCCCGACACATCTCCTTATGATGAGAGTGATAATGATGATGATAATTAAGCTTTCTTGCATGAGATGGGAATTGTGTATGCCTCTCTTCATGGTAATAATGATGCTCGTGGTAAAGTCGAACACTTAATGGAAACCTTGTTTGAACACAAGGAGACCATTAAGGAATTGAACTCCCTCGTTAATAAGGGGAAACGGAGATTCAATCTCCTCAAGCAAGAGCTATCCGAAGAGAAGCATACTAATTCTTGCCTATCTCAATCTATTAAATCTTATGAGCTTACAAATGCTAAATCTATAAATGATGCTTGTGCTACTAACTCTAGTTCTTGTGAAGCATATATATTAAAGGAGAATATTGAGCTAAGGGCTCAACTTGAGTTGCTAATAAGCAATTATAAGAAATTGGAGGAAAGCCATGAAAAGCTCTCGGGCTCTCATGGGGATCTCCTAATCTCTTATAATGGGCTAAAGTTAGCTCATGAGGCAAGTATCACTAAGGAAACATCTTGTGAGCCTCATTTGGACATTAGCACTACTTTGAACCAAAATGCTATATTACCATGTGGTAGTCCTAGTAATTTGTCTAGGCATAATATTGCTACATCTTGTGATGAATTACTTACTATGCCTTGTTGCTCTAACAATGAAGCTTCTACTTCCTCTAGTACTTGTATTACTACTAACCTTGTAGAGGAAATCAAAGAGCTCAAGGCCCAAGTCACTAGTTTGGAGAAAGACTTGGAGAAGCGTCATGAAGGGAAATCTACACTCGATAATATTTTGAGTGTGCAAAAATCCCCTAATGACAAGAGTGGACTTGGATTCAACTCCAATAACAAGAACAAGTCCAAGAGCAACAAGAAGAAGGAGGGCCAAGACCAAGTCAAGAATTTGGCCAAGATTGTTTGCTTCAAGTGCAAGATTGAAGGGCATCATGTGAGATCTTGCCCATTGAAGAAGAAGCACTTGAGTGAGAAGCAACAAGGGAAGCGGCCACAAGGTCAAGCTCAAGCACAAGCACGACCTCAAGTTGAAGATAGGCCACTTCCCAAGAAGAAACAATATGACTCTTCCCAAATCAAGAAATCAACGAAGAAGAGAAAGGGAAGCACTTGTTGCTATATTTGCCGTGAGAAGGGGCACTTTGCTTCTTCATGCTTAAGCGGTACCTTATCTAATCCTATCATTGTTGATGATGATTATTCTCTTAGAAAAGATAAGGACGGCAATGTGTTTGCCAAGTTTGTTGTAACTCAAAGTGGTGCCAAGAAAAGGACCATTTGGGTTGCCAAGCCTATTGTGACTAACCTCTTAGGACCCAACTTGGTTGGGGACCAACAAGCTAAAACTTGATCAATAGGTGATTGTGGAGGGCATTGGAGACTTGGCTACCTCGTGAAGAATTAAGGGATCTTCATTAATTTTATTTCATCAAGCCAATTCATTGACACTATCATCTTATATCCATTGTGCCTCTTTGCGGTAACTTGTACTTAACCTCTTTACATTGTAAGTTACTTGCCCCTTTGCATGTTTTGGTTTTGTACCAAGTATGTGTTTGTATATGTTGTTCCTTATACCTACTTATCTTGTGTATTCAAGTAGGTGTTGGTTGTTTGGCACATCATATACTTGTGTGTTTGCTTTGAGCCTCTAATGCATCTTTATGGTATCTTATTTGGCTCTTATCGAGTGATTAATGGAACATCCCATTTTGGGGGAGTGATTTGCCATTGGCATCTCACAATCCTATAAATGTGTGCACATGAGTAATACCACTTAGTATTGATATTGCAAAATTATCTAGTCACTATGTGGTATGCCATGCTCATGAGAGATTCAAATTTTATATCTCCATTAATTATCTCTAGTTGGATTTTATTTGCCTCTTGTAGTAAAGAATTGAATATCACATTATGGGGGAGTAATATGCCTTGTGCATATCACAAGCCTAGGAAATGTGAACATTTGAGGTATTGCCACTTAGAGTTGATATTGTTAATTATCTTGTTCCTAGGTGGCATGTTTGCTCAAACAAGCTCCATTCTTTCTTAAAACATTTTGTTGCTCATTTCTTTGGTCTTGGTTTGAGTAAGAATTCTTGGTGCGATTTCACTCAAATATATATATATATATATATATCATAAGTAGGAAGACATTTGCTTCTAGTTACTTTAATCATTGCTTTGCATGATTGTTTGACTATTTTTGGAGCTACCAAGAATCCTTTTTCATGCATGGTGCTTAATTTGAATATTTAACCATATGCCTTTTATTGTGAACTTGATCTTGAATATCTTTGCAATACACCGCCAGAAAATAATTCCAATATGAATGTAACAACTCAGAAATTGTAATCCACTTCTTATTAAATAAAGTGCCAAATTTTGGATCCAGATAAAACTTTTTATCCATTATTTCATGCATACATGTATTTCTCTATTGCTTGTATTCTATGATTTCATGTGTGTTACTTTTGGTTGTGCATTGGTTAGATAATTCTAAGTTAACCAACAGAAGCATTTGAGACAAATTATAAGCATCAAAGAAACCAGAAATAAAAATATTGAAGAAAAAGAAAAGAATAAGAGGATCTAGGAAATCTGTTTGACTACCCTACTTTGAGCCCTTGGATTAAGAAATCTGCAACTCACCTCAGTGTTTGGCCAGTTAGTTGAGCTTCACCAAGTCACATGCAAACTCAACTAAGAGGTGGCTACCCAAAATTAAAATCAGAACATCACCCAAACTTCTGTCAAAGTTTGAATCTGAATCAGAGACCAAACCTCAAATTCGAAATAAGATTTTTGCAAAACTCAACATTTCTTTGTAACAAAAATATGACTGGAAACCTTGGCCAATATGTTGATCACCCAAAGTGGAAAATTTCAAAAATTCAAATTTAAATCTCTTGCGGGCATTTCGTCGAACACCCTGCAGATGAAAATCGAGCAAATCCAAGCTACTGTGAAGATCACTATTCTGGTTCGCTCCCCGCCTGTAGCCATGCTCCTTGGCATCTCCGCGGTCGACCCCAGCGTCCCCCTGCCCCGACCCAAGCCATGAGAAGCGGAGGGAAGAAGAGAACTGCGCCCAGGGCCCCCTCCCAGTCTTCTTCTTCTCTGCACGCTCCCGACCGCCCTGCCCTCGCCAGCACCGACCCACAGCACTCCGCGGCTGAGCCAGCACCCTCCCAGCACGCCCCGAGGCCGCCGTGCCCGGTACGACCTTCGGACGTTGCCAGGGCCCCCGAGCCGGCGAGCTTCTGGACGCCCGCACCCTCGTCGCTCCGACCTATAAATACCCCCGCCGATCAAACGGAGAGACTCACCCCGTCCCCAGCTACCTCCCAGACACACTCGTATCGCCCCGCTTGCTCTAGCTCGACGACGCCAGCCCCGCCGGCGAGGTACTGGACGTGGAGAGCGCCGCCGCGTTCGACCACCTGGGAGCAAGCCGCCGCTGGGAATCGGAGGAGGAGTCACGCCGCAGCCGATTCCGCACGTCGCCGTCGAGTTCTGCTTCCTCTCCGTCACGCCCTCGCCATCGAACAGTCGTCCCTGCAACGCCGGTGAGCTCCCCCGTCTCCGACGAACACGATGCACCAGAGCCGTTCGATCTTGATCTAGCGGTAGCATACCGTTTCGGTGATAGTTAAGTGACCTGACCGGTGGGCTCCACCTGTCAGGTTTAGTTTTTATTCTTTCCCGCCCAGAGCGAAGCAGTATGGGCCGGCCCGTTCAGGTTTCGTTCGAAATCAGCCCAGTTGGTTTCGAATCCGGTCCGTTTCGTTTTCTTTATTTCCCGCTCGTTTTCGAATTAATTCAAATATGATTCAGATATGATTTTCAAACTAAAATTCCAAGAGATTTACAAATCCATTTTTAGCAAATGAATATGCGTTGGAAAGCTTGTAAAATGATCTAGCCTGTAGACTTGGTTAGAATTCCATTTGAGTTAGGAATTTAAATAAATAAGAATAGTGTGACCATAGCTTTATTAATCATAGAAGATTTCTAGAAAATTGTTTAAGCCTCCTAAAATCATGAAATTTAAATTGTGAACTCCCCAATGACCCCCCCTTACTGTTAGTCAACCCTAATCAACTCAAACCCTGTTAGTGTTATCAATTAGACCCTAACCCAACTCTAGTTAGTAACATAAAATGATAGATCCCTATCATACACTTAGAATTAATTTGCCCTCTTTACCAATTCACCTAGCTAATCCCTCCCCACTTGAACTAGTCTTAGTACCCCTAAACCAATGCCAATGCTTGGAAAGTGAACAACAGAGGACACTTAGTAGAAACTCTAACTTGCACACTTGATGCAAACTTAGAAGAAAAACTTGCAATCCAACCCCCTAAAATGCAACAGGAATGCTATTGTTAGCAAACAAATATGTGTGCTTGGTGTGTTGTTAGCCTTGTGAGTGATTGTGTGCTTTGTGTTTATTCGTTATTAGACGTTAGTGTTGCCGAGGAGGATATTGGAGGGGATTATTATCAAGAAGAAGAAGAATACCCTGGACACTTTGCCAACCAAGGCAAGCCATCTTTTGATTCATACTCCCACTACCTAGTTTTAATATTGCATTCTACTTGTTTTAAGTAAATTGCATGATTGAATTGCTAGAGTAGAATGATAGAAGTATAGTGATATCTTGCTTAGCAAGGGCATCAAGCTGAGTTTATCCAATCATATTTAGTAGTATCATCACTCAATGTAGTTGCTTAGTCGCTAATAATATTGAGGCCATCTATAAGGGGAACTCTATTTGAAAAGTGGTGACTTGAACTTGAAACTTGAATTGGAGATTGCTCCTACACAATGGCTTTATGAAAGAAATCAATCTTGACTAAGAACTATGAAATGTATTTCTCAATGACAATGAGTGATGTACCATGGGAGCCAAGCATACCGTACAACCACATTACCCCTATATGGGAACGGGCTTAGTCCGTAGCTTGTTTACCTTAGTATGGGAGGCCTTGTAACAAATCTTTATGGAAGGACACCGTGCGCGGTTACTTCTGAACCAGGTGGATTCCACTAACCCGACATCCCGGGATGGCCAGAACTAGAGGCGCCGGAGCGGGGATTCCGTATCCCGGGCTCTAGGGAAGGATCCTATACTAGGGTGAGCAAGTGAAAGAGTTTGTTTGATTATCTGAACCCCGCATACTTGTGTATGACGATCCGTGGATTTCTCCCGGCAGATGTATCGAATCTTGTGGGTAAAGTGTACCCCTCTGCAGAGGTTTTCAAACTATTCGAATAGCCGCGTCCGCGGTCATGGACAGTTGGCAAGCTGTACTTGGCTTTTGTCAAAAACTAACAACAACTTATGGTGAACTTGGTGAATGACTTGACTTGACCTTGATGTTGACACACTCGAACTTCCTCTTTAGATTGAACTTAGAGAACTAAACCTCTTTTCTACCAATGAACATTCTTGGGAAATAAAACTAGCTTTTGCAAATAAACTTAGTGCTTAGTCCACTATACCAAACTTGCATACCTATTTCATCATTTCATTTATAAGATGGTTTGCGAGTGCATCCAATGTACTCATGGCTGTGTCCCTGGCTATCAACTTGGCCAGACTATGGGGAAGAATACCAGGAGGAAGGGTATGAGGAAGAGTACCAGAACTAAGCTCGTCTCCATGAGTCGCCATTTCCTATAGGGTGAAGGCATGGACCCGAAGACGTTATTTCCGCTGCTATATTGTGTTGTATTATGACTTGGTCTGTATGACCATTGTATTTGAACCCTCGTATTGTAATGTCTATGGAACTGTGGTATCCACTACGTTATGTAAATCACAACAAAGATTCTGGGATTGTGATGGATTACATAACGGGCACTTCGAATTTGTATCAAATTTGAGGTCGTCATAAGTTGGTATCAGAGCCTAGGCTGACCATAGGAGACCTTAGTTAGAATGGGCGTGAAATGAAACCTTGATAAAAGCAAAGATATAAGTAATGGTTGCAAAAATTGCTTAGTCTTTCCTCTCTATTTGCAAAGTTTTATACCTACTTCAGTTTTTGCCTACTTAAAATTTTACACACTTGAGTTGATCACTAACTTAATCTAATCTAAAATTTTGTAGATGGCCCCGGTATTCGTTGAGCACTACCAGTTGGGCCATGGTGGCAGCCTTTGTTTCGAGCGCGACCTCACCACCCTGACCTTGTTCCTGGATCGTTTGTATCCGGAGTTCAAGGGAGCCGTGCTCGATGAGCACCCAGATGGAGAGCTACGGTGGCTTATCAGGGCCAGTTGCCGTGGCAAGAAGGGGAATTTGGGTTCTCCAAGGATCAAGTTTGAGCTTGTGGAGAACACTTGGGCCGATGGTTTGGTCCGAGCGATGCAGGAGATGCACGCCCGCTTGTGCGGACTGCATGTGAAGGAGGTTCAGGGAGAGCACTTTAGGAACTTTGCTCGGCGTGATGTGGATGGACGTCCCGCAAACATGCCCGGGCAGAATGAGCCGAGTACCTACATCGATCACATGGACTTCTTGCTGTACTCCACTCAGCAGGAGGCCGATCGTGCCCGTACCAAGGCCAACCTTGAGCACTTCGCACTGGTGGAGGCGAGGAGCACTATCAGGATACTTGCGAAGGAGCGCAAGAGCCTTCGTCGCCAGCGCGATGAGAAGGATCAGGACATTGAGGAGTTGAAGGCCAATGTGGCTGAGCTGACTGAGTACATTGAGAGTCTTGAGGATCACCTAGGTGAGGAGGAAGGCATTGATCTCCGCAAGGAGGATAATGCCCTCATTAGTGATGAGGATGACTTCATGGAGGACCTTGATGATCCGGAAGATGGTGGACATAATGGATTCATTGTGAGTGATGAGGAGGAAGACCCCGAGGAGCCCGTTGTGTAGATCAGAGATCCAAGTGTTATCTAGTTATGAGTTCCACTTTAGTTTCACTTCGTGTAGGTGTGAGTTGTATCCCCCTCTCTAGTAGACGAGTCGCAATGGTTTGATGTAAACCATTTGTAATGTGCGAACTCGTATGTATGATATGTTTGATGAGGGTTGAATGAAATATGAATTTGGCTCTTAAGGCCTTAGTAAGACAAAAATTGCATCATCCATGTTACATTTAAATCTTAGCAAAATTAGTTTTTCCCTCTTGTCTTACACACCTTATCTTCAGATGCCGCGAGCACCCCCACCCCCGAACCCGGAAATGGCCGAACTGCTAAGGTTGATCATGGAAGACCGGGAAGCAGCCCGAGCTGAGCGCCAAGCTAACTTGGCCACTCTTCAGCAGATAACCCAGATGGCAATGAACCACAACCATGGCAATGGCAATGGCAATGGTGAAGGAGAAAACAATGGCAATGGTGATCACCGATCCAAGTTAAGGAGTTTCCAAAACACCAATCCACCTATATTCACTAAGTCTGAAGAACCCTTAGATGCCGATGACTGGCTTCGCACTATGGAGAACAATTTGGCAGTCGCCAAAGTTGGTGAAAATGAGAAGGTTTTGTACACCACCCACTACCTTGCGGGAGCCGCAAGAGCTTGGTGGGATAGCACCCGTGCAATGCAAGCCCCAGGGTATGTGATGCCTTGGGAGGAGTTCAAGAGCAAATTTAGCAAGGCCCATGTTCCTTTGGGATTGGTTAAAAGGATGAGAGATGAGTTCAGAAATCTAAAGCAAGGTTCCCTATCTGTGGTGGATTACCGTGACAAGTTCCTGACCTTGTCTAGGTATGCCCCCGATGACACCAACACCACTGAGAAGAAGCAAGAAAGGTTTCTGGATGGACTTCATGATGAGATGCAATGTGTCTTGGTCAGTATTCACTTTGCCGACTTGGAGTCACTGGTTGACTCTGCCATTCAGATGGAAGGCAAACTCAAGCAAGCTACCGAGAACCGCAAGCGCCGTATGATGTATCAAGGCAACTCGAGCAACTCGCAGAAGCCAAGGGGAAATGCACCTATGGGTTTCACCCCTAGACCTATGAGGCCATCTGCACCTGCTCCACGTCCCAACTATCCCAACCGTCCGCCCGGCAACAACTTCAACCGTGCACCTCCAAGACCTAGTGGCAACAACTTCAACACCAACACCCCAAGGCCAAATGGCGCCCCTATGTTACCCAAGCCTGGTGACAAGTCTGGTGTTACCTGTTATGAGTGTGGACTAAAAGGGCACTACTCCAATGAGTGCCCCAAGAAGCTGAATGATGCATCCAAGACCACTACTCCTGTTCAGCAACAGCGCCGTGTGGGAAATGGCAAGAACTATCCACCAAGGAACCAGCCTCACTCTCGAGGCCGTCTGAATCACATGAATGTTGAAGAAGCTCAGGAAGCAACCGACGTTGTGCTTGGTATGTTCCCTGTTAACTCAGTTCTTGCAAGAGTTCTGTTTGATTCTGGAGCTTCACACTCATTTGTTACCCAATTATTCGTTGATAAAAGTGGACTTCAACCCACACCCTTGAAAGATGTCATGTCTGTGCAAATTCCCGGGTCAATAACCAAAGCTAGTTGTACCTGCTTGGCAGTGCCCATAGAAATCCATGGGATCTCATTCTTAGCCAGTTTGATTGTGTTAGGAACCAAAGGATTGGAAGTGGTCCTAGGTATGGATTGGATGTCTCAACACCAAGGAATTATAGATTGTGCCAAAAAGACCATCACCATGAGGAGTAGCCATGGAGTTTTAGTAAAGCATGTGTCAGTCAAACCCATCCAAATCCCCAGATGTCATAAGAGTATCTCAGGGCCAACCATAAAGGAAGTTCCCATCGTCTGTGAATACCCGGATGTTTTTCCCGATGAGCTACCCGGAATGCCACCGGATCGGGATATTGAGTTTATCATTGAGCTTATCCCCGGAACCGGATCTATAGCCCAACGACCCTATCGTATGAACCCAGCTGAACTAGTTGAGTTGAAGAAACAGTTGGATGACCTTTTGAGTAAAGGATTGATTCAGCCAAGTTCTTCTGCTTGGAGATCACCCGTTCTGTTTGTGGATAAAAGTGACGGTTCTAGCCGACTGTGCACTGATTACCGCAAGCTAAACGATGTGACCATCAAGAACAAGTATCCTCTCCCAAAGATTGAAGATTTGTTTGACCAATTGACTGGAGCTAGAGTCTTCTCGAAGATAGATCTTAGAACTGGATACCACCAACTGAAGATCCGTGCAACGGATATCCCCAAAACAGCATTCACTACCCGATACGGATTGTATGAGTACACCGTAATGTCATTTGGATTAACCAATGCCCCTGCTTATTTCATGAACCTCATGAATAAGGTTTTTATGGAGTTCTTGGATAAGTTTGTTGTTGTCTTCATTGATGACATTCTTATCTACTCCAAGTCCGAAGAAGAGCATGCAACCCATTTTGAGATTAATCTTAGAAACCTTAAGGGAACATCAGCTGTATGCCAAGTTCAGTAAATGTGAGTTCTGGTTGAAGGAAGTTGGATTCTTAGGCCATGTATTATCCGAGGGAGGAATATCCGTGGACCCCAAGAAGATCAAATCAGTCATGGAATGGGAAGCTCCTACCACTCAAACCGAAGTTAGAGGTTTTCTAGGATTAGCCGGATATTACCGCAAATTTGTTGAAGGGTTTTCAAGCATTGCCCGGCCAATGACCCAACTGTTGAAGAAAGACAAGAAGTTCGAATGGACCCCTAAGTGTGAAGAGAGTTTTCAAGAGCTCAAGAAGCGACTGGTGACTGCCCCCGTCCTAATCATGCCCGATATCACCAAAAACTTTGATGTCTATTGCGACGCTTCCAAACTTGGACTTGGTTGTGTATTGATGCAAGAAGGCAAGGTCATAGCTTACCTCTCTCGGCAGCTTCGACCTCATGAAGAAAATTATCCAACCCATGATCTAGAGTTAGCAGCCGTGGTTCTAGCTCTGAAGACCTGGAGGCACTATTTGATGGGCAACCGTTGCGAGATCTACACTGATCACAAGAGTTTGAAGTATATCTTCACCCAGAAGGAGTTGAACATGAGGCAAAGAAGATGGATAGAGTTGATCAAGGATTATGATCTGGAAATTCACTATCACCCCGGTAAGGCCAATGTGGTGGCCGATGCATTGAGTAGGAAGCCATGCTCATTAAATATGACGATCAAAGAGGAGCAACATATGTTGCACCAAGAGTTGGAAAAATTTGGATTGGAACTAGTCAGTCAAGGATTCTTAGCCAACCTTGAGTTTCAACCCACCTTGATGAGCCAAATCAAAGAAGCCCAGAAGGGAAATAAGAGTATCGACGGAATTAAGCGCCGAATTAGTTCCGGCAAGGTGCCAGGATTTGAGGAAGATGATCAAGGAGTTCTTTGGTATAAAGGACGTATTTGTGTGCCTGCCGACTCAGAATTGAAGGGAGTTATTATGAAGGAAGCCCATGAGACACCTTATTCCATCCACCCCGGTGGAACTAAGATGTATCAAGATTTGAAGGAACAATTTTGGTGGCATGGAATGAAGCGTGAGATTGCATCGTTCATCTCTAAGTGTGATATTTGTCAAAGAGTCAAGGCTGAACATCAACGTCCTGTGGGATTGCTACAACCCTTGCAAGTTCCGGAATGGAAGTGGGAATCGGTTGGAATGGATTTCATCACTGGATTTCCAAGGTCTAGCCATGGAAATGACTCTATCTGGGTCATTGTGGATAGACTGACCAAAGTAGCCCACTTTATTCCTGTCAAGACCACTTATAACTCGGGACAGCTAGCAGATTTGTACCTATCCAGAATTGTTAGTTTGCATGGAGTCCCTAAAACCATAGTTTCCGATCGAGGAACCCAATTCACCTCAAGATTTTGGAGAAGCTTACATCAAGCCTTGGGAACCAAATTAGCCTTTAGCACCGCTTACCACCCTCAGACTGATGGACAGACTGAAAGAGTGAATCAAATACTTGAAGATATGTTGAGAGCCTATGTTCTAGCCTATGGAGCTAAGTGGGAAGATTGTCTGCCTTTCGCGGAGTTTTCCTACAACAACAGTTATCAAGCCAGTTTGCAAATGGCCCCATTTGAAGCTTTGTATGGAAGAAGGTGTCGTACCCCTAAGAATTGGTCAGAAACCGGAGACAGTCAGATATTTGGACCTGACATTCTGCAAGAAGCCGAGGAGAAAGTTCGCATGATTCGTGACTACCTCAAGGCAGCCCAGTCAAGACAGAAGAGTTATGCCGACAAGAGACGTAGAGAACTGACCTTCCAGATTGGAGATTTTGTTTATCTCAGAGTATCACCCCTCAAGGGAATGCAAAGATTCCAAGTAAAAGGAAAGCTTGCACTAAGATATATTGGACCCTTAAAGATACTAGACCGCGGAGGAGAAGTGTCTTATCAGTTGGAAATGCCCCCTGAATTGTCTGAAGTGCACGATGTCTTTCACGTGTCTTTACTTCGGAAATGTCTTGAAGTTCCGGAGAAGCCCGAAATCTTCAAGAATATTGATCAGCGTTCGGTGGATATCAACAAGGATTTGACCTATCGTGAAGTACCTATCTGTATCCTCGAGGAAGCATTTAGAACCACTCGAACCCGAAGCATCAAGTTTCTGAAAGTTTAATGGAGTAATCACACCGAAGATGAAGCCACTTGGGAACGAGAAGATTACCTTCAGAAAGAGTTTCCCAATCTTTTCAGTTCTTAATTAGTGAATCTCGGGGACGAGATTCTTTTTAAGGGGGGAAGATTGTAACAACTCAGAAATTGTAATCCACTTCTTATTAAATAAAGTGCCAAATTTTGGATCCAGATAAAACTTTTTATCCATTATTTCATGCATACATGTATTTCTCTATTGTTTGTATTCTGTGATTTCATGTGTGTTACTTTTGGTTGTGCATTGGTTAGATAATTCTAAGTTAACCAACAGAAGCATTTGAGACAAATTATAAGCATCAAAGAAACCAGAAATAAAAATATTGAAGAAAAAGAAAAGAATAAGAGGATCTAGGAAATCTGTTTGACTACCCTACTTTGAGCCCTTGGATTAAGAAATCTGCAACTCACCTCAGTGTTTGGCCAGTTAGTTGAGCTTCACCAAGTCACATGCAAACTCAACCAAGAGGTGGCTACCCAAAATTCAAATCAGAACATCACCCAAACTTCTGTCAAAGTTTGATTCTGAATCAGAGACCAAACCTCAAATTCGAAATAAGATTTCTGCAAAACTCAACATTTCTTTGTAACAAAAATATGACTGGAAACCTTGGCCAATATGTTGATCACCCAAAGTGGAAAATTTCAAAAATTCAAATTTAAATCTCTTGCGGGCATTTCGTCGAACACCCTGCAGATGAAAATCGAGCAAATCCGAGCTACTGTGAAGATCACTATTCTTGTTCGCTCCCCGCCTGTAGCCATGCTCCTTGGCATCTCCGCGGTCGACCCCAGCGCCCCCTGCCCCGACCCAAGCCATGAGAAGCGGAGGGAAGAAGAGAACTGCGCCCAGGGCCCCCTCCCAGTCTTCTTCTTCTCTGCACGCTCCCGACCGCCCTGCCCTCGCCAGCACCGACCCACAGCACTCCGCGGCCGAGCCAGCACCCTCCCAGCACGCCCCCGAGGCCGCCGTGCCCGGTACGACCTTCGGACATTGCCAGGGCCCCCGAGCCGGCGAGCTTCTGGACGCCCGCACCCTCGTCGCTCCGACCTATAAATACCCCCGCCGATCAAACGGAGAGACTCGCCCCGTCCCCAGCTACCTCCCAGACACACTCGTATCGCCTCGCTTGCTCTAGCTCGACGATGCCAGCCCCGCTGGTGAGGTACTGGATGTGGAGAGCGCCGCCGCGTTCGACCACCTGGGAGCAAGCCGCCGCTGGGAATCGGAGGAGGAGTCACGCCGCAGCCGATTCCGCACGTCGCCGTCGAGTTCTGCTTCCTCTCCGTCATGCCCTCGCCGTCGAATAGTCATCCCTGCAACGCCGGTGAGCTCCCACGTCTCCGACGAACACGATGCACCAGAGCCGTTCGATCTTGATCCAGCGGTAGCATACCGTTTCGGTGAGAGTTAAGTGACCTGACCGGTGGGCTCCACCTGTCAGGTTTAGTTTTTATTCTTTCCCGCCCGGAGCGAAGCGGTATGGGCCGGCCCGTTCGGGTTTCATTCGAAATCAGCCCAGTTGGTTTCGAATCCGGTCCGTTTCGTTTTCTTTATTTCCCGCTCATTTTCGAATTAATTCAAATATGATTCAGATATGATTTTCAAACTAAAATTCCAAGAGATTTACAAATCCATTTTTAGCAAATGAATATGCGTTGGAAAGCTCGTAAAATGCTCTAGCCTGTAGACTTGGTTAGAATTCCATTTGAGTTAGGAATTTAAATAAATAAGAATAGTGTGACCATAGCTTTATTAATCATAGAAGATTTCTAGAAAATTGTTTAAGCCTCCTAAAATCATGAAATTTAAATTGTGAAATCCCCAATGACCCCCCCTTACTGTTAGTCAACCCTAATCAACTCAAACCCTGTTAGTGTTATCAATTAGACCCTAACCCAACTCTAGTTAGTAACATAAAATTATAGATCCCTATCATACACTTAGAATTAATTTGCCCTCTTTACCAATTCACCTAGCTAATCCCTCCCCACTTGAACTAGTCTTAGTACCCCTAAACCAATGCCAATGCTTGGAAAGTGAACAACAGAGGACACTTAGTAGAAACTCTAACTTGCACACTTGATGCAAACTTAGAAGAAAAACTTGCAATCCAACCCCCTAAAATGCAACAGGAATGCTATTGTTAGCAAACAAATATGTGTGCTTGGTGTGTTGTTAGCCTTGTGAGTGATTGTGTGCTTTGTGTTTATTCGTTATTAGATGCTAGTGTTGCCGAGGAGGATATTGGAGGGGATTATTATCAAGAAGAAGAAGAATACCCCAGACACTTTGCCAACCAAGGCAAGCCATCTTTTGATTCATACTCCCACTACCTAGTTTTAATATTGCATTCTACTTGTTTTAAGTAAATTGCATGATTGAATTGCTAGAGTAGAATGATAGAAGTATAGTGATATCTTGCTTAGCAAGGGCATCAAGCTGAGTTTATCCAATCATATTTAGAGTATCATCACTCAATGTAGTTGCTTAGTTGCTAATAATATTGAGGCCATCTATAAGGGGAACTCTATTTGAAAAGTGGTGACTTGAACTTGAAACTTGAATTGGAGATTGCTCCTACACAATGGCTTTATGAAAGAAATCAATCTTGACTAAGAACTATGAAATGTATTTCTCAATGACAACGAGTGATGTACCATGGGAGCCAACTATACCGTACAACCACATTACCCCTATATGGGAAGGGGCTTAGTCCGTAGCTTGTTTACCTTAGTATGGGAGGCCTTGTAACAAATCTTTATGGAAGGACACCGTGCGCGGTTACTTCTGAACCAGGTGGATTCCACTAACCCGGCATCCCGGGATGGCCAGAACTAGAGGCGCCGGAGCGGGGATTCCATATCCCGGGCTCTAGGGAAGGATCCTATACTAGGGTGAGCAAGTGAAAGAGTTTGTTTGATTATCTGAACCCCGCATACTTGTGTATGACGATCCGTGGATTTCTCCCGGCAGATGTATCGAATCTTGTGGGTAAAGTGTACCCCTCTGCAGAGGTTTTCAAACTATTCGAATAGCCGCGTCCGTGGTCATGGACAGTTGGCAAGCTGTACTTGGCTTTTGTCAAAAACTAACAACAACTTGTGGTGAACTTGGTGAATGACTTGACTTGACCTTGATGTTGACACACTCGAACTTCCTCTTTAGATTGAACTTAGAGAACTAAACCTCTTTTCTACCAATGAACATTCTTGGGAAATAAAACTAGCTTTTGCAAATAAACTTAGTGCTTAGTCCACTATACCAAACTTGCATACCTATTTCATCATTTCATTTATAAGATGGTTTGCGAGTGCATCCAATGTACTCATGGCTGTGTCCCTGGCTATCAACTTGGCCAGACTATGGGGAAGAATACCAGGAGGAAGGGTATGAGGAAGAGTACCAGAACTAAGCTCGTCTCCATGAGTCGCCATTTTCTGTAGGGTGAAGGCATGGACCCGAAGACGTTATTTCCGCTGCTATATTGTGTTGTATTATGACTTGGTCTGTATGACCATTGTATTTGAACCCTCGTATTGTAATGTCTATGGAACTGTGGTATCCACTACGTTATGTAAATCACAACAAAGATTCTGGGATTGTGATGGATTACATAACGGGCACTTCGAATTTGTATCAAATTTGAGGTCGTCATAATGAACTTCTTGTCTTTGACAATTGGTATTCGTATATATGCGTGGTAATTCCTCTACATCATCTTCACCTTGGAATTTGCCTCTTATTGCCCATATTTCTTGCCAAGAAATTATTTTGACTCCCATTGTCTTATTGCCTTCTTAAGGATATTTTTTACTTGACTTTGTCTCATCTCTTGATCCCCATCAAGTGTGTGTTGTTGTAAGATAATCCTTTTCTTTTCGGTACTTGTGCCATTGTGAAAAGTGTAGAGGGTTTGGTTTATTTGTTGGAACCTTGCTCTTTTGGGAGTTAGTTATCTCATTCCTTCTTCTATGATTTATTTGCTCGAATGAGATAAATTGTTGAGCATGCTTTTATTTATTTATTCTTTCATGCTCAATAAGTTGTTAGGTTTATTTGTTGAATTTTATGAATAAATCATTTATTGATTTGTTCCCTTGATATCATTTGGACAAATAATGTGTTTTCCACACCTTTTTTACTTCGTTGTACTCTTGGTGATTTTGTCTAAATTGTATCTTCTTTGGTTCTTGAAAGCTAGGTGCATGCATACTCTCTTTATGCTTAATTTTGTATCTTGGTTGCTTTCTTTGATCCAATATATATGTTATACTCCATCAAATCCTAAATGGCTAAGATGTGCATGAAATTCAAATTTCATCTCTAACTATGCACATATTTATATGGAGTCTATCATATGTATTGTGGTTAGTCTAACCACTTTGGACCCAATAAGTTTGGGGACCAAGATGTACTTGAATGATGTCTTAGGTACATTGGAGATGCAATGGATGCTTGTCTCGTTTATAAGGAAGGTGTGATCACCATATGATTATTGGATCCAAGCTAGGATGACCGGCGAACTCTTATCTACTACATCACACCATTGCTATCTCGGTAACAAGTATAACATTCATGCATACTTTTCTAGCATCCCAACTCTTATAGGTTGGTTCTTGGCATGATAATATTTATTTGCAAATGTTGCGGTTCTTGCAAAGGTCTTATAAAGAAATATCTTTATTTCATATGTGAGCAAGTTGAGATGATTGCATATGATGGGAAGTATATAAAATCATGTTTATGATTCACCAATCCCAAATATGCCCTTTTAGCAATTTATTGCATATTAATTCCTCAACGCTCTCTCATGTGCAATATAGATAATGTTGCAAGTTGTACCCTTCTTTATTATGCTTGTTGCCTTTCAAAGCATCCCGACTATCTTTTGATCCCTTATTGCTAGTTCTGATGGCTTTGATGATTTTGCGTGGGGAGTTTATTAATATACCATAATGGAAAATGGAGCCTTAAGCTATATATGCTTTCTAGCAAAGCTATTTGGTATATTCTATGACTCTCTCTTGGATATCAATTTGCTCCTTAAATCAACTAACCTCTTGTGTATACATGTCCCTTTGTGGATTGTTCATCATGATTTTTTTTTCACTTAGAAATGTATATGCATAGAAGTGTTAATATCTTCCGTTGATATCCTCATTCTTTGCCGACCATCTTTCTTATTCATTTGGTTTTTTATGGCGTTGGTAAGAACTTGATTTATGAGTGCTTGTTTATTCTTTTTGCTTCTTCTCGCACTCATATCTCGTGAATCGTTTTTGGACTAAAGCTCAATTTGATAAGCGTATCGACTCTTTTGTGTATCTCGTGCTTATGGGTATTTTAAATGATATAGAGGGAGTGAGGATTCCATGTTTGTGCATATTGTATTCAATGCAAAAAATTCAAATTTGTGCACGAACCTTGGGGAGCTTCCTTATTTCATTTAAAGCACTTTTTGGCTCTTATCATCACTTCTTCTTGTGTCCAATTGGTTCTTTGGGTCTCTTGATTGCTTGCTTGCTTCATTCGTTGAAGCTTCCTTCACTATGTCATCTTTTTGCAATCTTTGATCCTTAATATGGTTTGACTTCCTCCAAATATTGTTAATTTGATAAGTGCATATGATTTCACTCATTTTTATGAGAAATGCACATCTTGGGGAGGAACTCATACTATATTGGCCTTCTAAATTCCTTCATCCATTTTGGCAATCGTTGCCAATGGGGAAGAAGTTTAGAGGGTTTAAGGGAAATGGTTTTTATACTTAAGTTTGGTTTGTGCTTAAGTGTTTACCTTTCATGCATCTCTTCTTTGTTAGATGTTTTGCATGGTTGAATATATAGTGTAAACTCCATCAAAGGTTTATCTTGACAATATATGCAATGAAATTCAAGTTCATCACACGTGCATATATTGTGGGGGAGTTTGCTCTATATATTTTGGTTGTACTCACATCAACCATATTCATTGTAGTTTATGTGAGTACAATTGGTTTTGATATGCGGTAGTAGCTTCGTGTTACTTGACCATATCAAATATAACCTCTTGTATGCAAGTTATTCTCAGATAAGTTGCATATTAGTTTCTTTTATTCATTATATAAACCCTCTTATTGAGATTGTCATCAATTACCAAAATGGGGGAGATTGTAAGGGTAAATTGCCCCTAAGTGTGTTTTTGGTAATTAATGACAATCCCTATGGACTAATGTTTTTATTGAGCTTTTTATGAAGGAATTGTTCATAGGAATTGCTTGAAGTCCATGTGTTGGATTCAAGGCTAAGAATTCTTTATGTGGCTCAAGATATTGTTATGGAGCATGAGAAGATACATTGTTGACCAAGACAAAGATCAAATAATGAATTCTAGATTGGTCAATACATGAAGCATAAGGAATGTGCCACATGGGACCAATCGGTCTTGTGGTATGGTATGGTTTGTCAATTATGCTTTGTGAACTAACCCATTACATATGTGTGTTTGTGTTGTCTATGTGGGTTAGGTATTGTGTCATGGATATGCATCACTAGTGAGATTTCATATAGACCATGAAAGGATGACATCAAGTGGTGGTTGTCATCAAGGTTATGAAGTGCAAGTTTCAAGATAAGCATCTCGAGAAGATCATATGCTTGAAGCTTGTCATCCATTTGATGATAATGGAATTGTGAAGACATGCCTTAGTGAATGTATCTCATAGTGGTGTATGTGGGAGCATATTGGAAGTCTTCACGAAGCAACAATGATCAATTGAAGCATTCCGGCTTGATGGAAGCATGAAGCATCATCATCAAGATCAAGCGGGGTGCGCAAGGCAAAGGTTTGTCCTTGCTAGGTTTTCCTTTTACCGGTCTCAAGGTGTTTGTTGGGAGACCAGGTTATAGGATAGATAGCCGCACTATCAAGAGGGGCTTTCGGTCGGGTAACTTGATCACATCATCTTAGGGAGCTCAAACCTTTGCATACTTTGCATCTTCCTAATTTGTTGGTTCTTGGTGTTTCTCCATGTGAGGTTCTTGTGCTTGTTGCTAGCTTTCCAACAAGTCCAAGTACATCGAAAACGGAATCCGTATGTATCTTTTATCGCGTTTTCGAGTTTGGAGGTTTTACCGGTTCTTTCTTAAAAGAGGTTTTCACCTCATCTCATTTTATATTTTATCTCTTACTACTTCTTGGGTTTTATGGTCTCCATTGGATAGATATTTTTCTTAGCTTTTCAAAAAGCCCAAGTTTGCTAAAATCGGAGTCCGGATGTGAAAGTTATCGCATTTTTCGTGAGGTTATTTTCTATCGGTTTCAAGCTCGGTTTGAACCGGAAATTCAACCAGAAATTCAACCAGAAATTCAACCGGGAATTCAACCAAGAATTTCCGGTCCAACTGGAAATTCAATCGGAAATCAACCAAAAACCTTCTGGACTGATTTCTTCTCAGCTCGGTTTAAACCGGAAATTCAACCGAGAATTCAACCGAGAATTTCCGGTTCAACCGAGAATTCAATCGGGAATTCAACCGGAAATTTCCGGTCCAATCGGGAATTCAACCGGAAATCCAGTTTCGCCCCAAACGGCTAGTTTTCTTTGAGGACTACAAAAGGGGGTCTTCTTCCCCAAATGTTTTAGAGCTCTTGAGCACGAAATACACCTCCATTGTTGACCCTCTTGAGCTTGCTCCCTCTCTCTTCCCTCCAATGATTCTTGCATATTTTTGAGGGATTTGGAAGAGGAGATCTAGATCTACAACTCCACCAATCAATTCCTCCTCTAAGTGAGGGGAACCCATTGGATCTAGATCTTGAGGTCATTGGTTGACCTCCACCCTTGTTCTTCCTCTCTAACTCCTCCATAGCATTTGTTGCCTTGGTGGGATTTGGGAGAGAAGGATTTGAGCACTTCCTCTTGTGTTCTTGCTTTGCATCCTTGCATAGTGTTGAGCTCTCCATTACGATTTGTTCGAGTAAGAGACCGTGAGCTTGTGACTCTTGGAGGGTGACCTCCTAGTTGGCTTGGTGGTTGGTGCCTCGGTGACCTCTTCGTGGAAGATTGTGAAGAGGCCTGGGCTTCCCCTTCGTGGGAGTTGTGAAGTGGTTGTGGAGCTTGCCATCTCCGGAGTGGAGGAAAAGCTAACCATAAGAAGGGGTCCCTAGCTTCGTGGGGGGCTCGGAGAAGAAGGTGAGCCTTCGTGGCATTCGGGGGCCTTCGTGGTTACCCGCATCTCTCCAACGGTGATTAGCTTACTTTATGTAAGTGAACATCGGGATACATCTTCGTCTCCGCGTGCCTCGGTTATCTCTATATCCGAGTTTATTTCCTTGTGATAGCCATTGTGCTTGAAGTACTCATATCTTGTTTATCACTTGTGAAATATATCTTGTGCTATCTTGCTTTTATTTAGTTGTTGTTGGTGCACTTAGTTGAGCCTAGCATATTTAGGTTTTGTGCTTGAAGAAAATAAACGTTAGTTTAATTCCGCATTCCTTCAAGCCAATTCCGTAATTGTTTTTAAAATCGCCTATTCACCTCCCCTCTAGGCGACATCTCGTCCTTTCAGCAGGGTGCCGGGAAGAGCTTCTGGACCCTCCCGATCTTCGGGTCGACGGCGGCGGCGGATCGCGATGTGTTCTAGAAAAGTGATCGGGTATTTAGGTTTTTCCCGTCGGGGGGTCTTTATAGGCGAAGGGGCGGCGTCTTAAGTGGACCAGGGGGCCCACACCACAGGCTGGTGCGGGCCAGGGGTGGGCCGCGCCCCTGGTGGTGTGGCCACCCTCTGGTCCGGCTCCGTCTCCTCTTCGGTGTTCTGGAAGCTCCGTGAAATATCTGGACGACTGGCTTTGGTTTCGTCCAATTCCGAGAATATTTCCTGTGTAACTTTTCTGTAACACAAAAACAGCAAAAAATAGGGAACTGGCACTGTGGCATCTCGTTAATAGGTTAGTTCCAGAAAATGCATAAAAATGCCACGAAGTGTAACGAAACACTAAACAAATGGTGTAAAAATAAACATGGAGCATCAAAAATTATGGATACGTTTGAGACGTATCAGTCAGCAAACCAGATTATGTGGAGAAAATGCCTTTCAAGTCTCTCCCTCCTAAAGGAGAGAGTAAGAAGAGTAAGAAGAAGAAGAAGAAGAGGAGTAAAAGGAGAGAGGAAACGGTATCTTCCCCTAAGCATGTTGCTCCTATTATAGATTATGATAATTCTGATCTTGATGATGTTCCCATGCCTGTTACCTATGTTAGTGATCATGATTGGGAAAAGCACTCTACTTTTGATATTGAAAATATTTTTGCTACCAATTCTGAAAATTATAAGGTTAATAATTGTTGTACCATTAGTACTATCCATGTTCCTTCTTATGATGATATGCTTGATGAATATGCTTTGCAAAATAGCTGTTCTCTCGCTTATGATGATACTAAACCTCTAGTTTATGATGGTTATGATGATGAGTATAATATTTTCATTTCACCTACTTTTGAGGAGAAAATTAGTTATGATTACAATATGCCTCCTGTTTTTGATGATTATGGTGATGAGAATATTTATTCTGTTGAATCTGCTCCTACTACGATTGTTCATGTGGGGAGTATTAATTCTTTTATGCATGTGGCTCATGAAAGGGATGTTTTATGTGATAGTTATGTTAGTTCTATTCATGATGCTACTGAAAGTTACTATGAGAGAGGGAAACATGGTTTGATGGACCTCAACAATATTGAGTTTCCCCTCTTTTTGTTGGAATTCTTGAAGTTGTACTTGTTTTGCCTTCATATGCTTTTTGCTTTGCGCTTTCATGACTTGTCTCTTTACAAGACTATTTTTTACAGGAAGTGGTAGATTTAAATGTGTTTCATATTTGCTTGTTGATGCTCTCTCTTGCTTCAAGTTCTTATATAGCGCCTTTGCCTTAAGCTCATTTATGGCACCTATGTGAGCATTTTCTGAAATTACTGCGCCTAGCTCAAAGGCGTTAAAGAAAAGCACTCTTGGGAGATAACCCATTGTTTCATTTTCAGTACTTTTTCTTTTATTTGAGTCTTGGAAGTTATTAATACTGTAATAACTGCTCCTTATCCTTTTATTTCATTGTTGTGTCAAGAGAAACCTATAATTTGAGTGAGGTAAGATTAGGGGATGTTGCTGTCCTAAAATAGATTTCGGTGCTGCACCGTAAAAATTCATGAAAATTCTCAGAATATCTTTTTGACCTGCGATTTCTTGTGCATATGCCCCAGTTTATATCCAAACTTTCATTAGTTTTACACTTTTTGATTTGAGCAACAGAAAACCCTCGAAAAAATCGATCTTTGTCAGCTATTCTGTTTTGATAGATTTCTGCCACTATTTGTGTTTGCCTCTCGATCGCTTTCTTTTTGAGTTCTTTTGATCACGGAACTTTTGGGGAAGTTGCTACAGTAGTATATGCTTTATATGTGGTGGTTTTGAGTTGAAATCTGAACCAAAAAGGGGTTGATTCATTATTATGCTTACACTAATGTTGCTAATAGAATTGTGTTGAGTTTTGTATGAAGGAAGTTTTCAAGTGTAGGGATTGGATAATGATGAGATGAGTTGAAGAATGGACAAAAGTTCAAGCTTGGTGATGCCCATGCACCCCAAGAAATATCCAAGAGGTACAAGCGTCAAAGCTTGGGGATGTCCCCGAGGCACCCCTTCTTCATCGGCAAAAATCAGGTCACCTTTCAACGCACTATATTTTTATTGCTTCATGCACTATGCGTTTTTCTTGGAGCGTATTTACTTTAGTTTTCAGTTTTGTTTTGTTTTGTTTGCTGCAATAAATGGTTGGACCCCAACAAATTTCTTTTGGAGGAGATTTACTTGCTTTTCATTTGCCAAGAACACTCTGTTTTTCACTCTTATCGTTCAACGAGTGTTTTCTTTTCCTGCTACTGCGTTTAGCTTTTGTTTTTCGCCTTGATTTTTGCTCAGATCTTGTTATATCTTTGCATCAAGGTGTATTTATACCACTGGTCTATGTTGGTTTTCATCAAAAGGGTTCTTTCAAAAAGGTTTGAATGGTGTTGGAAAAGAGAAAAAGTTTCATGCAAAAAAGTGGTACAAAAAGGAGCTTGTTTAGACTGCGGCTTAGACTTTTTCATGCCATGCTTGATGTAGTTTTGATAGTATGCTTAGTGATTTTTTCTGTAGCATGACTTGTCTCAAATGACTGAGATTGCTTAATGAGTCTCTGGAAAAAAATTATGCGTTGTTTTATTATGTGGAAGCATTTATTTGGTTTTCTCCTTGATGCTTTATTTGGGTTGACTTGGCGCATGCTTACAACATGTTAGACTCATACAAAGTCGCCATAAGCCTTTATGATCATTTAGTTTTTGACTTTTGATGCAATTTTATGCTTCTCTTAATGTTGCTTTGTCGCTTTGCATGATTATGGCCATTTTTGCTCTCTTAGTTGGTCGCTCCCAGTCTTTTGCTAGCCCTCATTTTATACTAAGTATGAGCTCTACTCGTGCATCCAACTCCTAAAAACCAACTTATGCCATTGTGTCCACCATACATACCTATTAGCAATTTGCTATTCCAAAGTACATTTGACTTGCTTTTATCTATTCTTCAAATTAAACTCTTTTTGGTGTTATGTGAAAATTGGTCAGTAAAGCTCTCACGAACCTGATGGCACACTTTACTTTTCTGGTTCTTAAAAAATTGACATTGTGGCTCTCTTATGTTGAGTTGTTATGCTTGCAAGTTGTAAGTTGGAAATTAGCCAAACCATGCCGTCATGGGGTAAGCTTTCAACATTGCACTTCTTATTTGAGTTGATATCGTGATCTTTTGTTTATGGATACTCGCGTTGTAAAATAAATTGGGAATCTTGCGGGATCATGGAGTTTGTATACGTGTTAGAGAAACGCCTGGGCCGCTAATCTAAGCCATGCTTAATTTATGGTGGAAATTTACAGCATGCCCATAGTGAACATTCAACGACGCATCTCAAAATAAAAAGCTATACTAATGGTAAATAAAAGAGATGCCGAGGTGTTCATTGTCTGTTTGTCCTGTCATTTTGATGTGGGTTTGTTCCATGTCATCGGGCACGGAGGTACCCCGTTGGTGGTTCTCGATGATACGTGTATACTTACAATGACAAGAGCTTGCTTGGGACTCTAAGTCAAGTACGATGAGGTTTGGGTATTTGTACTTTACGGGACACGAGGTTTTCAATTTATGATTTGTCAAGCATATGCTTCATAATTGTACTCGCATTAACTTTAACCATTCAAGATGCCTATCATGGGGGCAATGAGAGCTCAAAGCTAGTAAGTACCATAATTTTTGAAGGTTTATAAAACTTGCAATCACTGCTTCCCTCTGCGAAGGGCCTTTCTTTTACTGACGAGGGTATGACCCCTCGGTCCTCGATATTTGCCTACCCGGTTCCTGCCAAGAAAGAAGCCCGCTCAAAGGATACAAGAAGCCCGCAAGGCCCAGCACTTCGACTTGGAGTAGAAGACAAGAAACACTTTGTAAACCCTGATTAGCTGCATATATAAAGCCACCAGGGGCACCCTAGACTAGCAAACAACAGATCTCATATAAATTACACGCAACACGAATCCACCCGCCTCCGGCGGCTCCCTGTAAACACCATATGATCATATACTAGATTGCTAGCAGGATGTAGCGATCCTCCATCGAGGGGACGTGAACCTGGGTAAACTTTGTGCACCCCTCGTCGTTTATCGACCGCCGTCGAGTTCGCCGGATCCCACATACGCTCCATAGATCGAAAGCCCTCAAGCATGAGCATTGCCGGGGTAGAACCTCGTCAATTGGCGCCGACCGTGGGGACGAAGGGATCTGGATTTACGGGCTCACCGGCTCTTTGTTACCTTCAACAACGACAGTCAGATCACATCTGATTCGGCTCAACAATGGCGGCTGCTATGCCGCACCCAGCTGTCCATGCGACTCAGACGCCCCGACGTCCTCGACAAATCTAGCCAGATTGCATCTGGCAGACGCATCTTCTTCGGCTGGCCGATTCAACTTCTACGGCACGTTCATTGGAAGCTCCATCCGGTGGTCGCTTCCTTCCGCGCGGGCAAGCGCAAGACGATCATGGGTGCTCGCCCACGCGTGTGAAGACTAAATCGCAGTACAAAGATCCTGGCATCAGCCAGCAGTGTATTGGCGGGGTTCATTGCATCTCCGAAAACCCACCGGGTCCTGAATCAATATGCTACGCATCAACAGGAAAAAGCAGATCAAGGTCCTAAACAGTTGGAGTATCTTTTGCAGAAGAGAACGAACAACTTCAATTGGGCTAAGTCTCTTCCAATGGATAAATCGTGTGAGATAGTAGAATCTGTTCAAGACCCAAGGAACAAAAGTCATCTGACGAGCTGAGATCGATCGCGTGATTGAAGAACAAAAACAATTTAACTACTGCTACTATTGGAGCAAGAGATCAAGGTGAACGTCGCATGGATTGGCAGGCCGCACTCATAGCCCTCTGCAAATACATCATTAGAGCAAATCGATCAACTTCTCTAGCAGATCAGCACATCCGGACGTGTGCGTGGCCGGCGACTGCCAACAAAATCACCAATATTTGCTACGAACAGCAGCAGTTTCGGCGTGCCCAGATCAATCTATGTTGTGGTCTTCACAGTACATCTTGTTGGCTCATCTACGTCGGCACAAACTTCTTCATTGGCAATTTCGCGGCGGCATGTCCAGTCTTCATTGTATGCGCGGCCGATTTCCGGTCTGCAGAATTGCCGGTCAACCGACTCATCGCAGCAGCCCTGCACAGCTGTATACACACCCTCGCTGAGCCGACAAAATCGAGGTCAAGTCCTAATAGAGAAGGCGGCAGCGCACGCCAGCAAATCGCGGTCGCCAGGGGCTGCGATGCTTTAACCAGAATTCAATATGGTGCAGTCCAATTTTTGTCTCAGTCTCTACGCTGGAACCTGAAGGCAGTACTTGCAAGGGAAATATTGAAATCCAGGAATTTGCACGGGAATCAAAGAAAGGTCCGCGTGCTGATTTCACGTGAAGATTTGCTAGGCTAGAAGGATTTGTTCTACATGGATCAGTCAAAGCAGTGTGCGTGTGTCATCCATACATGGTTCACGTGTTTCGACTTTGTCACAACTATTTCAACTGCCTCAACTTTGCCTCGGCAGCGCCAATGGAATCAACTTCGTCATCAACCAAGGACACTTGCCGATGCGAATTCACCATCGCGCACTCGTTACGTCCAAGGGCTCATTATCGGCCCGCTATGCTCGAAGGCTCGCCGCGGACTCACCATCGCGGGTTCGACCATCGAGGACTCGCCGCGCCAATCCTCTCCACTTCGTTGAGTACGTCCGCGCATGGACTACATCGTCGTATTTATGGATTCGCCTCGCTCGAGGGCTCGCCATCGCGCACTTGCTGTCATCGACCTTGTCTGCATCGACTACATCCATGGGGACCCCAATTGCGTCTACTTCGTCTGTAAAGCTAAGTGCTCTTCTACCATGAATTGGTTTTCGTTTTACCTTCGCCGCACCCGATACTCGGAGGCTGCGCTATGCAAGCTAACTTTACAGGTCGTCGATTCTGGTTCGCCGCGTCGAGTGTGAACATCCACGCTCGGGGGCTTCATCTTAAAAATGTGCATTTACCCACACTCGGGGGTTTTGACGAAGGGTTATGGCAATCGACAACAGGCAACTGAAATTTTGAGGGCAAGCCCAAGTGCAAGCACTTCGACTCACCCTCGGGGGCTACTGAGGGTCGACGCCGACTGCTGTTCCTAATGTGCTCGCATAGCACTCGACAAATCCATTGGTCATCAGCACCGCTTATACTGTCCATATCCTTCGAGTGCGGGCTATCTTGTTCCTCGAAGCATACTGCTCATATTCTTCGAGTGCGGGTTATTTTGCCCCTCGAAGTGCACTGTTCATATTATTCGAGTGCGGGCTTCGGTCCCTCGAATCATTTTCTTTGGGCCAGCAGCGCCTTCATATTATTCGAGTGCGGGCTTCGGTCCCTCGAATCGTTTTCTTTGGGCCAGCAGCGCCTCTATATTATTCGAGTGCGGGCTTCGGTCCCTCGAATCATTTCTTTTCGGCTAGTAGCGCCGCCATATTATTTGAGTGCGGGCTTCGGTCTCTCGAATTGTTTTCTTTGGGCCAGCAGCGCCTCTATATTATTTGAGTGCGGGCTTCGGTCCCTCGAATCATTTCTTTTCGGCTAGCAGCGCCGCCATATTATTCGAGTGCGGGCTTCGGTCCCTCGAATCGTTTTCTTCGGGCCAGCAGCGCCTCTATATTATTCGAGTGCGGGCTTTGGTCCCTCGAATCATTTTCTTCGGGCCAGCAGCGCCGCCATATTATTTGAGTGCGGGCTTCGGTCCTTCAAATCATTTTCTTTAGGCCAGCAGCTTCTCCGTATTATTCGAGTGCGGGCTTCGGTCCCTCGAATTGCTTTTTTCGGGCTAGCAGCGCTTCCATGTCGATTCGGGAGCAGATTTTAGCCCCTGGAATCCAACTCTATGCTCATGCTTAAACGAAATGCCTGAATTTTGGTGGCAATATACCAATTCGGATGCCGTATGTCAAATACGAAGGTAAGTCCACGGTTTGCAACACCAGATGGCCCGGTATTCGTATCAAGCGCGCTCTACCGAGAAATTTTCCATACCTACGGTATGAAGTTTGCACCGATGGACGCATCGGGTGCCTCACAATGAACTGGGCTTCGACCTGGTAAGTCCAACGTGGCTCGGGTCGAAGTAGCGCCAGCCCACGCAGGTTCGAGTCGGGGGACTCGAATCTGAGTAAGCTAACCAAATGTTTTTGCGGCTATGCAATTAACTGAGACCCGGCGTGAGTCTCAGGCCGGTTATGCCTATTCCCCTACAAACCAAGCTAAGCATTTTCGAGGCTCAGAATGAGTACTACCCGAATTGGCATTCATTCGCCCGGCGTTGGCAACACGCTCGGGGGCTACGCCTCGAATTGGCATTCCTTTGCCCCGGCGTTGGCAACACGCTCGGGGGCTACGCCTCGAATTGGCATTCCTTCGCCCCAGCGTTGGCAACACGCTCGGGGGCTGCGCCTCGAATTGGCATTCCTTCGCCCCTGCGTTGGTAACACGCTCGGGGGCTGCGCCTTACAACCCGATGCTAGCAACGCTCGGGGGCTACGCTTACATGCTAACCTTAGCATTCACTCCTTTAGCACTCGGCGTTGACAATACGCTCGGGGGCTGCGCCTCGCATACTGCTAATCTCAGCAGTCCTCTACATTGCTTACTGCACTTGAGGTAGCATACCGTTGACCACGTCAACTCCGGTCTGTACTGTTGATTCCTTCTGGCTCGACGCCGTTGACTTTATGACGTGTCGACTCTGGTCCATGGTATTCGACTCCTGTCAGCCATCTTCCAGCAACACTAACCTCTTCGCCTACAACGACCAAGCATTCGGAAGCTCGACATCGACATCGCCTACAACAAGTATTCGACAACATCATCACAACGATTCAGCTACCGTGCGACCCCATCGACCGCGGCATGCAAGAACTTTATTTGGTGCCCTCACACGTGACATACAAGACTACGACTTCAAGGCAAGATTTGAGTCTGTACCCGATTCTACGAATCGACTAGACACTCGGGGGCTACTGACGAGGGTATGACCCCTCGGTCCTCGATATTTGCCTACCCGGTTCCTGCCAAGGAAGAAGCCCGCTCAAAGGATACAAGAAGCCCGCAAGGCCCAGCACTTCGACTTGTAGTAGAAGGCAAGAAACACTTTGTAAACCCTGATTAGCTGCATATATAAAGCCACCAAGGGGCACCCTAGACTAACAAACAACAGATCTCATACAAATTACACGCAACACGAATCCACCCGCCTCCGGCGGCTCCCTGTAAACACCATATGATCATATACTAGATTGCTAGCAGGATGTAGCGATCCTCCATCGAGGGGACGTGAACCTGGGTAAACTTCGTGCGCCCCTCATCGTTTATCGACCGCCATCGAGTTCGCCGGATCCCACATACGCTCCATAGATCGAAAGCCCTCAAGCATGGGCATTACCGGGGTAGAACCTCGCCATTTACCTTTTTTGTTGAGTCACCACCTTCTACCTTTATGCACCGTCTAAGAGAGCATAGTTGTCATTCTGAATTTAATGTGCATAGTCCCAAAGTTTATCATTGATTGATTCATTATTTTGGTTTCACTTGTTCTTAAATTATTTGTATCTAGTCGCCCTCTTAAACTTGAAGGTGTCCTATGCATTTATGTTTTGCTATTCCATAAGGGACAAGCTGAAAACCATTCGGTATGTTTTTTTTCCATATGATTTGAACACACGTTTGACTTTCATTGTTTCATTATTCATGATCTTTCGTTTGTGTTTCTTTTCATGTTATAACATGGTTGCTAAGTTCTTATTGTCAATATTATGTCTTTTATGCCCATGTTTTAAGTTCTTTGATCCCAGCACTCAATGCTTACATAGATGATCAAGATTGTGATGGTGCATGTCACCTCAAAAATTATTCTTTTGTTATCACTTACCTACTCAAGGACGAGCAGGAGTTAAGCTTGGGGATGCTTGATACGTCTCAAACGTATCTACAATTTTTTATACTCCATGCTTGTTTTTACACTTCGTGGCGTTTTTATGCGATTTCCAGAACTAACCTATTGACAAGATGCCACAGTGCCAATTCCCTGTTTTCTGCTGTTTTTGTGTTTCAGAAAAGCTACACAGGAAATATTCTTGGAATTGGACGAAACAAGTTCGGAAGCTCCTATTTTTCCCGGACGGAGGACGAGGACCAAACGGGAGCCGGAGAGGGGCCAGAGGCTGGCCACACCACAGGGGGGCGTGGCCCAGCCCCTGGCCACGCCCACCCATGGTGAGGCCACCCTGGTCCACCTCTGACACTGCCCCTTCGCCTATAAGAAGCCTCCCGACGGAAAACCCTAAAACAATTGGAAAATTTCCAGAAAGAGTTCCGCAGCTCTGCCGCCACTGCCGACGAATTTCGGGGGAGAGAAGTCTCTGTTCCGGTACTCTGTCGGGACGGGGAAGTGCCCCCGGAGCCATCTCCATCGGTCTCCATCGCCGTCTCCGCTGTCTCCATCGACCTCACCGCCATCTCCATCAACCTTGCTGTCTCCAATGATGAGGATGGAGTAGTTCTCCCCCGGGGCTGAGGGCTCTACCGGTAGCTATGTGGTTCACCTCTCTCTCCCATGATGTGATCTTTATGTGATCGTGAGCTTTGTATCTAGTTGAATTGGTAGATGTTATTATTCAAATATTATGCTACTCCCGTTCTTTATATTTGTAATCTCCGGAGACACCTTGTATCATGATGTGAAGGTGATAGTGTGCGCATTATGTGTGTCTCTTTTGGTTAACGTCTCTATGAATTGTTGGTGTTTGTTGGAACCATCTAGTGCGTTCACAGTGACAGTGTGGGACAATCTAGTTTGGGGAAATACAGACTTTGAGGAGTGTTTCGTGGCCCTACGCATGATTAGTGTTTGTTATCCATTGGGGAATTGTTTTGAGTTGCATATTGATGTTAGTATCTATTGGTTCAATTATGTTATATTTGTTAAGAGTGTGTCCACTAGTGAAAGTATGATCCCTAGGCCTTGTTTCCAAGCATTGCACACCGTTTCCTTTCAGTTTTGTTACATGTTTGCTCGCAACGATACTTATTTCAGATTGCATTTACTACTTATAATCATCACTATCACTTGTATTTCGCTATCTCTTCGCCGAACTAGTGCACCTATACATCTGACAAGTGTATTGGGTGTGTTGGAGACACAAGAGACTTTCTGTATCGTAATTACAGGGTTGCTTGAGAGGGATAGCTTTGACCTCCTCCTCCCTGAGTTCGATAAACCTTGGGTGATCCACTTAAGGGAAACTTGCCGCTGCTCTATAAACCTCTGCACTTGGAGGCCCAACACTGTCTACAAGAACAGACGCGTGCGTAGACATCACCTGCATCAAGCACTTTTTCTGGCGCTGTTGTCGGGGAAAAAGAAGATTTCTGCAAAGGGAGTCTCGCACGCACAATCTTTACTTTGTTTTAGTTTTGCTTTACTTTATTTTTGCTTGCATCATTTTATAAAAAATACAAAAAAATTAGTTTCCTTATAGTTGTTATTTTTACTTGTCTGCTTTTAGCTTTGCTAGAATGGGTACTCATGAGAACACCTAGTTGTGTGATTTTACTAGCACTAATAATAGTGATTTTATCTGCACTCCTATTGCGCCACCTGCTCCTGCTGCAATTTTTTATGAGATTAAGCCTGCTTTATTGAACCTTGTTATGAAAGAGCAATTTTCGGGTGCTAGTACTGATGATGCTGCAGCTCATCTCAACAATTTTGTTGAGCTATGTGAGATGCAAAAATATAAGGATGTAGAAGGTGATATTATTAAGCTTAAGTTGTTTCCTTTCTCTTTAAGAGGAAAAGCTAAGGATTGGTTGCTATCTTTGCCTAAAAATAGTATTGATTCATGGGCTAAGTGTAAGGATGCTTTTATTGGAAAATACTATCCTCCTGCTAAAATTATAGCTTTGCGTAGTGATATTATGAAGTTTAGCCAGTTTGATAATGAACATGTTGCTCAGTCTTGGGAAAGAATGAAATCTATGATAAAGAATTATCCCACTCATGAACTGACTACTTGGATGATTGTCCAAACTTTTTATGCAAGACTGAATTTTTCTTCAAGGAACCTATTGGGTTCAGCTGCTGGAGGCACTTTTATGTCCCTTACCTTGGGCGCCGCAACAAAGCTTCTCGATAATATGATGGTAAATTATTCTGAATGGCACACCGAGAGAGCTCCACAAGGTAAGAAGGTAAATTCTGTTGAGGAAACCTCTTCCTTGAGTCATAAGCCTCTATGATCATTTGGTTTTTGACTTGTGATGCCACTTTATGCTTCTTTTTATGATGTTTTGTCGCTTTGCATGATTATGGCCGTTATTGCTCTCTTAGTTGGTCGCTCCCAGTCTTTTGCTAGCCCTCATTTTGTACTGAGTATGAGCTCTACTCGTGCATCCAACTCCTAAAAACCAAGTTATTCCAATGTGTCCACCATACATACCTATTAGCAATTTGCTATTCCAAAGTACATTCGACTTGCTTTTATCTATCCTTCAAATTAAACTCTTTTTGGTGTTATGTGAAAATTAGTCAGTAAAGCTCTCACGAACCTGATGGCACACTTTACTTTTCTTGCGTTTAAAATTTTAACATTGTGGCTCTCTTATGTTGAGTTGTTATGCTTGCAAGTTGTAAGTTGGAAAGTAGCCAAACCATGCCGTCATGGGGTAAGCTTTCAACATTGCACTTCTCTTATTTGAGTTGATATCGTGATCTTTTGTTTATGGATACTCTCGATGTGAAACAAGTTGGGAATCTTGCGGGATCATGGAGTTTTATATGTGTTAGAGAAACGCCTGGGCCGCTAATCTAAGCCATGCATAATTCATGGTGGAAATTTACAGCATGCCCATAGTGAACATTCGATGACGCATCTCAAAATAAAAAGCTATACAATGGTAAATAAAAGAGATGCCGAGGTGTTCATTGTCTGTTTGTCCTGTCATTTTGATGTGGGCTTGTTCCATGTCATCGGGCACGGAGGTACCCCATTGGCGGTTCTCAATGATACACATATATTTACAATTACAAGAGTTTGCTTGGGACCCTAAGTCGAGTAGCATGAGGTTTGGGTATTCGTACTTCACGGGACACAAGGTTTTCAACTTATGATTTGTCAATCATATGATTCATAATTGTACTTGGATTAACTCTAACTATTCAAGATGCTTATGATGGGGGTAATGAGAGCTCAAAGGTAGTAAGTACCATAATTTTTGAAGGTTTATAAAACTTGCAATCACTGCTTCCCTCTACGAAGGGCATTTCTTTTACTTTTATGTTGAGTCTCCACCTTCTACCTTTATGCACCGTCTAAGAGAGCATAGTTGTCATTCTAAGTTTAATGTGCATTGTCCCAAAGTTATCATTGATTGATTCATGATTATGGTTTTACTTATTCTTAAATTATTTGTATCTAGTCGCCCTCTTAAACTTGAAGGTGTCCTATGCATTTATGTTTTGCTATTCCATGAAGGACACGCTGAAAACCATTTGCTATGTTTTCCATATGGTTGAAACACACACGTGACTTTCATTGTTTCATTTTTCATGATCTTTCGTGTGTGTTTCTTTTTCATGTTATAACATGGTTGCTAAGTTTCTTCTATTGAGATTATGTCTTTCATGACCATGTTTTAAGTTCTTTGATCTCAGCACTCAATGCTTTACATAGATGATCAAGATTGTGATGGTGTATGTCACCTCAAAAATTATTCCTTTGTTATCACTTACCTACTCGAGGACGAGCAAGAGTTAAGCTTGGGGATGCTTGATACGTCTCAAACGTATCTATAATTTTTGATGCTCCATGCTTGTTTTTACACCATTTGCTTTATGTTTTGTTACACTTCATGGCATTTTTATGCATTTTCCGGAACTAACCTATTAACGAGATGCCACAGTGCCAGTTCCCTGTTTTCTGCTATTTTTGTGTTTTAGAAAAGTTACACAGGAACTATTCTCGGAATTGGACGAAATAATAGCCGAACCACCTGGTGGTGAGGCCACCTGGCCCACCTCCTGACGCCGCCCCTTCGTCTATAAAGACCCCCCGACGGGAAAAACCTAAATACGCGATCAATTTTCCAGAAACACATCGCGATCCGCCGCCATCGTCGACCCGAGATCGGGAGGGTCCAGAAGCTCTTCCCGGCACCCTGCCGGAGAGGGGAATCGTCACCGGAAGTCTTCTTCATCGCCATGCTTGCCTCCGGCACGATGAGTGAGTAGTCTACCTTGGACTATGGGTCCATAGCAGTAGCTAGATGGTTGTCTTCTCCACCATGTGCTTCATGTTTAGATCTTGTGAGCTGCCCTACATGATCAAGGTAATCTTTATGTAATTCTACATGTTGTGTTTGTTGGGATCCGATGAATATTGGTATTATGATTAAGTTTATGTTCTGAATTTTATCTTATGTTATCTCTATGTTGTTTATGATCTTGCATGCTCTCTGTTGTTAGTAGCTATCTTGGCCAAGTAGATACTAGTGACTCCAAGAGGGGGTATTTATGCTCGATAGTTGGGTTCATGCCTCTATTTAATCTGGGGGAGTGACAGAAACCTCTAAGGTTGTAGATGTGCTGTTGCCACTAGGGAGAAAACAACATTCTTGTGTCTAAGGACATTCGCTTTGTTTACATTACACACTTTGCTTAATGCAGTTATCTGTTGTTCGCAACTTAATAATCAAGGGGTCCTTGGATGATTCCCCGTGAGTGGATTATTAGTCATAGATGCAGTTGGATGGCGGTCTATGTATCTTGTTGTAATGCCCAGAGTAAATCTCATAGTGATCCTCTTGACATATGCACGTTATCTTTATTCTATCAATTGCCCAACTGTAATTTGTTTACCCAGCATGTCGTTATTTATCTTACGGAGAGACACCACTAGTGAACTGTGGACCCCGGTCCAATTTCCTTTATATTGCTATTACTGTTTACTTTTACTTGCACTATTTACTTTCTCGCATATTACTATTGCTTTCCACTCGATACGCTCATTCCTTTGTTTACAGCAAACCGGTGAGATTGACAACCTCATCGTAAGTTGGGAGCAAAGTATTTGTTTGTGTGGTGTGCAGGTTTCACATTGCTGCTGGCACAAAGCAAAGCACTGGATGAGGCGCCCTATAAATTGTCCGGAGCTGTCGCGAAGCTAGCAGGCATCACCTTTTGAAGTTTAGCTTTTTCCTACTAGTTCGATAAACCTCGGTTTCTTACTGAGGGAAGACTTGCTACTGTGCTCATCATACCTTCCTCTTGGGGTTCCCAACTGGGTGGTTATCTGCCCGCATCAGCAGGCTGGCAAAGCTTGAAGACGGAGTGTGGCGATATTGTTGATTTGATGCCACGTGCTCGAGAAAATTCTCCGGCGTTGAGGACAATGCCTTTCCAAGAAGGGGAGTATGATGAGGATTGGCACGCTAGGACGACCTACGATATTTAGTAATTAAGTCTAAGGTTGCGCCATTCATTCTTTGTATCCATGTTATTTATTAGCCAGGTCATGTTGTGGGCCGTTTAGATTTATTTGTGTTTTTGGTTTGGGCCTGTGCAAGCCCAATAGTTTTCTGGCCGTCTATATAAGGAGGCTGGGCGGCTAGGGTTTTGAGGAGACTGAAAATTATGTAGAACATTGTGTTCCACCGTGTGTACCATCCCTCCGGGGTTGGCGTGTTGTGGTGGCGTCTGATGACCCACAAGTATAGGGGGTGTATCGTAGTACTTTCGATAAATAAGAGTGTTGAACCCAACGAGGAGCAGAAGGCGTTGACAAGCGGTTTTGATCAAGGATTCACTGTAAATACTAGCAAACGGGTTTTCAGGGGTATTTGGTAATGCAAGTAAATAAAGTACTAGTAAATAAAAGACAATAATAGTAATTGCTGCGAGTGGCCCAATCCTTTCTAGAGCAAAGGACAAGCCGATTGAGTAACTTATGATTACCAAACGTTCCTGAGGACACACGGGAGTTTCTGTCGAGAGCTTTCGCTTCATGCTGCTAACTAATCTTCATTGGTTTGATAAGTGTTATGGGAGTGAACCTGTGCTAGCGTACTACCCTTACTAGGACTAATACACACTTGTGATTATACCCCCTCAAGCATCTGCAAATACAAGAAAGTAATTAAGATAAATCTAACCACAACTTTAAACTCTGAGATCCTACGCTCCCTGGTGCAATGGTTTCCTAACGGGGGTTTAGGTTTCTGTCGCTCCGACAACCCCACAATTAGTAGCCAATTACACAATGCATTCTACTAGGCCCATAAATGGTGAAGTATCATGTAGTCGACGTTCACATGACACCACTAGTAGAATAACACCACAACATAAATATCAAACCATTAAATATTACTCAACATAGTTTCACTACTAACATCTCAACTTCTCCCATGTCCTCAAGAACTAAACGAACTACTCACAAGACATCATATGGATCATGACCAGAGGTGAAATAATGGTAAATAACAATCTGAACATAAACCTTAATTCAACGGTTCCACTCAATAGCATCAACTACAAGAGTAATTAACATCGGGAAAGTTTCCCCTAAGAATTTGACAAGATTCAACTCAAGATGTTACAGCGGAATGGTGTGGTGATGGTGGAGATGAAGGTGCTGATGATGATGATGATGGTGATGATGATGATCCTGATGAAGGCCAGCACGATGGTGATGACGATGGCGACGATCTCCCCTCTCCGGGACTCTCTCGGTGTTTTCCGTCCCGCAGAGGCGGCGGTGTCTATCTCTGATCCCCCCTTGCTTAGGTTTTCGGGGACGACCATATACGCGAGGGGGTGATGGCAGTAGTGGGCTAGAGTGGCCTCACCATAGGGCGGCGCGGCCAGGGGTGGGCCCGCGCCCCCTAGTGGTGAGCCCACCCTGCTGCTCCTCTCGCCTCCTTCTTCTGGCTACCTTCATCTTCTGATATTATATGAATTTCTGGGTAATTGTTGATCTTCAGAAATATGGTATCTTGATGGTCCCTTTTCCAGCAGAATCCTGACTCCGGCAGCAAATTCTTTAACGATCATTAAACATGTAAAAACAGAGGAAACAACATAAGTATCATCTCTAAATATGAAATATATCAATGAATAACAGTAAATTATGATACAAAATAGTGATGCAAAATGGACGTATCAACCCCCCAAGCTTAGACCTCGCTTGTCCCCAAGCGAAAACTGAACTCGGTAAACATGACCATAGGTTTATGGAGTGAAGTGTTGATAAACAAAATACGGACAAGAAGCATCACATTTACAAAGGCACAAGTTATAATAGACAGGAACTTCCCTTCATATAATAAAGACTTGCAATAAGCAAAGGAAATCACAATAAAGATGCACAAGGTAAATCGTGATTGGGGATGGCAAACCTTTGTTCTTGGTCAGAGAACAATGAACAAACTATACTTATTTTTGAACAGAGCCTTTTATAACAGAGCTAATATAGCAAAAACCATATGCTCAACGAAACAAACTCTTTACAATCATAGAAAGCTTTCAAAGATATATTCCTTCAGATAAAAGCATTGTACTAAACAAAGTAAGATAGTATACATGATTGAAAAAATCAACATATGGATGAATGAAACATAACAACTCAAATGCTTGCTTGAGATAGAAGGGAATAGGTTGACTCAACATAAAAGAAAAAGACAGGCCCTTCGCAGAGGGAAGCGGGGATTAAACATGTGCTAGAGCTTTTCATTTGTAAAACAGAGGTAAAAGTTGTTTTGAGAGGTGGTTGCTTTTGTCAACGACTAGCAACAGAGTTCTTGATATCTTCCATACTAAACAAGTGAGAGTGGTTCCAAGATGTTGATTAATTGGCACAATTGTGCTCTTTTATAGCTTGGCACTCCTCCCCACCTTTTTCCTTTCTCAAACCATGGCTAACCGATTCCATCGGGTGCCCACCAGCTTTCACATACCATGGAGGAGTGCCTTTTTCTTTTCCTTTTTTTCCCTTTTTTTAGATTACAATGGTCTGACCAGCTCCCTTGCAAAATTAATGATGAGCAGATGAAGCATGCAAGTTGAGGGGTACTCAATTTAGTATGGAAGATAACAAACCCAACCACTACGTCCTCATGAGCTAAAAACAGTGGCACAAAATGAGAAGTATTTGAAGGTTTTTGAAAGGTAGCACATGAAAATTTACTTGGAATGGCTTGAAATACCATGCATAGGAATTTATAGTGGACTCTTTGGAAGTAACTTGGTTTTAGGGGATTGGATGCACGAGAAGTGTTCTCTCTCACTACAGGTTTTTGGCTAGCAAGGCTGGGTAGCAAGCATAAGAGTTGCATGAAACAAACATACATACATATGATAAAAAATAATCATGCAAATTTTCCTTGAAAGCACAAACGATTTTAACTTGAGAATACTAATGCTTATAAGCCAATCATGAAGGAAAACTGAAATGATGTATCTACTAACTCTTCCTTCTTTTTCTACTCAAACCTCAAGGTAATGTTGCTACTGACCAAGCTAAGTTTGCCAAAACCAACTAGATTTACTCATGCTCCCAAAGTGATACCAATACTAATCATATAAGAAAGAATGCAAACTAAAATAAAGTGCACAGAAAGTAAATGATAAAACTTCTCATTAATAATTCTCAACCGCAACTCACACCAAGGGATACATAGATAACCAACTAAAGGAGGATAATTCCACACTGCAAACTATTCTATAAGATAACTTCTCTATTCATGATATGACTCTACTTGAAAAGTAAATGGGTAAAAGATAATGATGTGATACCGCGGCACTCCCCCAAGCTTGAAACAAACCAAGGGGATGCCTATACCTATGACGAATTACTCCTTCGGTGGTGGTGGTGCGATCATAATTGGGTCAAGGAAAATCTCCAGCATCCTGCGAAGCGTGAGGTTCTCCTCTTGAAGTATCTCTATCTCCCTCTTCAAAACTCGGTACTGGGCACAAAGCTCATCAGTGACCCGATGACCTTCTTCTGCTGCAGGAAAGAAGTTTAGATCTAGGACTGGTAGTGTTGGTCCCTGCATATTATGAGAAAAGGCACGTCCAGCATTCATTGATCTCACAAAAGTAGGATCTCTTGCCCTCGATCCTCCAGTCATCTGTCCTTCCTTCAGCTTGGGGTCTTGGTGGTCCTCTTCTAAAGGCTTCTTGCCCTTGTCGTTGCTTGCAGAAGCCATGATGCCTCTAAAACTAAGATCAATCTCCTGACAGAAATAGATCGAAACGAAAACATGATATATAGACCTTGGGCAATCCGGGGGGTGATGTCTACGCACGTGTCTGTTCTTGTAGACAGTGTTGGGCCTCCAAGTGCAGAGGTTTGTAGAACAGCAGCAAGTTTCCCTTAAGTGGATCACCCAAGGTTTATCAAACTCAGGGAGGAAGAGGTCAAAGCTACCCCTCTCAAGCAACCCTGCAATTACGATACAGAAAGTCTCTTGTGTCCCCAACACACCCAATACACTTGTCAGATGTATAGGTGCACTAGTTCGGCGAAGAGATAGTGAATTACAAGTAGTAGTGATGATTATAAGTAGTAAATGTAATCTGAAATAAATATCGCTGCAAGCAAACATGTAACAAAACTGAAAGGAAACAGTGTGCAAAGCTTGGAAACAAGGCCTAGGGATCATACTTTCACTAGTGGACACACTCCCAACAAATATAACATAATTGAACCAATAGATACTATCATCAATATGCAACTCAAAACAATTCTCCAATGGAAAACGAACACTAATCATGCGTAGGGCTACGAAGCACTCCTCAAAGTCCGTATGTACCCAAACTAGATTGTCCCACACTATCACCGTGAACGCACTAGATGGTTCCAACAAACACCAACAATTCATAGAGACATTAACCAAAAAGACACACATAATGAGCACACTAGTCACCTTCCCATTACGATACGAGGTGTCTTCGGAGTTTACAATATAAAGCACGGGAGTAGCATAATATCTGAATAATAACATCTACCAATTCAACTAGATACAAAGCTCACGATCACATAAAGATCACATCATGGGAGAGAGAGGTGAACCACATAGCTACGGGTAGAGCCCTCAGCCCCGGGGGAGAACTACTCCCTCCTCATCATAGGAGACAGCAAGGTTGATGGAGATGGCGGTGAGGTCGATGCAGACGGCGGAGGCGGCGATAGAGACCGATGGAGATGGCTCCGGGGGCACTTCCCCATCCCGGCAGGGTGCCGGAACAGAGACTTCTGTCCCCCGGAATTTGTCTTCGATGGCGGCGGAGCTGCGGAACCGTTCTGGGAAAAACGCCGATTGTTTTAGGGTTTTCCGTCGGGATGCTTCCTATAGGCGAAGGGGCGTCGTCAGGAGGCGACCAGGGGGGCCTCACCATAGGTGGGCGCGGCCAGGGCCTGGGCCGTGCCCCCTCATGGTGTGGGCAGGCTCTGGGTCCCCCTCCAGCTCCCGTTTGGTACTCGTCCTTCGTCCGGGAAAAATAGGAGTTTTCAAACTTGTTTCATCCAATTCCGAGAATATTTCCTGTGTAGCTTTTCTGAAACACAAAAACAGTAGAAAACAGGGAACTGGCACTGTGACATCTTGTCAATAGGTTAGTTCCGGAAATCGCATAAAAATGCCACGAAGTGTAACGAAACACAAGGCAAATGGTGTAAAAACAAGCATGGAGCATCAAAAATTATAGATACGTTTGAGACGTATTAGCACCCCCAAGCTTAACTCCTGCAGGTCCTCGAGTAGGTAAGTGATAACAAGACAATAATTTTTGAGGTGACATGCACCATCACAATTTGATCAATGAGGTAGAGCATTGAGTGCTGAGATCAAAAGAACTTAAAACATGGGCATGAAAGATATAATCTTGATAGAAGAAACTTAGCAACCATGTTACAACATGAAAAGAACACAAACGAAAGATAATGAAAATGAAACAATGAAAGTCAAATGTGTGTTCAAATCATATGGAAAACATACAAATGGTTTTCAGCTTGTCCTTCATGAGAGAGCAAAACATAAATGCATAGGACACCTTCAAGTTTAAGAGGGCGACTAGATACAAGTAATTTAAGAACAAGTGAAACCAACATCATGAATCAATCAATGAAAACTTTGGGACAATGCACATTATACTCAGAATGACAACTATGCTCTCTTAGACGGTGCATAAAGATAGAAGGTGGTGACTCAACAAAAAAGTAAAAGAAAGGCCCTTCGCGGAGGGAAGCAGTGATTGCAAGTTTTATAAACCTTCAAAAATTATGGTACTTACCGGCTTTGAGCTCTCATTGCCCCCATCATAAGCATCTTGAATGGTTAAAGTTAATGCGAGTACACTTATGCTGCATATGCTTGACAAATCATAAGTTGAAAACCTCATGTCCCGTGAAATACGAATACCCAAACCTCATGCTACTTTACTTAGAGTCCCAAGCAAGCTCTTGTCATTGTAAGTATACACGTATCATCGAGAACCGCCAACGGGGTACCTCCGTGCCCAATGACATGAAACAAGCCCACATCAAAATGACAGGATAAACAGACAATGAACACCTTGGCATCTCTTTTATTTACCATTGGTATAGCTTTTTATTGTGAGATGCGTCGTCGAATGTTCACTATAGGCATGCTGTAAATTTCCACCATGAATTATGCATGGCTTAGATTAGCGGCCCAGGCGTTTCTCTAACACATATACAAACTCCATGATCCCGTAAGATTCCCAACTTATTTCACATCGCGAGTATCCATAAACAAAAGATCACGATATCAACTCAAATAAGAAAGTGCAATGTTGAAAGCTTGCCCCATGACGACATGGCTGGGCTAATTTCCAACTTACAACTTGCAAGCATAACAACTCAACATAAGAGAGCCACAATGTCAAAATTTTAAAACGAGAAAAGTAAAGTGTGTCATCAGGTTCGTGAGAGCTTTACTGACCAATTTTCGCATAACACCAAAAAGAGTTTAATTTGAAGGATAGATAAAAGCAAGTCAAATGTACTTTGGAATAGCAAATTGCTACTAGGTATGTATGGTGGACACTTTGGAACAACTTGGTTTTTAGGAGTTGGATGCACGAGTAGAGCTCATACTCAGTACAAAATGAGGGCTAGCAAAAGACTATAGGCGACCAACTAAGAGAGCAATAATGGCCATAATCATGCAGAGCGACAAAGCGACATTAAAAGAAGCATAAGATGGCATCAAAAGTCAAAAACTAAATGATCATAGAGGCAATGGCGACTTTGTATGAGTCTAACATGTGTGAGCATGCGCCAAGTCAACCCAAATAAAACATCAAAGGAGAAAACCAAAATAATGCTTCCAAATAATTAAAACAACGCATGATTTTTTTCAAAGGCTCATTAAGCAATCTCAGTCATTTGAGACAAGTCATGCTACAGCAAAACCACTAAGCATACTATCAAAAAGACATCAAGCATGACATACAAAAGCCTAGGCCGCAGTCTACACAAGCTCCTTTTTGTACCACTTTTTTGCATAAAACTTTTTCTCTTTTCCAACACCATTCAAATCTTTTTGAGGAAACTCTTTTGATGAATACCAACATGGACCAGAGGTCCAAATACACCTTGATGCAAAGATAAAACAAGATCTGAACAAAAATTAAGGCGAAAAACAAAAGCTAAACGCAGTAGCAGAAAAAGAGAACACTCGTTGAACGATAAGAGTGAAAACTAGAGTGTTCTTGGCAATGAAAAATGGAGTTCATCTCCCTCCAAAACATGATGTGATCCAACATTTATTGTAGCAAACAAAGCAAAATAAAACTGAAAGCAAAACAACTGATGCTCCAAGAAAAACGCATAATGCATGAAGCAATAAAAATATAGTGTGTTGAAAGGTGACCTGATTTTTGCCGATGAAGAAGGGGGTGCCTCGGGGGCATCCCCAAGCTTTGACGCTTGTACTTCTTGGGTATTTCTTGGGGTGGCATGGGCATCCCCAAGCTTGAGCTTTTGTCTATTCTTCATCTCATCTCATCATTCTCCAATCCCTACACTTGAAAACTTCCTTCATACAAAACTAAACACAAATCTATTAGCAACATTAGTGTAAGCATAACATTGAATCCACCCTTTTTGCTTCAGGTTTCAACCTAAAACCACCACATATAAAGCATATACTACTGTAGCAACTTCTCCAAAAGTTCCGTGATAAAAAGAACTAAAAAAGAAAGCGATAAAGCGGCAAACACAAATATTGGCAAAAATCTGTCAAAACAGAACAGCTGACAAAGGTCGAATTTTTAGAGGGTTTTCTGTTGCTCAAATCAAAAAGTGTTCAACTAATGAAAGTTTGGATATAACCTGGGGCATTTGCACAAGAAATCGCAGGTCCAAAAGATATACAGAGAATTTTCACGAATTTTTACGGTGCAGCACCAAAAACTGTTTCAGGACAGCAACATCCCCAAATCTTACCTCACTCAAATTAGAGGCTTCTCTTGGCACAAAAACGAAATAAAAATGATAAGGAGCAGTTATTACAGTAGTAATAACTTCCAAGACTCAAATAAAAGAAAAAGTACTGAAAAATAAAACATTGGGTTATCTCCCAAAAGTGCTTTTCTTTAACGCCTTTGAGCTAGGCGCAAGTAATTTGCAAAGATGCTCATGTGGGCGCCATATAAGAGCTTGAGGCAAAGGCGCCATATAGGAACTTAAAGCAAGAGAGAGCATCAAAAAGCAAATATGAAACACATTTAAACCTAAACCACTTCCTATAAAAAATAGTCTTGTAAAGAGACAAGTCTTGAAAGCGCAAAGCAAAAAGCATAGGAAGGTAAAACAAGTATAGCTTCAAGAATTGCAACATAAAGAGGGGAAACTTAATATTGTTGAGATCCATCAAACCATGTTTCTCTCTCTCATAATAACTTTCAGTAGCATCATGAATAGAACTAACAATATAACTATCACATAAAGCATCCCTATCATGAGCCACATGCATCTAAAGGTATAATTCGTGCCTATGCAACTCGCCTCTATGGCGATTAGGCATTCTGGACCATTGGATTGCATGTCCAAAGAGATCTCAGCCATCCATCCAATTTTACTATTCACCGCGCCTTTTTTTTTGGTACCAACAATCTTACCCGCCTGTCGCTGCAAGCGGATCCCACCTCTTTTTGGTCCACTCTGTCAGCGGGGGTGGAAATTCGCTGCGTTGGTCGACACAGTCCCGGCCTGGTGCCCACTTGCCTCACAGTATCCTCAAGCAACCAATCCCCTCGTGAGACAAAAGAAGACTGAGACAAAAGAAGACTGACCGAAACCCTAAAAAATATCTCCCCACCCACTCCGCTTACGACGGACCCCGACACGACCATGGCGACCGCGCGGGAGGGGCGGGCGGTCAAGACCGGCGCGCGGGTGGTGCCGCCGGCTGTTGGAGCGGCATGGGCTCCGCCGGCGTCTTGAGGGGCGGCGCGAGCGGCGTCAGCGGCTGGAGGAGCGACGCGGGCAGCGGCCCGGTGCGAGGTGGCGGCGTGGGCTCCGCCGGCGGCTTGAGGGGCGGTGCGAGCAGCGTCAGCGGCTGGAGGAGCGACGTGGGTAGCGGCCCGGTGCGAGGCGGCAGCGGCGCGACCATGGCGGGCTCTGCCGGCGGATTGAGGGGCGGCGCGAGCGGCTGGAGGAGCGACGCGGGCAGGCGCGAGGCAGCGGCGGCGGCGCGACCATGGCGGCCGTGCGCGGGGACGACGCGAGGCGGCCCCCGGCGTGAGGAGGCAGCGGCGGCTCTGTCCTCCTCCGTCCCCCTCCCTCGCGAGCTCCGTTCCTCATCCGCCGCAGCGCCGTCGCCGCTTGCCGCGCCGTGCCTCGCATCCGCTGTTGCCAGCTAGCAGCGAGCTCGTCTCTTCCCCTATAGCGCTAGCCCGTGGGAAGGAGCATAGGAGGGCGTCTTGGACCAGGACGCGTTCAGGAACGTCGGCAGCGGCATCATCCATGGAGGTCGACAGTGCAGGCCAGCGACAGAGGCTTGATGAGCTTGATCTCCGCCGGCTCCCTCCCCGGCACGCCTCCTTTTCTCTCCTTATTCCATCCCTCTCTCTCATGTCTCTCCTCCTTCACTCTCTCCTCCTCTCCTCTCTTTTGATTTCATCCCGCGCCGTATCGTTCTTTATTTGCAGGATCTTTTTAATCTATGCATGTGAGGTGTTTGACGAAATTCCAAGCAGGCTGCAGGTGTTAATGCCATGTCCACACAGTAAGTTTGCTCGTTCTGAATTTAGGTACGACAAACAATTGTGAGTCGAGTAGTCCACTAGCTTCTGCAATGTTGCAATTTGTGGAGTGAAGAAGATCAAGAATTTTCTAAAAGTAATTCATATTTACCTCAGAAGCTATCATTTGTATGCCTCTATAAAAGTTCATTACTCAAATATTTGCATAATTATTTATTAGCGGGTTTCTTATTTGGCTCAAAATGCTCCACACTAAAGGTGGTGTTATGTTTCTTTGTACAGGTGACATGGGAAACAAACGAGGGAAACTCACTTCTTGTGGTGATGCTCCAATACTTTTCTTTAGCATTTGTAACATAATATCATATTCTCTATGTGTTTTGTGGTAAAGCATACAAGAATCATCTTCCCTCTGCTTCTAAATTGGTACAGGTGCGACGAATGAAGTGTCCTCTTCATATTCAGCTTGATCTGCAAGTTAATATGCTCCTTTATGCATCCTTTGTTTCTCATAATCACCATGTGATTCTTGTTTATTAGTTCTTTATGACGAAATATATCATGTTCTTAATTCTAATTTGTGTGCAATACTTCTTACAGAATTAGAAATAGTAGCTTGATGTACCACAAACTATATGTCCAAAATGGATCTTTCTTACCTTTTGAGTTACAGGGTTAATTATAACCGAACCTAAAATTTTGGAAGCATACACGAGAGGATTTTAACATAATTCCGACCTCTTCTCAAAAGATATTTATTTGTTTTTCCATACCATTTTGTTCCAGACCCCGGTAATTCTGTTTCTTTCAGGTAATTGGGTGGTTGAGATGAAACAATAATATCACCATGATCATGCTGAACTTTTCTAGCTACAACTTCTTTCAGGTATGGGTCCACTCAATGGGTAACAATACAAAATTTTCCTCCACTAGATGATTTGACATAGAACCTCACAACATATCCGTTGTTACTACTTTTTTCTTCCAGTTTTGCCTCCGTCGGGTGTGTTCACGAGTTGCTTGGTTGGTCTGCTGCAGCAAGTGAGAACCAGAGATGAAGAGGAGGAGGCAGAGGGAAATTAAAAGGGAAAGAAGATAGTCTGAGCGAGGAGGAAGAGCAGATCCACGGTGGCGCACCACATCTCTGAACGATACTTGCAAGGGGAGAATTACATCCACAAATTTAACCTCCAAGCCTGTCTCCCAGCAACGCCAACGTACACAGCATAGTAAGCACCCTCTACCCTGAAGTTTTTTTCTTTGCATCTTGCAGCAGAAAATGTATTCGTTTTGAATTGTTTGAGGTATATACTCTTGGTAATTTCTTCTATGCAAGTGTTTTGGTATACTATAATGCATTTCCTTCTTTTCTTGCTGTGGTATCTTATTGTAAGGCTTTGCATAGAGCGAGTCATGCATATGCTTGTACTACTCGTTTCTGCCAGCAAGTTGCTGAAACTTGTTTGAATGAGGTCTGCAGTTCTTGGAGATTGCCTTTATTTTGTCTTGCCAGGCTGATGTAGGGGCCTTGGCTGAGTTTGTTTGATTCAAAGCTTCGTGCAATCTTTGGAGCAACGGCTAACAGGTTGCTTGTTTGTTTCAAGCTGCTTGTTGCCGAGAATCGCTGCTGCTGCCGATTGTCTGTGAGGTAGTTATCTTTATCCGTTTTATAGCAACGTCTGCCCATATCTTGCTTCATGTTTAGTTGGGTTCGTTTGTCTCTACAAACACTTTATTCCCGATGCCACTACACCTCTTGGATTGTTTTCCTTTTTCACGTGTGTTGTCTGGTGGCCACAGGATGTTTGTTGTCTACTATTCCCCGCTGCACTTGTTCGAGACGGTCACCTCCCAGTGTCAGTTGTCATGCCATTCCTATTTGCGTGAGGTGGGTGGTGATGGCTCTGTCCTTGTAGGTGTGGAGCTTGAGACCGCTATTGTCCAGGAGGGAGCCACACCCACTCGGTTCTATTTCTGGTCCTTGGAGGTGGCCGACAGTGTGGTAAGAAGTAATGAGAGTATTTATGCGTTACAATGATGCTTTATGAGTTATGACACATAGTAACCTAAAAATATCGTTTATATGTTTTCCTTACAAAATGCTTAACTCCATGCATGGGTGTTAATGCCGCAGGATGACTTACTAAACGTTTACCAAATATGAGATTTACAATATGTATCTTATATATTTTTCTGAATAGTTATCCCCATCTCATGCTGGAACAACATTTGGATGATATGGGTGTTTTTATTTCCGTTTTCTTTCCAGGATCGTCTGGCTGCTGATTGCCGCCCGGGGTGATTACCGCATAGTGTTCACTGCCCGATGGATTTAAGGTTTTCCTCTGTTCTTGGCAAGTTTTTCCCTTTTGAGTACATCACCATGTTGTGGTTTCTTATTTTGGATTTGTTTCCTTGCATATCATGGCTGTAACGGTGGTGAAGGACTCCTTGCATATTTTTAATAATTTCGGTTTTGGAGGTTCTGTTTGCTAAAACTAGAAAAATAACAGTCTTGGAGTGTTTGTTCTTATGTGCCAATGGTACTGTTTTCATTTTCTAAATCAATATATAGCTCTGCCAGCATATTTTCAGATGCATGTATCAGATCTAGGCTATGACAAGATGATTGTGACAGGGATATGCTAGGTAGGTGAAAAAAATTCATAGCAGGCTGGTAATAACTGAATTTAAGAAAAGGGGCTAGATTAGTTGTATACATGAAGCAGCATTGTGCACTCGCGATCACTAAATCCGCTGAGTAGAGGCCTTCACCATCCAAATGTTGTTCCATCCGCGGGTATGAGTTTGAGGTTCAGGCCCAGCCATGGGCTACTTCGTTTATAAAACAAAAAATGCTCATTTTATATATTGCCATCTGTATGTATATCCTTTGTCATGTTCCTAAAACTAGAAGCACTTGGATTTAGTTGTTAACTGAAACTTCCTATTTGTATTGTGATTTGCTTATCTGTACATTGGAAATAATGCAATGGTGAAGGTGTAGCGAATAGCATTCTCCAAAATTGCCCCTGTTATTCATCTTGTTTCTTGTGGTTTATTTGTATTGTTTCTTCTTAATCGGACCTGATCAGTAAGTCCAGTGATGGCACATCTTTGACCGTGTCCTCTAAAGACCATGTTGCAACACTGCTCATAGGCAGCTTATGTAGATGTCGTTTGTGTTGTTCCTTCCCTTGCCTCTGTACTTTGTAATAGAACAATATATTTTGAATTTAGATATGGTGTTACTTTAGTTCTTAAGAGGTTTAAATTCATTTAGATAAACAAAACCACAATGTTCACCTTAACCATTTGAAAACTCCTATCAAGTTTGAGTCTTCACGGTACAGCCAGATAAAATATCCATTTCTTTCATTTTGTAAATACTAAATGTGTATCAATTATTTTTGTTCACTTATAATTGCTAAATTGGTTCAGATTCACCCTGGTAAATGGGGAACCAGACCCTCTGGTCGGTACCTTTTCCTGAATAATTTCGTTTTCTGAATTTTAGCCCAAATCAACTTTAGTAACTCGAGTCATTGGTCTAGCAGTTTGCAATCTGTTTAAAAATGTGGGTTCAGCTTGTGTGAAGCACATATTCATTGGACAAGAACTGAACTAAATATATTTGTATTAGCATACTGCCACCATACCAAATATAAAGGTGCTTAAAATGTTATAATGTAGATGCACGTTCTCATGTACTATTCTATACTCTTTGGATCTCTTGATTTACAAAAGATAAAGAATCAACATTGGAACTTAGTTTATATGTTCAGCTGATCATGTAAAGTTAACCATCTTGATAATACATTTTGGACCATTTGCGGTGGTAAGAAGCACCTGACTACCAATGCTGGACTGGGTTCACTATGCAGATGTCTATATATCGGCTTTGCTTTGCCACAGAGATGCTTCCAAATCGAGCCCTCTGTTTGGCTAATTACTCTAATGTTGATGCTCTGTTAGTATATTCACATATGCAACAAAAGCTATTATGTTTCGATCATGCTTGATCATGCGAAGTTTAACCCCTTTCATGAATCTTCTGCAGACCTTTATGTTACCTCAGATTGCTAATTAGGCTGTTCATCAGGTCAGTCACATTGAGGTTCTTTTACTCATGAATGATAAGTACTTAGATTTTTCGTACCATGTGCCTGGCAAGCAATTGTCATTTTAGTTTTTTTTACTGTAATGAAATTTTAAAGATATTCAAGCTAGGTTTTTGTGATTTAAAAAATTCATGGTCTTGGCTTTTCTATTAGGTAGAAAAGTAAATGTAGAAGTGTATTATGCATGTTACTGAGTCGGTATACATCAGATGTCATTCGGACAAATCATTTTTTCCCAACGGTAGAGCAATTTCATTTGTTTGCCACTCTGTTTTATCTCCAAGGTTGTTTATTGTCCAGGATTTCTTTTGTATGTGTTTGATAAGTTTAAATTGAAGGAATCGTCTGTTTCCTGCATGAGCATCTCTTTCTATTTTTTCCTCCTAAATTAACTTCTATTTGCATTTCATGGTTTGGATATCCAGAATATTATTACACAATCACCGGCGATGCCCATCATTAGTGTTCACTGAGGTTGGTGATTGGGTTAAATTCGGAAAAACAGTTCTCTAGATTTTGGCTGGCAAGGTGCTGGATCTAGAGGCATTGGAAGTTATACTGTGCCTTTTTATTCCATAGAAGCTCATGTTTGGGCAAGTAAAGCTGTCAAATTTATTCCATTGAATAGGACACAGTTTGTGGATCGAGTCAAATTTAGAAGAACACTCTGGGTTGTTTTCTGTTGAGGTTACTTCGTAACTTGTTCTTCCAGTTTGTATATATGTGTTCTCTTTATTGCAAGGTGGTTGCTGACACAATTATCAGGTTGATATGGTGTTTTCTCAAGCTATTAAATATTTCTGTTTTGCTGTCTTGCTAGAGGAGAAATTTGTCACAATGCCCACTAATTCCCTTTACATGATGAAACTTTGTTGTGTATAGATGGTGATGGATATGTGGACCGATAAGAAAACCTCCCTTGCAGAAAACAACTGGGGCAATATAATGTTAGTTGGTTATCTAGCTTAATAACTGTTTTGTAAATTTGACTGCAGCGAGACAAAATCTTGACCCTACATATTTTCACTGGTCAACACCTGTTTATTCAGATAACAGATCTTCCATATGCGTTTACTGAATTGTATCCATGTCCTTGAAAGACCAAGTGTTTGAAAAAAGGTAGCCTATTAACTATTAAGGAACCAAATTTCAAGGCACTCATGAGCTTGCATCATTAGCAATATGAACTTTTGTACTTTCCATTTTGAGCTTATGAAGGCTGTGCCATATCTATATTTTTTCTAATATAATATTCAGGGGTAGGGTTGTGTACTAAAATGAGGCATGTATTTAGTTTTCAAAGAAGAATATCGCAAATGTTCCGTGAATATTAGATGAGGCAAGTTTCTGGTTATCTCATGTCTTAGTAAATTCTCATGGGATCGTGCGCCAAGGCCATCATGATCAGCTTATGTGGCAGTTGCCTTTGCTTCTCTTTCGGGCTTTTGGTATTGAATCACCAAATGTTATATGCTGTAATATGTTTTCCCTAACTCCTTTGTTGTATATAAACTTGCATTCCTCCTTTTACATCTCATGATTTCATCTTAAGAGCAATGTTTTCAATGTGTTGTTATATTTGTATCTATATTTTACCTTCTTCATATAAAACGACCATCGGAAAGAAATCCATGGGGTCATTACTGTTGGTTTACTCGTACGTAAATAAATATGGTTATATAGCTGTTTGATTATTCCTTGATTTAATATGCGTGTTGCCTCTCTTGCAGTTCAATTACTGGTTATCCTTTATTAATTTTTTCCTCAACCGAAAGATAGGTAGAATTAATTGGTTACACAGTTTTAGTGGATTGCCTATACATAATTGTGATTTCTTGCATCCAATTCTTCACAGATCATGGAAACATTTTAGAATTACAGGAAAGCTTTACCTCGCTGGCCTAAATAGTAGCCAGCTTTGTTCAGTATTCATGTCTTATTTTGTATGACATATTGGCTTAGAACACATTTCTCTGTCGCCGAGTAAAATGTGTTTTGCACAGATTATTTAGGATCAAGCATGTGTGTTCAGTCTATATTGTTTATGTGTCATGATTAAATCATGTTAGCAATCACCGTGATGATGTCTGGTTTTTCTTTTGGATACTCAAATAGCTTAGTATTATCTATTTGAGCACCTTCTACCTTTTCTAAAATACTGGTGCGCCGTTGTTAATGGTAGATTTCTTTTGTTTAGAAATACAAATATTACTTAGGTTGCATAGTATGGATCCCCTGCATTTTCTCTACTCTAAATATTTTGATTCTTCTTAGACTCATTTTGTACCATCTGTGTCCTTTGGTCAGGAAACAGCTCCAGCAACATGTACATGCTCACGCGATAGGAACCTGTCATGCCATGCTGAGGGCTAGAGCAAGCTGGAACTGGGGCAAAACATGTTTACATCCCCTTACAGGTCTCCAAATTTCCTTCTTTTCATTAGTCTAGGTATATGTACATAAAGTTACTATACATCTGCTTCCATTCGGATCATGCATGCAGTGCTTTCATCTTAAGAATGCTGGTAATCTGACTGTATTAAAATATTAATGTGACGTGTCTCTCCAAAAGGAAACATAGTAATTAGTCACTATCTATAGATAGACATACATGTGAATCCTCCAGTTTGTACACCTCAGGACTTGGCCTTCCTTTGCAGTGAAACTCCATTCTGAACTAGGACACTGTATTCACACTTGAACTTTTGGTTCAGAGTTGAGATGATGTGCTGATGGGTTCAGAAACATGAAGAATCGATCCTCTTTGCAGGTTAATTGTCTGTTTATTTCTTCCAAAGTTTTACTTTCTTTCAAAGATCAATTCTCTTTGGTTTTATATTGCTCTTCTGGTTGGTTCGCACTGATTTTACCACAACCGTGATGCATTGCCTTATTTCTTATGCCTGTTTTGTTGTTTGATCTGGATATCTCCTTTGATTATGCATGTTCCTTAGATAGTGGTCTAAATCTACAATATGAAAGTGAAAACTATTATTTTTGTTTTGTTGTTTGATCTGGATATCTCCTTTGATTATGCATGTTCCTTACAACAATGTTTCATTTTCTTCCCATATTATAGTCCAACATAATTAACACTTCGAGCTCTGTTTTCTGGTATTGAGCTGGTTCCTGCTCTACTCTGAGTTTTCTGTTGCGATAATTGAGCTACGACCGAAGGCTCGCCGGGTTACGGGTTGTCGTGGGTAGTCATATCTCGGCTGGGTGTCAACAGTGGTGATGCTTTAGGCTGTCATTTTCTATAATTTAGGCCGCCAGTGCGGGTGATGCTTTAGGTAGGCAATATCTTTTCATGGGATCTAACTCTTTCATGGTGAGCAGGTCTACCGTTCCTGTGCCATTCAGAGCCGGGAGGAAGAGGAAGACCTAGAGGTAGATGTGTATTTGGGGGAGAAGAGAGGGAGCAGGGCAGGCCATGCACTGTGCCATCGCCAGCAGGAACGACTGGTAGCTGCCGGGAGCATCACAACTCGCTCCTTGCATTACTGTCGTCTGTTGTTCCATTGAAATAGATAAATTTACTTTAGCTTATATCGAGGGTAACTTTTATGGTCGAGTGTGTAGCCTGGAGGTCTAACTATTTTTTTATCTAATTGTCCGATCTTCGAGTGCTTTGTTTTCATATTATGATATGAAAAGAAGAAACTAAATTTTGCTTATAATGGTGTGGTGGTTTATAGCTGTTATTCCTGATTATTATCACGTTATTCAAAATGTCAAAAGGTGTGAATTCCATGATTTGAGCCTTCTATTTTTAGGTATTTATATTTTGCGCATTTATTAATGTTAATTGATTGAAATTCAACGGGATCGTGCGCCAAGGCGCACCCCTACATCTAGTAAAAGAATTAATACTCCTCACATGAACAATCGTAGTAGGAGCAGATTCAATAGAATAATTATTCTTATCACCATAATCATGAAAAACAGGAGGCATATTGTAATCATAACTATTTTTCTCCGCAAAAGTAGGTGAACTGAAAATATTATGCTCATCATCATAACCATCATAGACTAGAGGTTCAGTATCATCACAAGCTAGAGAATAACTATTTCGCAAAGCATATTCATCAAACATATCATCATAAGAAGGAACATGGATAGTACTAATGGTACAACAATTATTAACCTTAGAATTGGTACCAAAAAGATTTTCAATATCAAAAGTAGAGTGCTTTTCCAATCATGATCACTAACATAGGTAACAGGCATAAGAATATCATCCCAATCAGAATTATCATAATCTATAGCAGAATCATAACGTTTAGGGGAAGGTATCATGTCCTCTCGCCTTTTACTCCTCTTCTTCTTCTTCATACTCTTCTTACTCTCTCCTTTAGGAGGGAGAGACTTGAAGGGTATCTTCTCCACATATCCTTTAGGAGGGAAAGGCATCTTCTCCACATAATGTGGTTTGCTGACAGAAACAACAGAAGAAACTTTGGAGGATTCCTCCTCGCTATTAATAAGATCGAAACATCTATTAGTCCTGTCATAGCTTTGCAAAACATCATGTTTTATAAGATCTTGTAAGTAAGTATTTGCGAGGCAATCTTTAGCACAATAGAGACGACAACCACGAAGGGTGCTATTAAATATCAACATCTCTCATATCAACCAAAGAAATCTTTCTAGATATCTCTTCACAATTCAAAAACAAAGTAAGCTTATCATGCTGATTGAGAGTAATCTTATCATCACAATACAAATCTGCGGTACTCGTTCGATTAATTGGGAATTGAAAATTAAAGTGACCTGTTTTATCGCAAAGTTCACAAAGAAAAGGATAAAGCTCACAAACCCTTTCACCAAGCTCATCTAGATCCCTGAGCCACATATTGGTTTCTTCATTCCCGTGGGTGATGCAATAATCTTCCTTGTTGTGACTCTGTTCACAAGGTCTATGTACTCCACAAAAATTAACATGCTTCTAGGAAATAGGACTTTCAGAAGTTTGAGCATGTTTATTGCAATCATCAATAACAATATCACTTTCTATGCAAGTGTCCTTAAAAGGTTCATGATACACGTCCCCATTTCCTTTAGGAACATTCATATGGGAAGTAAAGGCTTTAAAGAAATCAACCATAATTTGAGGATCAAGACCATATTTAGCACTAAGCTCTTGAAAATTAGCAGTTTCAGCAAAAGACTTAATGCAATCAAACTCGTAATTCATACCTGATCCTTTACCTTTGTCGCTGTCCCAACCTTCAATATTTTTTTGAATTGTTTCAAGCAGATCCCACTTGGTGTCAACATCCTTGCTTGTGAAAGACCCATAAAAGCATGCATCTAGATAGTCCTTGTAATATCCTGAAAGCCTTGCATAAAAATTATTAATAACAATATTACGAGGAATATCATGAATAGGACATTTGTGCATTAGTAACTTCAATCTTCCCCACGCTTGGGCAATGCTTTCTCCCTCATGCGGATGAAAATTATAAATATAATTCCTATCTTTATAAACCTCACTAGAAGGATAGAATTTAGAATAAAAGAGAGGTACAATTTCCTCCCAGTCAATAGATCGACCATCCTTCAGTGTTTTATACCATTCCTCAGCTCTACCCTTCAGTGATAAAGAGAATAGCTTCTTCTTAACTTGGTTCATTGAAATACCTGCACACTAGAACAACTCGCATAATTCATGTATAAAAAGCAAATGATCACCAGGATGGACAGTTTCATCTCCTAAATAGCAGTTATTCATAGCACGATCAACAATTTTCATAGGTATTTTAAAAGGATGAGGAGCACAAGCATCATTAGAAACATCACATATGGGAGATAAAATATCATCAGAGCAAACTTTCTCCACTAAAGCTGGGGAACTAAAAATATCATGCTTAACAAAACCAGCTTCCCCAAGCTTAGACTTTTCTATAGCATTAGCAATAATGGTATTCAAAGCATTCGTACTAATAACATTGCTAAGCGAAACAAGCTCCAAAGGTTTTTCAATTTTCTCTTCAAATCTAAACTCAGGAAAAAGACTAAAGAACTCTTTACTTTCCATTAAGCCTAACTAGTGAAAATAAAAATAAGAAACAAAAAGATATAATTGCAGAATCTAAAGGAAATAACTCCGAGCACTCACACAGGAGGATGCGAGTACCTTTTACCTTACCTCCCCGGCAACGGCGCCAGAAAAGAGCTTGATGTCTATGCACGCATCTGTTCTTGTAGACAGTGTTGGGCCTCCAAGTGCAGAGGTTTATAGAACAGCAACAAGTTTCCCTTAAGTGGATCACCCAAGGTTTATCGAACTCAGGGAGGAAGAGGTCAAAGCTACCCCTCTCAAGCAACCCTGCAATTACGATACAGAAAGTCTCTTGTGTCCCCAACACACCCAATACACTTGTCAGATGTATAGGTGCACTAGTTCGGCGAAGAGATAGTGAAATACAAGTAGTAGTGATGATTATAAGTAGTAAATGTAATCTGAAATAAATATCGCTGCAAGCAAACATGTAACAAAACTGAAAGGAAATGGTGTGCAAAGCTTGGAAACAAGGCCCAGGGATCATACTTTCACTAGTGGACACACTCCCAACAAATATAACATAATTGAACCAATAGATACTATCATCAATATGCAACTCAAAACAATTCTCCAATGGAAAACGAACACTAATCATGCGTAGGGCTACGAAGCACTCCTCAAAGTCCGTATGTACCCAAACTAGATTGTCCCACACTATCACCGTGAACGCACTAGATGGTTCCAACAAACACCAACAATTCATAGAGACATTAACAAAAAAGACACACATAATGAGCACACTAGTCACCTTCCCATTACGATACGAGGTGTCTCCGAAGTTTACAATATAAAGCATGGGAGTAGCATAATATCTGAATAATAACATCTACCAATTCAACTAGATTCAAAGCTCACGATCACATAAAGATCACATCATGGGAGAGAGAAGTGAACCACATAGCTACCGGTAGAGCCCTCAGCCCCGGGGGAGAACTACTCCCTCCTCATCATAGGAGACAGCAAGGTTGATGGAGATGGCGGTGAGGTCGATGGAGATGGTGGAGGTGGCGATGGAGACCGATGGAGATGGCTCCGGGGCACTTCCCCGTCCCGGCAGGGTGCCGAAACAGAGGCTTCTGTCCCCCGGAATTTGTCTTCGACGGCGGCGGAGCTGCGGAACTGTTCTGGGAAAAATGCCGATTGTTTTAGGGTTTTCCGTCGGGAGGCTTCTTATAGGCGAAGGGGCGTCGTCAGGAGGCGACCAGGGGGGCCTCACCATAGGTGGGCGCGGCCAGGGCCTGGGCCGCGCCCCCTCATGGTGGCAGGCTCTGGCCCCCCTCCGGCTCCCGTTTGGTCCTCGTCCTTCGTCCGGGAAAAATAGGAGTTTCCAAACTTGTTTCGTCCAATTCCGAGAATATTTCCTGTGTAGCTTTTCTAAAACAAAAAAACAGCAGAAAACAGGGAACTGGCACTGTGGCATCTTGTCAATAGGTTAGTTCCGAAAATCGCATAAAAACGCCACGAAGTGTAACGAAACACAAGGCAAATGGTGTAAAAACAAGCATGGAGCATAAAAAATTATAGATACGTTTGAGACGTATCAGGGGGTTATATAGGCGAAAAATAAACATCGAAACAAAGTCACAGGAGGAAACCAGGACGGAAACGAGATCCGGGGTGGTCTCACCATACGGCGGCGCGGCCAGGAGTAGGCCCGCGCCCCCTGGTGGTGAGGAGCCACCAGAATCCGTTTCCAACCCGTTTTCGTCTCGTGATTTTTCATATTTAATAAAAACGACAAAAATATAAGTAGAAAAGTTTAACGCGAACTTTTTCTGACTAGAACTGTTACCTATTCGGAAACGGACTCTGCAGTTTCCTGCATATGTTTTTTGATGAATTCTTCCGGAGTTATCATTTGAATAACATCGACATCTTTATTATAAGAATCTCCAGAAATATAATGCTTGAGTCTTTGCCCATTCACCACTTGCGTAGTGTTATCTTTAAGCGAAGCAATCTTTACCGCACCTGAACGATACACCTCTTCAATAACAAAGGGTCCTTCCCATTTCGAGAGTAATTTTCCTGCAAAAAATTTGAGACGAGACCTATACAATAGAACTTTCTCACCAACATGAAACTCTCTCTTAAGAATTCTCCTATCATGCCATTGTTTGACTTTCTCTTTGAAAAGTCTGGCATTCTCATAAGGTTCGTTTCTCCACTCATCTAAAGAACTCAAATCAAGCAACCTTTTCTTACCGGCAAGTTTAAAATCCCTATTAAGCTCTCTCACTACCCAAAAAGCTTTATGTTCTAATTCTAAAGGCAAGTGACATGCTTTTCCGTAAACCATTTTGTAAGGAGACATGCCCATGGGGTTCTTATAAGCAGTTCTATAAGCCCATAAAGCATCATTTAACTTGCTAGCCCAATTTTTTCTAGATCTATTAATAGTCTTCTGCAAGATAGACTTGATCTCTCTATTTGATAGCTCTACTTGCCCACTAGTTTGGGGATGATAAGCAGAAGCAATTCTATGATTAACGTCATATCTAGCAAGAGTTTTCCTAAAACCGCCATGAATAAAATGAGGACCTCCGCCAGTCATAAGATATCTAGGCACACCAAACCTAGGAAAAATAACATCCTTAAGCATTTTTAACGAGGTCTCACCATCGGCACTCTTCGTAGGTATGGCTTCTACCCACTTAGTAACATAATAAACAGCAACATGTATATGAGTATAACCTTCTGAAGGAGGAAAATGACCCATAAAGTCAAATCCCCAACAATCAAATGGTTCAATAACAAGAGAATAACTCATAGGCATTTCATTACGTCTAGAAATATTACCTACTCTTTGGCATTCATCACAAGATAAAACAAACTTTCTAGCATCTTTAAAAAGGATAGGCCAATAAAAACCTAATTGTAGAACTTTTTGTGCAGTTCTATCTCTAGCATGATGCCCACCATAGGGACTACCATGGCATTTTCTCAATATCTCTTATTGTTCGTATTCTAGAACACATCTTCGCATAATACCATCCACTCCTTCTTTATATAAGTGTGGGTCATCTCAAAAGTAATGCCTCAAGTCATAAAAGAATTTCCTTCTTTGCTGAGCTAAAAAGGTTGGAGGCAAATACTTGGAAACAATAAAGTTAGCATAATTAGCATACCAACGATTCTCTCACGAAGTTACCTTTATTGAAGCCAACTGTTCATTTGGAAAACTATCATTAACAGGAATAGGATCAAAAGAAATGTTTTCCAACCTAGACAAATTGTCAGCAACAGGATTTTCAGCACCTTTCCTATCTACAATATGCAAATCAAACTCTTGTAAAAGCTACACCCATCTAATAAGCCTAGGCTTAGCATCCTTCTTTGACATAAGATATCTAATAGCAGAGTTATCAATATGAATAGTAACCTTCGAATCTATGATATAAGGTCTAAACTTATCACATGCAAAAACAACAGCAAGAAACTCTTTTTTAGTGGTAGCATAATTCTTCTGAGCAGCATCAAGAGTCTTACTAGCATAATGAATAACATTCAACTTCTTATCTACGTGCTGTCCAAGAACAGCACCCACAGCAAAATCACTAGCATCGCACATAATTTCAAAGGGTAAATTCCAATCAGGTGGTTGAACAATAGGAGTAGTAGTTAAAGCCTTCTTAAGAGTTTCGAAAGCTTCCTTACAATCATCATCAAAAACAAATGGAACATCCTTTTGAAGAATATTAGTAAGAGGCTTTGAAATCTTAGAGAAATCTTTAATGAACCTCCTATAAAAACCAGCATGACCAAGAATACTATGAATACCTTTAACATCTCTGGGACAGGGCATTTTCTCAATTGCTTCAACCTTTGCCCTGTCAACTTCAATACCTCTTTCGGAGATTTTATGTCCAAGAACAATTCCTTCATTCACCATAAAGTGGCATTTCTCCCAATTAAGAACAAGATTAGTTTCTTCATATCTCTGCAAAACTTTATCAAGATTGTGCAAACAATTATCAAAAGAAGTTCCATAGACGGAGAAATCGTCCATGAATACCTCCACAATTTCTTCACAAAAACCATGAAAAATAGCAGACATGCATCTTTGAAAAGTAGCAGGAGCATTGCACAAACCAAAAGGCATACGTCTATAAGCATAAGTTCCATAAGGACAAGTAAAAGTGGTTTTCTCTTGATCTTGCTTTTTAACAGCAATCTGAGAGAAACCAGAATAACCATCAAGAAAACAAAAATGAGTCTTCTTAGATAACCTCCCTAGCATTTGATCTATAAACGGTAAAGGATAATGATCTTTCTTAGTAACTTTGTTGACCTTTCTAAAATCAATGCACATCCTATAACCAACTACTACCCTTTGAGGAATAAGCTCGTTATTCTCATTAGGCACAACAGTAATATCTCCTTTCTTAGGAACATAATGAACATGACTAACCCATCTACTATCAGCAATAGGATAAATAATACCAGCATCAAGGAGCTTCAATACCTCATTTCTTACCACTTCCTTCATCTTGGGAATTAAGCGGCGTTGATGTTCAACAACTGGCTTTGCATCTGGCTCCATGTTAATAGCATGCTGACATATAGTAGGAGAAATCCCTTTTAAATCATCAAGAGTATATCCCATAGCTCCTCGGTGTTTCCTCAATATTTCCAATAATCTTTCTTCTTCCTTTCCTGAAAGTTTAGAACTAATAATAACAGGATATATTTTCTTATCATCAATATAAGCATATTTAAGATCATCAGGTAAAGGCTTTAATTCAAAAACAGGATCTTCCTTAGGTGGAAAAGTGGTACCCAAATCCTCCACAGGTAAATTGTGTTTAATCAGCGCTGGTTGACGAAGAAGAATATCGTCAATCTCTTCTCTTTCCTCCCTGAAGATCTCACTTTCATGATCCTCCATAAATTGCTGCAAAGCATTATTAGGAGCAAGAGCAATAGAAGCAAGCTGTTCAACTCGAAAATTTTTATTAGGCAATGCATTTTCATAAGGAGCTTTAGTAAATTTAGAAAAATTAAACTCATAAGATTCTCCATCAAACTTAGTTAAAATCTTCTCCTTCTTACAATCTATAACAGCGCCACAAGTATTCAAAAAGGGTCTATCGAAAATAATAGGACAAGTTTTACTAGGTTCTGTACCAAGTATTAGAAAATCAGTAGGATATTTAGTCTTACCGCATAGAACTTACACATCTCGAACAATACCAATTGGAGAGATAGTTGCTCTATTAGCAAGCTGAATAACCACATCGATTTCCTCCAGTTCACAAGGGGCAATTTCATGCATGATTTCTTTGTAAAGCTCGAAAGGAATAGCACTTGAACTTGCACCAATATCGCATAAACCATAATAGCAATGATCACCAATCCTGACAGAAAGCACATGAACACTTGTTTTCCTAGTTCTACTAGGATGCGAAACAATGTTAAAAGCATCTTCACAAAAGACAATATGTTCATCTCCTACATTTTTAGTAACAATGTCCTTCACTATAGCCACAGGAGACTTAATAATAATTTGTTCATCAGGTTCTACAGCCTTCTTTGCACTTTTCTTAAGTACACTAATTAAAGTAGAATGCTCCTTTACCTTAGCAGGGAAAGGTGTTTCCTCAAAATAAGGCTTAGGCAAAATGCGATCAACAGTACAAACTTCAGTAGTTCTAGCAGGAATACAACTAACAGTATCTTTATAAGGCGCATGGTACTTGTTCCAATATTTCTTTGGAACATCAAGATAAGAAGCAAAGGCTTTAAAACAATTAGCAAGTATTTGGGAATCAAGACCATAAACAACACTAATATTGAGAAAGTCATCAGTTCCCATAAAAGCTTTAATGCATTCATAATCATAATTTATACCTGACTTTCTACCTTTGTCATGCTCCCATCCTTCAGTATTTTCTTGAATACGGTCTAGAAGATCCCATTTAGCTTCTTTTTTCATACATGTGAATGATCCGGAGCAAGAAGCATCCAATAAATCCTTGTCATGAAGAGTAAGCCTTGCATAAAAGTTAGGGATTTCTATTTTCATCCCCTCGGGTCCTTAGTTGTACTCAGTTTTCCCCAGCTCCTTAGTTTTTCCTCAGTTTTGTCCAAGCCCTTGTCTGAAACCCTCACAAGTGCTGGAATGGCCGGTTGCCCGACGGGTCAACAACTTTGACCGTTATCTGCTGACTAGTGGGGCCACGTAGAGCCCACAAAGACACGTCAGACCATCCATCTTTATTTGACCATAATCATCGCCGTATCCCTGACCAAAACGTGGATGAGTGGGGCTTCGGTATATTAAATGACAAGTGGGGCCATGACGCTGATACAAGGGGCAATACACGGGTAGGATTAGATTTTTAAACGGAGCTCTACAACGATGGCACGGAGAAGGTGGCCTGCGGGGTGCCGAGATGAGATCGACGTCCACAAAGAACTGCATGAGGCGAGACCAGACGCATTAGATAGATATGAACTAGACACGCTTAACCATGCAAAGAAGAGAAGCAATGGTCGAGGACATCGATGACGACCTCAACACTTTGACTGACGGTGTCGAACACGAACGCGAGTAATGTAGAGAAAATTAGTGTCTCTCCTTTCTGGCGTGTATAGATGGGTGCTAGGGGAGTGTGGTGGCGAAGGGAAAGACCTCGCGGTGGTCTATGGCGTCCAGCATAGCGGGGCGGCATGGCCGTGCCCACAGCGGCGTGCATGTTCGGCATTGGCATCAGCATGTACGTTCGTTATTGGCCTCGGTGGTATCTCTGGTGTGTCAGTGATCGAATGAGGGGACGGGATTGAGGGTGCATCCCGACGGTGACCCAGCAGTGGCGGCGAGCATAGCCGTTCTGACCATGCCGATATCGGCATCGGCATCGTTTGGAGGCTGTGGTGCTCGAATCATGGTGGAAATTGCGATATTATTTTTACATGCATAATATATAGAAAATAGCTAGATCTCTAAATCGATGCATATGAAGCTACATATATATTCTTGGTCATAATCCCCTTATCTAAAGGGGATAGATGCATGGCTTCACGTCGTCGTCGCTTTCATCGTCAGTATCTTCCTCGTCCATGTAGTAGTACTTCCTGCACATTGTTCCATCAAACACCTTCACTGTGAGCACATCATCGCCTTCATATTTAAAGTGTAGGAAGCAGCCGAAATCCACACCGTGCGTGATGGCGAAATTCTCCCAGCCCTTGTCGAGGTACATCCGGCCTTGTCCGTCAAATAGGACCTCCACGGTCCAGGGACGAGGACCGCAGTCAGCTGCTCGCAGATATACCTTAGCGGGCTCCTGGCCGTCAAGATAGTCCACAAACTTTTTTGGGAGTGCCTGCAAAGAGATCGAGCACCGATCGTTTGAAATTAAAGGGTTTTTTAGAACATGCACATAATTAATCATATGCATCATATATGTGAGAACGCGTACGTACCTTCTTGGCCAAAGGGTCTTCATAGATGACGATGAAGAACTCCTCTATGATCAATGGCAGTGTTGACGGTGGTGGTGGCAATGATGATGATCCACCACCCCGGCCGCCCCTTCCCCTTTCCCTTTCCCTTCTGGTCGGCATCCGAGACGTGGAAGCCATGGCAATGGATCAAGTGTATGTGAACGAAGAAAAGAGAGGCAGAACCTATTGACATGAGGGATGGCCGTTGTGGGGGTTTATAAGGGAGAGATGACCGTTGTGGGGTTTACACCATAAATTAAGGTAGAGATGACAGTTGTGGGGTTTACACAATAAATTAAGGAGGAGATGACCGTTGTGGGGGTTTATATCTCAACAAAAAAGTAATGCGGACTATCTTGACAGAAATGGAAATTCGTGATAGTTTATCATTTTACCGTGAAAAGTAATGCCTAAAAGAAATGGAAATTCGTGATAGTTTATCATTTTACCGTGAAAAGTAATGCCTACAAGAAATGGAAATTCGTGATAGTTTATCATTTTACCGTGAAAAGTAATGCCTAAAAGAAATGGAAATTTGTGATAGTTTATCATTTTACCATAAAAAGTAATGCATACAAGAAATTCGTGATTACCAAACTTGTTGAATCCGGTGGCAAACTCATTATTTAGCATACATAGAGGGGTAGTTGTTTGCCACCGACAGATAGAGAGATGGTGGCCATGATGAGAGAGAAAGAGGGGTTATCCTGCCCGTTAGATCATAGGATCGACGGTAGGTGGGCACGATCCGTGTGACAACAGCTCGACCAATCAGGCCAAGTTTAGGCTTCTGTGAGAAGGGAAAGGGTAAAACTGAGTAGTATCAAGGATCCAAGGGCAAGTAAATAGTAAACAGGCTAAGGAATTCAAATAAGAGATTTAGAAAAAGAAAAACACATGTTTTATACAATGAAACCCAGGTTGGCCTACCTCAAAGTATTAGCAATTCAAATATACATGAGTGTGAAAATTATGGCCTCATTCAGACAAACTATGTTTTGGGTATAGATGTTTTGAGAAGGGGTTTGAGTGGAAAGCCATGAACCTTCATAGCTACTAGTGATTTGAGAAGTAGCCATTTGTGGTAAAACTTGATTTATATATGATTGTTATGATTTCCTACGTGGCAGGTCGCGTAACAAGACTCCATGAGTAGGAGGCACTATGATTTTATTTTTTTGAATTTTTTTGCGCATGAAATGACTCAATTAGATAGCTTAATCCCATTTGTTGACTCTGTTGATCAGCCACTTGAGGGTAAAACTGAGTATATTGCACTAGCCAGTATTAGTACTCGAGGGGAAAACTGAGTACAGATATTTTTCTAGTGTAAGACTCGAGGGTAGAACTAAGTACACGTAACGGTGCAGACGTGCAGTACCACATACACGTGTCGCGGTGCGCAGCGGTTAGGCGGTGCGCGTGTTCAGGCCAAACGTCTAGTTTTTTTGAAAAACTGCCGAGACCAACCGTCACTTTGCCTGTACAGAGCCCCTCTCTCCCTCCCTCTGCACACAGTCTCATTCTCACTCACGCACGCAACCACGCCTCTCATGTCCCACCAACTTCTCCAAATTGAAGGAAAAAACCCCAACCGCCCTACGTGCGCTCCCCTGCCGGCGATGGAGAAGAAGAATGCGCCGGCGGCCATCGCCCCCGAGCCCGTCGCCTCCGAGCCCATCGCCTCCGAGCCCGTCGCATCTGAGCCTGTCGCCGCCGAGCCCATCGCATCCGAGGCCGTCGCCGTGGAACCCGTCGCCTCCAAGGGCGGCGCATCCAAGCGCGGCGCCTCCGTGAACTGGGCCTCTCTCATGGTTGACGGACCACTTCACAAGATCGGCGACTGCTTACTGGCGAACGAGGAGTACGTGGACACCTACTCTGCTTTGAGGCAAGTTTGTAGAAATTGGCGCTCAGATTTACCTGAGCCCGACATGCACCTGCACGAATGGATCATGGTAGAACACGCCCTTCCACGCGCCGCTGAGTTCACCTTCCTCCACCTCCGCACATCCTGCTACGTCACGACCGATCTAACGGAAGTTCATGCAAGGTTCAAATTCCTCCATATCTATAGAGTTAATCTATTTTTATTTTCAATCGTAAACATCTTAGTGTTGAATGTTATCTTCATCAATATATTTTAGATACTACTTCGTCGGCTTTTGCCGTGGCGTCATCGTGCTTGCCTAGAAGAACCAGCCGCACAAGATACGGCTTCTGAACCCACTCACAAAGACATTGAACACTATGTTTGAGGCGCAGATGCCATCTGTTATTCTGGAGTCAGTCGCTGTAATGAAGTTCCCGACTATTGTCTTCGTTTCCACAGATTACCCGGCGGAAATTGCTTGGGTCGATGAGAGCACTCCAACTAAGGGTATAGATGAAGATTGGGGAGAAGGAAGGTTTTCGATCGAGCACCATTCTCTGCGTTGCATTACCCCGTTCAATGGTGAATTATATGCAATAGCTGTGAACAATTTTGAGTTCGAAAAATTAGTATGCACCAACAATGTCCAGTTGGAGCAACGCACGAGCACTGTCAACATGGAGACACTATTTTCATTTCCAGAACTTGGAAATGACAAGTTCTACCTTGTGAAGTTAGATGGTGATCTGCTGGTTGTGTTGTTGGGCGGCAGCAGTGGGAACATGCATTTGGAGGAAGGTCAACCATTGGTGTACCGTGTGGTAACCGAGAGCCGCTTTCTCCATGCCGTTAGTAACATTGGCAATCGTGCCTTCTTCGTCCATTATATTCGGTGTATCTCCGTCGACACCAGAGTGCACCCGACACTTCGACCTGGCTGCATCTACTACGCGGATTTGGGTTATATCAGAGAGTACTTTGATGATATAAAGGCCTGGGATGAGTGGCCACTACGTGTGGATAGATTAGGAAACTACGGTCTGAGAAATGAACAAAGGCCATACCGTTTGGAGGATGTATTGGCTGCACACTGCAGACGGAAGGAGTTCAATGAATATTTCCTTCAGATCAGAGAATGGAGCGACGAAGAAATATATGCTGAATGAAGAACAGATTCATTCATCCTAGGGTATCCTAATCTTCATGTTGGCCATACATTGCGTCTTGTATTATTTTTAGCTTAGTTTGTCATGAACATTAACATCGTTATTGGCTGCTTTTGGCTGCTGTATGCAGTTTATGTATTATACTTAGTTTTCTGGATTTATTATGCTGCTGTGAATTTATCCTATACTAGCTTCTAGATTTGCTACTAGATTTATTACCATATTGGGCAAAAAACAAGGGCCAAAAGGCAACAATCATTGAAGAAAAACAGAAATAGAAGTTTCTCTAGATTTGAGACAAATTTGGTGAAAAGAGAGAGAACTGTTACAGAGAGAGAGAGGGGAAAAAGGCGCTCTGAAAAATGCCAATTTGGGCTGAGAGAGACAGAACCGAGCTCTCACATACAACCAAACGCGGTCTCGTCCTGTCCCACGCGGTCCCTTTCTACCAGCCCCACGCAACGCGGCCCCACACGACGTGGCCCCACACGTCAGCACGGAACGGTCAACTAAACGGGAATCCTCCCGTCCGAGCTCCTTCTGAGGGTTTCAGACAAGGGCTTGGGGAAAACTGAGAAAAAACTAAGGAGCTAGGGAAAACTGAGTACAACTAAGGACCTGAGTGCACGAAAATAGAAATCCCTAAAAGTTATTAATAACAATATTCCTGGGGAGCTCATGAATGGGATATTTGAGCATTAATGACTTCAATCTCCCCCATGCTTGAGTAATACTCTCTCCATCATGAGGTCAAAAATTATATATCTGATTACGATCTTTATGAATCTCACTTGGAGGATAAAATTTGGAATAAAAGAGAGGTACAATTTCCTCCTAGCCAATAGATGGACCATTCCGCAGCTCTGCCCTTCAGTGATAATAACTTCCTCTTAACCTGACTTGATGAAATACCTGCACACTTGAACAACTCGCATAATTCATGTATAAAGAGTAAATGATCACCTGGATGGACAGTTCCATCTCCTGAATAGCGGTTATTTATAACACGTTCAACAATTTTTGTAGGTATTTTAAAACGATCTAATTGAGCAGGCAGTGGTTCATCTACTACCGTAGCAGAGGCAGTAGCATTCCCAAATAAGGAACCAAATGGAGAATTCTCCATAGCAAAATAAAATAAAAGACAGAAATAAAAACAATACTCACAACGAAAGTTACCTTTACCAATTCCACTCTTCAATAGCGCTTCACTCCCCGGCAACGGTGCCAGAAAATAGTCTTGATGACCCACAAGTATAGGGGGTGTATCGTAGTATTTTCGATAAATAAGAGTATCGAACCCAACGAGGAGCAGAAGGTGTTGACAAGCGGTTTTGATCAAGGATTCACTGGAAATACAAGCAAACGGGTTTTCAGGGGTATTTGGTAATGCAAGTAAATAAAGTACTAGTAAATAAAAGACAATAATAGTAATTGCTGTGAGTGGCCCAATCCTTTCTAGAGCAAAGGACAAGCCAGTTGTGTAACTTATGATTACCAAACGTTCCTGAGGATACACGGGAGTTTCTGTCGAGAGCTTTTGCTTTATGCTGCTAAGTAATCTTCATTGGTTTGATAAGTGTTATGGGGGTGAACCTGTGCTAGCGTACTACCCTTACTAGGACTAATACACACTTGTGATTATACCCCCTGCAAGCATCCACAAATACAAGAAAATAATTAAGATAAATCTAACCACGGTCTTAAACTCTGAGATCCTACGCTCCCTGGTGCAATGGTTTCCTAACGAGGGTTTAGGTTTCTGTCGCTCCGGTAACCCCACAATTAGTAGCCAATTACACAATGCATTCTACTAGGCCCATAAATGGTGAATTATTATATAGTCGACATTCACATGACACAACTAGTAGAATAACACCACAACATAAATATCAAACCATTAAATATTACTCAATATAGTTTCACTACTAACATCTCGACTTCTCCCATGTCCTCAAGAACTAAACGAACTACTCACAAGACATCATATGGATCATGACCAGAGGTGAAATAATGGTAAATAATAATCTAAACATAAACCTTAATTCAACGGTTCCACTCAATAGCATCAACTACAAGAGTAATTAACACCGGGAAAGTTTCTCTAAGAATTTGACAGGATTCAACCCAAGATATTACAGCGGGATGGCATGGTGATGGTGGAGATGAAGGTGCTGCTGATGATGATGATGATGGTGATGATGATCCCGATGAAGTCCAACGCGATGGTGATGACGATGGTGACGATCTCCCCTCTCCGGAAAGGAATTTCCTCGGCAGATTTCTCCCTACTGGAGAGCTTTTCTCTCTCGGTGTTTTCCGCCCCGCAGAGGTGGCGGTGTCTATCTCTGATGCCCTCCCTTGCTTAGGTTTTTAGGGACGACCATATACGCAAGGAGGCGATGGCAGTAGTGGGCCAAAGTGGCCTCACCACAGGGCGGCGCGGCCAGGGGTGGGCCCGCGCCCCCTGGTGGTGAGCCCACCCTGTTGCTCCTCTCGCCTCCTCCTTCCGGCTACCTTTGTCTTCTGATATTATATGAATTTCTGGGTATTTCTCTGGAATTGTTGATCTTCAGAGATATGGTATCTTGATGGTCCTTTTTCTAGCAGAATCCTGACTTCGGCAGCAAATTCTCTAACGATCATCAACCATGTAAAAACAGAGGAAACAACATAAGTATCATCTCTAAATATGAAATATATCAATGAATAATAGTAAATTATGATACAAAATAGTGATGCAAAATGGACATATCAGCGTCTCTGACGTTCGTCTAGTTATCTAGTATATTGTGTTGCGTGAAGGTGCTTGTTATTCAAGTATTGTCGTGCTTGTGCGTGTGGCTCGCTGTTCATCATCGAGTTGCCCATTGGATTCATCTATTTAGCGTGAGGTTCGTCAATATCGACGGGTTGCTCGCAAGATTGATGTTCCCCATCTTCAGGTTACGTGTATCACTCACGTGATTGGGAGATTTATCAGATCCATTGGATCAGAAGGTGCATAGTGAAAGATTGGGCCAAATAGTCTTCATCAGCCGCCATCGACCGCATGCCAAGCCGTGGGAGGCTGACATCGCCGTGCCACTAAGGCTTTGCCGGGCGACGCCTATGGCAGTGGTGGGAAGGGAGGGCGCAAGGAGGGGGCATGGAGGAGGGCTGGCGGTGCCCTGGCACGGCGCGGTGCCGCCGCGCGAGCGAGAGGTTTCCATGTGTCACGGTTTTTTGTTGTGTTCATGTTTTGTTGGTATGGCTGCCAATCGAATTCAATGAGGGAAAGGTTTCCATGTGTCATGTTTGTTGTGTTCATGCAATTTGCTTAAAAAGATATGTTGTCATAAAGTTAATGATCATAACTGTACATTGGGAACCATACCAACTTTGAAGAGATTTTAAACTATCAGAATAAACTTTTTTCAAGAAAATTCAAAACCTTGTGTTTCATTTCATTGATAGAGAATTTATGCACAAGCCTAGAAGGTCACACCATATACAACTCAACACACTACAGTGTGTCCGGATGGAGAATCACAACAAGTCCACCTGCTATTGCTCATGAGAAGGCTTTCGCCTTAATCGTGTCGAGTAGGCTACCCAGGTCCGACCGCGCGCCATCGAAAATAATCATGTTACGCCGCTTCCACAACCACCAAGCTGTGAGCATGATCACTGACGATGTGCCTCTGCGCACTGCCAGGGTTGCTAGGACGGTCGACTGCCACCATGCCTTGAACGATGGCAATGGGTACCCATTACCCATGTACCCGTCGGGTAAAAACCCATCAAGACACGGGTATGAGATAAAAATTACCCATGCATATGTAAATGGGAAAAATATCATACCCACCGGGTAGAACAGGTACGGGTATAGGATCCTAATACCCATACCCATGTACCATGTAAACGTCTAATATTTTGATACGTGTGACTATATTATTTTTGTTGAACTTCTTCTACTGGTAAAAGTCTGTAATGCTTGTTTTTTGGCCTTGTGTACATCAAATTACTCCTATAATTTGTTGTGAGTTTACAAACTTTAAGTGTATGACTATGTGTTATTATTATTATTGTTGGTATATGATTATATGTTGCTGTTTTTTATTTATGATGTGTTGTTGTTGTGGGAAAGTACTATTGTTTATGACAATATGTTATTTATAATATGATGTTGTTCATAATTTTGTGTTGGTGTTTATGATGTGCCGCAACTTACAAATTTTAGTGATATTTTGTTGTTTACAATTATCTTTTACATAATTTGATGTGTTGTGAATGCAGGTATTTTTACCTGCGGGTACCCATTTATCATGCCGGGTAATGAGCATGGGAAAAATTTGTACCCATTACAGATATCGGGTAAGACCTAATGTGACAGGTACGGGTATGGGGTGACTCCACCTGTACCCATAACCTGCCTCCCTACTCGAACTTGTCCCCGGCTGAAGGAATACTCGTTGTGGAGCGGATCCAAGAGAGAATGTAATGACGAAGATGGAGGGTCATAAGTTAATATATTTTTTGTAGTGTGGTCTCGTGCCAGGTAATCCGGGAGTATGGACATCCAACAAGGATGTGATCGAAATAATCTTTTACATACACAGTCAACAAATATTCAGGTGCCACGCTAGATGAAATTTTTACTTAGCACGAATTAAAAAACAACAGAGTGCCAAATTGTTTCGCCCTTTACATTCTACCTAGAAAGAACGCAAGACTACCCGCCCAACCAGACCACTCCCAGGGGCAGATGAATCTGGCTCGTTGAAATCGGCAGCGACAGTAAAATTTCGTCTCCACTTTTGACAGCAGCCGTTTGATATGGTTATTTATTTTTTCACCTTCTGATTTCCGGAATGAGTCCATGAAGTATGGGCCCGACCGTGTGTGGGGCCAGCCGTATGAGAGGGCGATGGCCGCTCGTTTGCGTCGCCCTATGCGCGTGGAGGAGCTGGTGAAAATCTGGATCTAGATCGGTGAAATATCTGAGACCATTCCCCCAATCCGATGCCTCTTCTCCTTCCCAATCAACGCCGCAAGACTACCCGCCCAACCAGACCACTCCCAGGGGCAGATGAATCTGGCTCGTTGAAATCGGCAGCGACAATAAAATTTTGTCTCCACTTTTGACAACAGCCGTTTGATATGGTTATTTATTTGTTCACCTTCTGATTTCCGGAATAAGTCCATGAAGTATAGGCCCGACCGTTTGCGGGGCCAGCCGTATGAGAGGGCGATGGCAGCTCGTTTGCGTTGCCCTATGCGCGTGGAGAAGCTGGTGAAAATCTGGATCTAGATCGGTGAAATATCTGAGACCATTCCCCCAATCCGATGCCTCCTCTCCTCCCCAATCAACGCCTCCTCTCCCGTTCCCCAATCAACGCCTCCTTTCTCTTTCCCAATCCGCCAAGAGCAGTTGCGAGTGCCTCACCGAGATTCAGTAGTCGAGCTTGAGCAGTTGCGGTCGCGTTAGTCACTGCCTCACTGGGCGGTCCACATGATATCGGGCTGCCTGGTTCTGGTGGACGGCGGCCTGGCCGGCGATCGCGGTGGGCGGCGGCAAGCCGGCAAGGCGACCAGCCACAGGTGTCCGGCGAGGCAGGCAGCAAGCTCTCAGCAAGTTACGGTGAGAGAAGTTTCGGCCCGCGCGTTGCCTCCTAGCTTCTCCCAATCTCCATCTTTTCTTGTTCTAAGCTCAGATGCATCAAAATCCAGTCCAGTCTTCTCAGTTCGTGGCTCCTGGTGGTGCGAGGATGATTGCCGCTGGTGGTTGTTCTTCATAGTCAGGATGGCGCGTCATGCATTCTGCTTTATGCTCTATTCGTCTCCGTATCCCTGGATGAGTACACTACGTAATCAATGGACACCTCTGTTTGTTTCTTCTATTTGATTTTTGCAGCTTGTGATGAATATACATGTATCTTGCTCTCTCACATATTGAATTTGTTGTTTATCTCTACTAGGTCACTATCCGGATAATTTCGTGATCATCTCGCCTGTATTTGCTTCTAATTTATCCAGTGAGGATGGCTGCAGCTGGTGTTCGTGCTGGCGCGGTCAGGACAGTAACGCCATGGAATCTTGCCTACAGATTCCTGCCCTGCTCATCTCTCATGCCCGTGGGTGAGTAAAGTAGATGATCATTGCCCACCTCTTCTTTCTTCTTCTGTTTAATTCTTTCAGCTTGTGATGAATATACATGCATATTTCTCTCTCACCTATGTAATTTGGTGTTCTGAACTAGATCGTTGTCCAGGAAATTTAGTGATCATCTACCTGTGTGACTAGAACGTGTTTGCACAGGAGACAGAATTTAGTGATCATCTACCTTCTGAGTCTGCCGCCGTGCTCCTGCTCTGCTTGCTGCGGTGCCGCTGACCACATGCCGTCAGCCGCCGTGCCCCTGCCAGGCCGCCGCCGTGATCCTGCCAGGCCGCTGCCCATGACTCTATCCAGGCCGCCGAGTGATACGCGGGTGTTCAGGAGCTCAGCTCAGGTGTAATCGATTTGTCGTCCTGATCCCTCGTATCTTTTTTATAAACGTCTAGGAAAGGGGCAGCAGGCTGCCGGCTGCCTGGGCTGCCGTCGCCTATGGGTATCCTGGTGGCGCTACACTGACTCTGCTTCTCGCGAGGGACACGGAGACTAATTATCGCTGTATGCATGTACGATATATGTATGTTTACTTGGCATACAAAAAAAAAATCACTGACATGGCAATCAAAATCTGGGTAAAAACCAGTTGAAACGATACAAGGGTGTACTGTGAATGGTTTTTATAGATTAGGGGTGAAACTTGAACCAAGTTAGAATTAAAGGTTTGTAAGATGAACTTTGAGTTAAGTTCAAGGGTGTAATATGGACTTCTCTCCTTCAGAAAATATATCACAACAGAATGGAGCAACACATAGAACCGTACCATTTTATTTCATCCAATCTCGAGCACAAACAGGTGCTTCAATGCTCAATGTACTGTGGTGCTTTGTAATTACATGTCAGCTCCTACTGAACACTGCTTTCGATTGGACAACAGAAGCTGGCATAGCTAATATGTCCTGTGCAATGGCTGCTAGCGTTGGGTACTTCATGGTGTTGGTTCAACGGCCAGTTTAAAATGTCAAAATCATCCTTCCGTGCAACTAGAACATCTTCAAGGTAGTCATCAAGTTCTGTAGATATCTGACAACTCGCTTGTTCAAAGCCACACTATTTGAGGCAGCACTTGGTCGATCTGTAGGGTCGGACTGTTTCGTGTATTTTAGTTAAGTAGTTCTCTAAATTTGTGCCTAACACTCGCTTCATGCGTAAACGAGTATTCGCCACTTTGTTCTGTTTGTACATATGCTCCTACTATTAGCTATTCATCAGTACGAATTCAAGCACCCACGGAGATTTACAGGTGACTAAATTCCAGGTACATGTATATAATTAGCTTCCATGTGACAATGCATGCCTCCCAGTTCCCTATTTAAGCATCCATGTGAATCTCTAATTTCCTTGGAAATATGAGTATAACCGAGGTGTTTTATGCATGTAGAATGTACAATGCAAATAGCATAATTGCATGCCTTAATGAAATCTATAAAGGAGGGGCACACGATACATATTTGGATATGCAACAAAAGCCAAACCTAGGATTGCTTATAGTGGTGCTTAGTATGGGTTATATATTGTATTAAAAGTTATATTATTGACGCATGTATTGTCGTATGATCCTGCTATTTTTTCTGATCGAGGCATTACAGATGAGAATGATACGCCATACCTTGGTAAGAATTAGTTACTATGTCTTGCATATTAGTATATAATACCGTAGGTGTTCTGCTTTCTTCCTTTCTTTCTTACTTTGTGACTTCAATCTGCTTGCTTAATTTCTTATCCATGTATAAACTAAGGGATTTGTATCTCCTTTGGAGCAGGAAGGAAGGAAGGACATTTTCCGTGCTATTGATCTTCAGTAGCAGTAGATCATCCAATTATGAATATCTGGTTTCTCATATTTCATACTAACAAGCTTAATAATAACGGTGCTGAAGCACATGTTAGCCAGAGAACAATTCCTGAGGCTAAGGCTAACAAGGCGAGAAGAAGGTGCAAGGTTTGAACCTGAAGCTTTTGTTGTCAATAAGTGCGGTATCATTTCCCCAAGATCTCTCTACATGTGATATGTGCAGATCTGAGAAAGAAAAGGGTAAAATTTTGGCAAAAGAACTTCCTTTCTCCAATAACACTGAACACTTTGGTTATCTAATCGGTGCTTATTTTTCATCGTGTGCATGTATAATAAGGTTGATATGTGGCTTGGACTGGTTGTGACTGCTTCCAAATCCATGAACCAAGCCTTCTTTTGTATCGCTTACCTGTTATTTTCATAATTAGAGATGCAATGTACGTAACCTTACACTATCTACTGTTGGTGGCGGTAACTTTCTGCTTTCATGTATAATGAGATGACAATTTTATATTGTTGCTTGTCACTATTATAGCAGGACAAAAGTATAAGGCATGCCCAAACTGAAAACCTTACATTTTGTGCTTCTCATTTTTCACATAAGCTAAGGTGTTTCCTATTCAGAATATACTACTTGGTTGGGAATAGTTGTTAGATGTGTCATTCTCTTTTAGCATAACTAAAAGGTCTTGCTTACTTTATTTTGTGATCATGTGGGAATTTATTTTTGTGATCATGTACGTCTTCTGCTGAGGGAATTGTTGTAGAGGTGAAGAACCATAAGGTCACCGTTTGGTAGTTGAGCAGGTTCTTCCACTACCTCGAGAAATACCATTATTTGCTGGAATTGCTTCTGCCACTCAGAAAACTTGGCTGGAGTTGCTTCCAATTCGGTAAGTCCATATTCTTGAATGAAATATTTACCTAAGGTGTTGCTCATAATCAATCAAATTCCCTTTTCAGATTATAAGATTCACATATGTAAAGAGTGTTCCAAAAATTTAAAGTACATTATTACTTTTTTCGTGGACTCTCATGAGTGATGCTTGACTTGGTTATAATGTTTTTCTGCCTGTGCAGGAATCATTTGCCCATCTCTGTGCATTCAAAGATGTTTTATTCATAGCTATGTGACATTACTTGAAATTTACATTGCCAGATTGTAAGAATAAAATGGCTTCTTACCTGTGAGGCTTATAATCTTTGTGTATGAATTATTACCAGCTTGTTTCTCTGGCTCAAAATATTAATTGTGTTGCGTGTCTCAGATACTTTCTTTTCCTTCGAGTTTGTAAGACTGTCTATGTACTGTTATAGTTTTAACTTTTATGTTCATCTCAACCGATTTAATTTAGATGCAGCAGCTAGGGAAATTCCACCAATGCCGCAACAAATATTTGTCTATTTGTCTGTTATTTGGGATTCATTTTCTATATTGAGCGACTCTTAAGATAATAGAAGGCCCCCTTATAGATAAAATTGCCATCAATTTTATGAAACTACAAGCATTTTGTTATAGAAGATACACCATTAGACCCATACTTTCACTCTACAGCCACATTTATAAATATCAACCCTGAGGTCAGCATTAATATATATTGAGATGGCTCTAATACGCTATCAATATCGAATAGCCAAACGTGCATATCACTTCTTACGAGACAAGGCTCAAGTAGAAATGTTTATATAGTCTTTTGGTTGCCTTTTCTAAAAATGAGGGCTACGAAATACTGTCTCACTTTCAGGGATTTGTGGTACATATATGGTTGTAAGGACTCTAAATTTAAGTTCCACTATCATTGAGCCTCATGCTATTAGGACATCGAGTATTTCATTGACTACTTATCCACTGCTGCTACCGGTGGTGATATGTTTGTCCTGATTTCGCCGCCAGTGGCGCAACGGGTCATCTAGTATAAATAATCAAAGAGAAGTTCGACTGCGTGTATTTTAGGATGTCGTCCTTTTTAGTGTAGTTTAGAATTATAGATGCCTGATAACGTAAATGACAGCGCATACCCGATCGGTTTGACCACAAAACGTTTCATGAGTTTTGAGATCTGGGAGCATCCAAAAACACGGTTCTTGACGGATTCACAAGCCTGTTCCTCAACGTGGCTGCATCGATCTTGCATAATTTATTCCACCTATTCTTAGCTGTGTCCGTCAGACAACAGCCCGTATACAGGAGAAGAATGAGTGGCCCAGAAATTGAGAACAATGCACCTGCACTCTTAACACTTAGATTGCGGCTGAATATCTTTATTCACTTGCTGTTTATTTATTACATAAGATTTTGGCCCAAACATTTACCGACAACTAAATGTACTAGTAGTGCCTGAAGACAAGAGATTATGGTCGATAGATATTGTCATTATTTTAATGCAAGCACTTAGCACTAGCATAATTCATATACTTGGACAGCTCCTTTTTTTAATTCTTTTCCTGCTGCCAGTTTCCTTTTCCTGAAATGCGCTGGCAACTTTCTATAAGTCCTAGCAAATAAAGTCTTCCTGTGGGTGATGTCTGTAATGCCATTGCCGAAGATAAAGGATGGGAGGTAATGCAAATGCTGCCTACTCCTAATGTCCAAATTGAACAAGCAAGAAGAGGCCGGGGTATCAACATCATCACCTTCTATCTTGAGGTATGCAAATCATCCCATGTACCATTTCTCCCTTTGTGTCTTATGTGATACAAGAAATCGATCTAGCTTCAGATCGTAAGATCCAGTTGCTGATGTAAATTCTTTGAGAAAGTAGAGCTCACTGATCACCTTTGTTCTTGTGTTTCAATTTCCAAAGGGCTTCAGTACGTTGCTGTGAACAACATCTACCCATGGCTTACAAGATGAAAGGGGTCTTCAAGGGCCTCAGGGTCATCTCTCAAATCTTCGGTACGCGATATTCATCGTGTCTTGATTCTGAAGATCTTAGTTCAGTTGCATACTTCCTTTTCCCTGTATCTCATTATTCACCCTTCTCTTGTGAACACCGTGATTGCAGTGGTGAAGGAGCAAGAGATGGATATTGGATATCCGACGGACGTGAAGCATGTCGCGCATATCGGTTGGGATAGCCCAACGGGTAGTGCTGCTAGTTCTCCTAGCTGGGTACATACCTGACAGAATTCATAACAGTTCAAAGTTTCTAAATCTTGTGACCCGCTGCCTGGTTGATTATCCCCATGAGTCATGGCTTAGTAGGAACCTGACATAGTCCCAATTGTCCTCAATTTACAGATGAACGACATGAAGGGTTCACCGGACTTTTCCTCGTTGAACAATTTCGCACCATCAACAGGAACCTCCTGGACTTCTCAAGGTATTTTCAGATCTTTAGTTCTTGCAGTGGTGCATATGTTTTGGTCTCAATTGCTTCTGTTTCCATCATGGGAAGAAGATTCTGTCTTGTTCTTATTTATTAAGATTATGCCATGTTTATTATAGTGGCATGTATAAATGGGGAAGGGAATTTGCCGTTGGTTGTCCAAGGGACGTGCCCTCATGTTGCCATATATGCTTAGCAATCTTCTGTTGGTCTATGAATTAATCATGACGGTGTATCAGAGATTCAGAGGTGCAGGAACACACGATGCTATTAAACAACTGATTTGATGGAACAGGCGGACTAATGGGTGCATCATGGACTGAATTATAATATTTTAACTTCAAACTTGCAATGTTTTATATGTAGATATTAATCTCATGGTAACTCTGACATGAATGTTGCATACCCACCTAATTAGATGCATAATTCGTTCGCAAAAAAAATGCATAATTATATTTCTGATACCATTACAAGTTTGATTGATAGCCTTTTCAGTTCGTGAGATTACGTAATAAACATTTTTTTTCCATCTCTGATTCACGCATTCACCCTAAAAGGAGTAGGGGATTTCCAAAGATCTCTAGCTCTTAAATCACTTCAAATCAATTACAAGAATGATATGTTTAACTTGGACGAGCAGTTTTCAAAATTATCCATTAAAAATAACTTTTGAGATCCACCGGTTACCGACCTTTTTTTTCTGTGTTCAAAAAAGACCTATATTTGTCCTCTGATTTCTTAGAGTTCTTTGGCAGATTTTGACCAGCCTCGAGACATATCGCCATACGGTATACTTCCTGAAAATAGCGGTCAGGAGGTAACCCCGTACCCTGACATACCGAAGCCACCCAGGAAGGCCAGAAGGAAGAAATCTTCCAAAAACGGATCGCCAACAGCATCCGCGAGATCATCAAGGTCCTCAAGATCAAGATCTAAGGACTCATTTTCATCCGCTACTCATGACACCATTGGTGCCCACGACATACAGCGTGAAATCCGGATTGTGTAGGCCATGCTGCTTTGTATCCCCTTTCTCAGGATTATGCAATACTTAAAGAACATCTTTGAATAGGAATACACACAAGATCATTTTAAGTTTCGATTGATTTGAAGTTTAGCTGAAGCAGAAAATTGCAAAGGTAGGAAGCATTTCAAGAACGGCTCTAAAACTATGATGTATGATGCTTAGCTGTGACTCGGTGAGGTTAATTGCTGTGAGGCTGAGTAGTTGCCAGGAAATTACTTAGTTCTTAGGTATCATTGTTATTTGTTGGCTACATCTTATCACAGTCAAGACAAAAATCAACATTATAACTATCTAGATTTTTTATGAATCAATGAACCCTTATGACTCAGGCACAACACAAACCATTCTACGCGAGGAGTACAAGATGATAAGTGAGATAGTTAGGACGGCACCAACATTTGCAACTAGCTAGCTAGCAGGTGTACTGGGAATCTTGCTAGCATGGATATGTTGGATTTATATGGGTTGCAGCCCAAGTAGTCATCCCATTATATCGGAGACTAACACTTGCCGAATGGAAACTCGTCGAGGAGAGACTACAAAAACGTCTTAGTAGTTGGAAAGGTAAATTGCTGTCCCTAGGAGGGAGACTGATACTCATTAATTCGGTACTATCTAATATGGTACTACATATGATTTTATTCTTTCTCTTGCCTAAAGGAGTCTTACATAAACTAGATTATTACCGGTCTAGATTCTTTTAGCAAGGTGACAGCGAGAAAAAGAAATACCGATTGGCTAAATGGAGTGTCGTGTGCTCTCCTAAAGACTAGGGTGGGCTTGGTATTCATGACCTTAAGGTCAAAAATACGTCTTTACTGGGAAAGTGACTATTTAAGCTACTTAATGAGGAGGGGACTTGGCAAACCATACTTAAGAGGAAATACATAGGTCAAAAAGCTTTATCTCAGATTCTTTGGAAACCTGGTGATTCGCATTTTTGGGCTGGACTCATGGCAACGAAGAAATTTTCTTTGATCTGGGTTCTTTTTCCATTAAGGATGGTTCGGTGATACGGTTCTGGGAAGAGAAATGGCTTGGTAATGCCACTCTTCGGGAACAGTATCCAACCTTATATAGTATTGTGCGTCACAAAGGTGATACTATCGCCAAAGTTATGGAGACTTCTCCACCAGCAGTGGCGTTTAGGAGGGATTTGTCTGGGCAAAGACTTGTAGCTTGGAATGCCTTACTTTAGCGTTTGGCAAACATCCGACTACAAGACGGACACGATGAATTCCGCTGGAATCTACATGAAAATGGCAAATTTTTAGTAGCTTCCATGTACAATGCTCTTATTTTATCCGATGTGCCAATCGATAAAATTAGCAATGATAAGCTTTGGAAGTTGAAAATTCCATTATGAATAAAGGTATTTGGATGGTACCTACGTAAAGGAGTTGTTTTAACGAAAGATAATCTTGCAAAACGGAATTGGCATGGAAGTAAGAAGTGTGTTTTTTGTCATCAGGATGAAACAATTAAACACTTGTTTTTCCAATGTCGTTTAGCTAGATCTATATGGTCAGTCATCCAAGTAGCTTCAAACTTGTTTCCACCATGCAGTATTACCAATATATTTGGGAATTGGCTAAATGGAATCGACAATAGGTTTAAAAGCATATTAGGATGGGAGCAATTGCCTTTATTTGGTCGCTATGGCTATATAGAAATGATAAAGTGTTTAATGACAAAAACTCTTCTATTTTGGAGGTTATTATCTACAGAGCTATTGGTACACTCTATTTATGGTCGTCTCTGCAGCGTCTATAGGATCACGACCTTTATATGGAGGTCTGTGCACGACTGGAAGCTACTGCGAGGGATACTTTTTCCCAACATGGATGGCCGCATAGCTTACGGATTGGTGCTTCTAGTTAGGCGATATTACAATTACTCACCATGATATGTAATTTTGCCTTCACACTTTCAGTTTGGACTTGTTTTTGGGCTGTGTGCATCCTAGTTATGCAGAGGACGGGTGTAAGCTTAATGACTATTAAGTAATAAAGCGCTCTTTATTGAAAAAAGTAGGCATCCCATCTAGTCTACAGTTCGTGAGATCTCAATGTCTATCATCTATGGCAGACTTTGGGGACTGATTGGAGACTAAATTTAGTGCCACGTTGCTAGTTGAGAGAGAGTTGGAGTTGTTTATAAGGTGACACCTCCTCCTACCACTAAGTGAGTGAGAAGAAAAGGAGTTCACACGCAGTCCTCCTCCTTCGCCCGCCTGCCTCGCCACATCACACGATGCCACGCCTTGCCCGCACTGCACACACTCGTCTTGTTTCGTGAATCGAGTTCGAGTTTTAAAAGACGTTTTGTCGAAGACTAAATTTTTTGCTTGGTGTACCAACGGAATTGGTTACGTGTCGGCATGCATGTGAATGTCCAACACGTGTCCCTATCTTGCACGTATGGCGGTTTGGTTTAGTCGCATGTCAGACGAGAGACCAAACGAATCAGTACACCCAAACACTCTCTTTGTCTCCTTTCTAAGTTCCTTTTGGTGTGTCGTCCTCTAGTCTTCCTCATCCCGGCGACCGCGTGACGGATGTCCAGGAGAGCATGCCTTTGAAATCCCATCTGCTGAGATCCTGCACCGGGAGGCAGGCAATCAGGTTTTCGAGGAGCGTCATGGTGCAACTTCTTGCTCCTATTCGAGTTTGTTATCGCCGGCTTACTTTGTCATAGATGGCTTAGTTCCTCGCTGAGCTTCGTCCTCTACCGGCTCGCAGACCTCAATAAGACCATAAGCTACATTCATTACGACCTTGGAGATGTTAGTTGGTGACCTTCCCGATTGCGTTGTACGTCCTTGATGCGGCACGGTGTGTTAATGTAAATCACCGTCCAGTTGGGAACCCCAAGAGGAAGGTATGATGAGTACAGCAGCAAGCTTTTTCCTCAGAAAGAAACCAAGGTTTGTCGAATCCAGGAAAAAGCCAAACTCTAGAAGGTGATGCTTGCTAGCCTAGTGACACTCCAACAAGGGCGCCATTTACGACACTTGTTGACACGCCTTCAACTAGTAGCAATGCGGAACCTGCACACAACACAACCAAATACTTTGCTCCCAACTTACGATGAGGTTGTCAATCTCACCGGTTTGCTGTAAACAAAGGAATGAGCGTATCGAGTGGAAAGCAATAGTAGTATGCGAGTAAAGTAAACAGGTGATAGCAATATAAAGGAAATAGGACTGGGGTCCACAGTTCACTAGTGGTGTCTCTCCATAAGATAAATAACGACATGCTGGGTAAACAAATTACAGTTGGGCAATTGATAGAATAAAGATAACGTGCTAAGTCGAGAGGATCACTATGAGATTTACTCTGGGCATTACAACAAAATACATAGACCGCCATCCAACTGCATCTATGACTAATAATCCACTCGCGGGGAATCAATCCGAGAACCCCTCAAGTATTAAGTTGCGAACAACAGATAACTGCATTAAGCAAAGTGTGTAATGTAAACAAAGCATATGCCCTTGGACATAAGAATGTTGTTTTCTCCCTAGTGGCAACAGCACATCTACAACCTTAGAGGTTTCTATCACTCTCCCAGATTACATAGAGGCATGAACCCAACTATCGAGCATAAATACCCCCTCTTGGAGTCACTAGTATCTACTTGGCCAAGATAGCTACTAACAACGGAGAGCATGCAAGATCATAAACAACATAGAGATAACATAAGATAATATTCAGCACATCAACTCAATCATAACACCAATATTCATCGGATCCTAACAAACACAACATGTAGAATTACATAACAGTGATCTCGATCATGTAAGGCAGCTCACGAGATCTAAACATGAAGCACATGGTGGAGAAGACAACCAACTAGCTACTGCTATGGACCCATAGCCCAAGGTAGACTACTCACTCATCGCGCTGGAGGCAAGCATGGCGATGAAGAAGACATCCGGTGGCGATTCCCCTCTCCGGCAGGGTGCCGGGAAGAGCTTCCGGACCCTCCCGATCTCGGGTCGACGATGGCGGCGGATCGCGATGTGTTTCTGGAAAAGTGATCGGGTATTTAGGTTTTTCCCGTCGAGGGGTCTTAATAGGCGAAGGGGCAGCGTCAGAAGTGGACCAGGTGGCCCTCACCATAGGGCGGCGCGGCCAGGCCCTGGGCCGCGCCCTCTGCTGGTGAGGCCGCTTCCTGGCTCCGTTCCGTCTCCTCTTCGGTTCTCTGGAAGCTTCGGTAAATATCTAGATGTTCGGCTTTTGTTTCGTCCAATTCTGAGAATATTTCCTGCGTAACTTTTCTGAAACACAAAAATAATAGAAAACAGGGAACTGGCACTATGGCATCTCGTTAATAGGCTAGTTCCGGAAAATGCATAAAAACGCCACGAAGTGTAACGAAACACTAAGCAAATGGTGTAAAAACAAGCATGGAGCATCAAAAATTATAGATACGTTTGAGACGTATCAGCATCCCCAAGCTTAACTCCTGCTCGTCCTCGAGTAGGTAAGTGATAACAAAACAAATAATTTTTGAGGTGACATGCACCTACACAATCTTGACCATATATGTAAGCGTTGTGCACTGGGATCAAAAGAACTTAAAACATGGGCTTGAAAGATATAATCTTGATAGAAGAAACTTAGCAACCATGTTATAACATGAAAAAGAACACAAATGAAAGATCATGAAAATGAAACAATAAAAGTCAAACATGTGTTCAAATCATAAGGAAAAACATACAAATGGTTTTCAGCTTGTCCTTCATGGAATAGCAAAACATAAATGCATAGGACACCTTCAAGTTTAAGAGGGCGACTAGATAGAAATAATTTAAGAACAAGTGAAACCAACATCATGAATCAATCAATGAAAACTTTGGGACAATGCACATTACACTAAGAATGACAACTATGCTCTCTTAGACGGTGCATAAAGATAGAAGGTGGTGACTCAACATAAAAGTAAAAGAAAGGCCCTTCGCAGAGGGAAGCAGTGATTGCGAGTTTCATAAACCTTCAAAATTTATGGTACTTACTAGCTTTGAGGTCTCATTGCCCCCATCATAAGCATCTTGAATGGTTAGAGTTAATGCGAGTACAATTATGAAGCACATGCTTGACAAATCATAAGTTGAAAACCTCGTGTCCCAGTGAAGTACGAATACCCAAACCTCATGCTACTCGACTTAGAGTCCCAAGCAAGCTCTTGTCATTGTAAATATATGTGTATCATCGAGAACCGCCAATGGGGTACCTCCTGCCCGATGACATGGAACAAGCCCACATCAAAATGATAACACAAACAGACAATGAACACCTCGACATCTCTTTTATTTACCATTGGTATAGCTTTTTATTGTGAGATGCATCGTCGAATGTCCACTATGGAAATGCTGTAAATTTCCACCATGAATGATGCATGGCTTAGATTAGCGGCCCAGGCGTTTCCCTAATACATATAAGAAATCCATGATCCCGCAAGATTCCCAACTTGTTTCACATCGCGAGTATCCATAAACAAAAGATCATGATATCAACTCAAATGAAAGATAATGCAATGTTGAAAGCTTGCCCCATGACGGCATGGTTTGGCTAATTTCCAACTTACAACTTGCAAGCATAACAACTTAACATAAGAGAGCCACAATGTCAAATTTTTAAGAACGAGAAAAGTAAAGTGTGCCATCAGGTTTGTGAGAGCTGGACTGACCAATTTTTGCATAACACCAAAAAGAGTTTAATTTGAAGGATAGATAAAAGCAAGTCAAATGTACTTTGGAATAGCAAATTGCTAATAGGTATGTATGGTGGAAACATTGGAATAACTTGGTTTTTAGGAGTTGGATGCACGAGTAGAGCTCATACTCAGTACAAAATGAAGGCTAGCAAAAGACTGGGAGCGACCAACTAAGAGAACAATAACGGCCATAATTATGCAGAGCGACAAAGCGACATTAAAAGAAGCATAAGATGGCATCAAAAGTCAAAAAATAAATGATCATAGAGGCTTATGGCGACTTTGTATGAGTCTAACATGTGTGAGCATGCACCAAGTCAACCCAAATAAAGCATCAAGGAGAAAACCAAAATAATGCTTCCAAATAATAAAAACAATGCATGATTTTTTCAAAGGCTCATTAAGCAATTTCAGTCATTTGAGACAAGTCATGCTACAGCAAAACCACTAAGCATACTATCAAAAAGACATCAAGCACGACATGCAAAAGCCTAGGCCACAGTCTACACAAGCTCCTTTTTGTACCACTTTTTTGCATAATGCTTTTTCTCTTTTCCAACACCATTCGAACTCTTTTTTTAAACAACTCTTTTGATGAAAACCAACATGGACCAGAGGTCAAAATACACCTTGATGCAAAGATATAACAAGATCAGAACAAAAATTAAGGCGAAAAACGAAAGCTAAACGCAGTTCTAGAAAAAGAGAACACTCGTTGAACGATAAGAGTGAAAACGGAGTGTTCTTGGCAAATGAAAAACAAGGCAACTTCTCCAAAAAAAATTGTTGGGGTACAACCATTTATTGCAGCAAACAAAACTAAACAAAACTAAAAACTAAAACAACTGACGCTCCAAGAAAAACGCATAGTGCATGAAGCAAAAAAAATAGTGTGTTGAAAGGTGACCTAATTTTTGCCGATGAAGAAGGGGTGCCTCGGGGGCATCCCCAAGCTTTAACGGTTGTACCTCTTGGATATTTCTTGGGGTGCGTGGGCATCCCCAAGCTTGAGCTTTTGTCCATTCTTCAACTCATCTCATCATTCTCCAACTCATCTCATCATTCTCCAATCCCTACACTTGAAAACTTCCTTCATACAAAACTCAACACAATTCTATTAGCAACATTAGTGTAAGCATAACAATGAATCAACCCCTTTTGCTTCAGGTTTCAACTCAAAACCACCACATATAAAGCATATACTACTGTAAAAACTTCTCCAAAAGTTCCGTGATCAAAAGAACTCAAAAAGAAAGCGATCGAGCGGCAAACACAAATAATGGCAGCAATCTGTCAAAACAGAACAACTGACAAAGGTCGAATTTTTAGAGGGTTTTATGTTGCTCAAATAAAAAAGTGTTAAACTAATGAAAGTTTGGATATAACCTGGGGCATATGCACAAGAAATCGCAGGTCCAAAATATATACTGAGAATTTTCACGAATTTTTACGGTGCAGCACCGAAATCTGTTTCAGGACAGCAACATCCTCAAATCTTACCTCACTCAAATTAGAGGCTTCTCTTGGCACAAAAATGAAATAAAAATGATCAGGAGAGGTTATTACAGTATTAATAACTTTCAAGACTCAAATAAAAGAAAAAGAACTGAAAGTAAAAACATTGGGTTATCTCCCAAGAGTGCTTTTCTTTAACGCCTTTGAGCTAGGCGTAGAAAATGCAAATCAAGTAATATCAAGTGATGAAGCATCAAGCTCATAATTTGCTCTAAGAATAGAGTCAAAAAGTAATTTCTTCCTCTTTCTATGGAAGTGTTCCATACCTTTCTTGAGTGGGAATTGATATTTGATGGTGCCTTCCCTCATATCAATGATGGCACCTACAGTTCGAAGAAAGGGTCTTCCCAAAATAATAGGACATGACGCATTGCATTCAACATCCATGACAAGAAAATCAACGGGAACAAGGTTATTGTTAACCATAATAAGAACATCATTAATCCTCCCCAAAGGTTTCTTCTTAGCAACATCAGCAATAGGAACATCATAATAACACTTTTCAAGCGGTGGTAAATCAAGCATATCATAAATGTTTGTAGGCATAATAGAAATACTAGCACCTAGATCACATAAAGCATGTCAATCAAAACCATTAACATGCATATCAATGATGGGTTCCCAACCATCTTCTAACTTCTTGGGAATAGAAGCTTTTTGCTTCAACTTTTCATCCCTAATTTTCATAAGAGCATTGGTAATATGCTTAGTAAAAGCAACATTTAAAGAACTAGCATAAGGGGTCAAAGCAAGCTTTTGCAAGAACAAAATAACTTCAGATATATTGCAGCCATCCACATCAAAATCATTAAAATAAATAGAGCTATCATATCCCACACTCCGAAAAATTTCAGCACTCTTTTGAGAAAAAGTTTTAGCAGTTTTAGGCTTTTTAACACAAGAAGTGGGAGTTTTCTCTACACCGATCAAAGTAAGAGGATTGCTAGCATTTGGAGCAACATCATTAGAGGTAGTAATGGTACATAGCTTCATCTTTCTAGCCATCTCATCTTCTCTTTCCCACCTGGCATGCAATTCTGCTAGCATCCTAACATTTTCATCAATTCTAACTTGGATAGCATTAGCAGTGGCAAAAGGATTGTTCTCTTTCACATCATTAGGCAACACTTTTAATTTCAGAAGTTCAACATCATGAGCAAGGCTATCAACTTTAGAAGCAAGAATATCAATTTTGCATAACTTTTCCTCAACAGACTTATGAAAAGCAGTTTGCTTACCGATGAAGTCCTTGAGCATGACCTCAAGATCAGAGGGCGCAGCCCTAGTGTTGTTGGAGGAATTACCATAAGAGTTACCATAACCATTACCATTGGTAGAAGGATACGACCTATAATTGTTATTAGCAAAATTGTTCCTATAAGCATTGTTGTTAAAATTATTATTTCTAATGAAGTTTACATCAACATGCTCTTCTTGAGCAACCAAAGAGGCCAAAGGAACATTATTAGGATCAACATGAGTTTTATCATTAGAAAGCATAAGCATTATAGCATCAATCTTATCACTCAAGGAAGAGGTTTCCTTGACAGAATTTACCTTCTTACCTTATGGAGCTCTCTCGGTGTGCCATTCGGAGTAATTTACCATCATATTGTCGAGAAGCTTTGTTGCGGCACTTAAGGTAAGGGACATAAAAGTACCTCCAGCAGCTGAATCCAATAGGTTCCTTGAAGAAAAATTCAGTCCTGCATAAAAAGTTTGGACAATCATCCAAGTAGTCAGTCCATGAGTGGGGCAATTCTTTATCATAGATTTCATTCTTTCCCAAGCCTGAGCAACATGTTCATTATCAAACTGACTAAACTTCATAATATTGCTATGCAAAGCTATAATCTTAGCAGGAGGATAGTATCTTCCAATAAAAGTATCCTTACACTTAGCCCATGAATTAATACTATTTTTAGGCAAAGACAGCAACCAATCCTTAGTTTTTCCTCTCAAAGAAAAAGGAAACAACTTAAGCTTAATAATATCACTCTCTACATCCTTATATTTCTGCATCTCACATAGCTCTACAAAATTGTTGAGATGAGCTGCATCATCATCAGTACTAGCACCAGAAAATTGCTCTTCCGTAACAAGGTTCAATAAAGCAGGCTTAATCTCATAAAAATTTGCAGCAGGAGCAGGTGGCGCAATAGGAGTGCAGATAAAATCACTATTATTAGTGCTAGTAAAATCACACAACTTGGTGTTCTCAGGAGTAGCCATTCTAGCAAAACTAAAAGCAGACAAGTAAAAACAACTATAAGGAAACTAATTTTTTCATGTTTTTGATAAAACAAAGCAAGTAAAAGTAAAGTAAAGCAAAACATAAAACAAAGTAAAGGATGTGCGTGCGAAACTCCCCTTGCAGAAGTCTTCTTTTTCCCCGGCAACGGCGCCAGAAAAGAGTCTTCATGCGGCACGGTGTGTTAATGTAAATCACCGTCCAGTTGGGAACCCCAAGAGGAAGGTATGATGAGTACAACAGCAAGCTTTTCCCTCAGAAAGAAACCAAGGTTTGTCGAATCTAGGAAAAAGCCAAACTCCAGAAGGTGATGCTTGCTAGCCTAGTGACACTCCAACAAGGGCACCGTTTACGACACTTGTTGACACGCCTTCAACTAGTAGCAACGCGGAACCTGCACACAACACAACCAAATACTTTGCTCCCAACTTACGATGAGGTTGTCAATCTCACCGGTTTGCTGTAAACAAAGGAATGAGCATATCGAGTGGAAAGCAATAGTAGTATGCGAGTAAAGTAAACAGGTGATAGCAATATAAAGGAAATAGGACCGGGGTCCACAGTTCACTAGTGGTGTCTCTCCATAAGATAAATAACGACATGCTGGGTAAACAAATTACAGTTGGGCAATTGATAGAATAAAGATAACGTGCTAAGTCGAGAGGATCACTATAAGATTTACTCTAGGGCATTACAACAAAATACATAGACCGCCATCCAACTGCATCTATGACTAATAATCCACTCGTGGGGAATCAATCCGAGAACCCCTCGAGTATTAAGTTGCGAACAACAGATAACTGCATTAAGCAAAGTGTGTAATGTAAACAAAGCATATGCCCTTGGACATAAGAATGTTGTTTTCTCCCTAGTGGCAACAGCACATCTACAACCTTAGAGGTTTCTGTCACTCCCCCAGATTAAATAGAGGCATGAACCCAACTATCGAGCATAAATACCCCCTCTTGGAGTCACTAGTATCTACTTGGCGAAGATAGCTACTAACAATGGAGAGCATGCAAGATCATAAACAACATAGAGATAACATAAGATAATATTCAGCACATCAACTCAATCATAACACCAATATTCATCGGATACCAACATACACAACATGTAGAATTACATAACGGTTATCTCAATCATGTAAGGCAGCTCACGAGATCTAAACATGAAGCACATGGTGGAGAAGACAACCAACTAGCTACTGCTATGGACCCATAGTCCAAGGTAGACTACTCACTCATCGCGCCGGAGGCAAGCATGGCGATGAAGAAGACCTCCGGTGGTGATTCCCCTCTCCGGCAGGGTGCCGGGAAGAGCTTCTGGACCCTCCTGATCTCGGGTCGACGACGGCGGTGGATCGCGATGTGTTTTTAGAAAAGTGATCGGGTATTTAGGTTTTGTCGGGGGGTATTTATAGGCGAAGGGGCAGCGTTAGAAGTGGACCAGGTGGCCCTCACCATAGGGCAGCGCAGCCAGGCCCTAGGCCGCGCCCCCTGGTGGTGAGGCCGCCTCCTGGCTCCGTTCCGTCTCCTCTTCGGTTCTCTGGAAGCTTCGGTAAATATCTGGATGTTCGGCTTTTGTTTCGTCCAATTCCGAGAATATTTCCTGTGTAACTTTTCTGAAACACAAAAACAGCAGAAAACAGGGAACTGGCATTGTGGCATCTCGTTAATAGGTTAGTTCTGGAAAATGCATAAAAACGCCACGAAGTGTAAAGAAACACTAAGCAAATGGTGTAAAAACAAGCATGGAGCATCAAAAATTATAGATACGTTTGAGACGTATCAGTCCTTCTCATTTCTTGCCTAGCTCTAGTCCTTGTTCCATATGCAGATCTGCTAGATGTGCTTAGTTTGTTGCATGCGGTTAAGATGGCTAGTTCTTGCGATGTTGTTTTTGGTAATTAAATAGCTTAATATCCTAACAATTTTTAAAAAATTGCCGATGACAATTTTTGCAGGTTGGTTTTGTTGATGCGCTCAAACCTAGCCCGTTTACAGGTGCGCATTTCAAGAGATGCAGACTAAGACCTTCTTGTGGCTCACTACTATGGGAGTGCAGGGGTTGTGACTGGCACACCCAGAGATCTGCTTACTCCTGACAAGGATAAAGCATCTAGGGATGCAACCATGCTATGATTGGGTGCTGTCCTAAGTGGGACTGGAGACAAGTAGATCGATGCTTATCTGTACATTTGAGATGGTAAAGACTTGTGGGATGCCTTGGAAGCCAAATTTGGCGCAACAGATGTTGGAGGTCAGTTCAAAATGACTACAAGATGGTTGAAAACCAATTTATAATAGAATAAGCTCATGAGATAGAGATCATGGCAAAGGAACTTGAGCTCCTCAAGTGCATGTGCTTCCAGACAAGTTTGTCACGGGATGCATTGTCGCTAAGCTTCCCACCTCGTGGAGGAAATTTGCCACTTCAATGAAACATTAGAGGCAAGAATTCTCTATTTGTAATATCATTGGCTCTCTCGATGTTGAAGAGAAGGTGAGGGCAAAAGATAAACACACCAGTGGAACCGAGATATGTTATGTTGCCAATATGGTGTAGAAAAACATCCACAAGTCAACTTAATGAAGAAGGGGCAGAACAAGGAGAAGAAATAGCCTTGCTGGGTGCACGGTCAGGCATGCCATTGGGCTAATCGGTCCGCAATTCAAGGGTAAGAAAGGTCAGACTGGACAAAGTTCCAATTCTGTGAACATGATCATTGTCAACACTGGGGATGGAACTTCTATGTATGGTAAATTTTTACCTACCATTCTTTCAGTGTTTTCGTCCCACAAAATGCTTGGTTGATACGGGTGCTAATGGTCATGTGTGTGCTGACATCTCCATATTTACCTCTTATCATGCCCGATGTTTCTAGGAATGGCTTGCATGCTACTATTCTACTATTGGTAGATCTAAAGTTTACTTTGGGGAAGATTGTGCAATTGAAAAACAACATGCAACATGTCCCTTCTATCAAGAAGAATCTTGTTAGTGTCTCTCCCATCAAGTGAAAGACGGTTTAAGTTGGTGTTTGAGTTCAATAAAGTTGTACTATCAAAGTACGGGACCTTTGTTGGAAACATCTATGAATGCGGATGCATGTTCCATTTCTCTTTGGAGGACTTCTGTGATAATGTTGTGAACCAAGTATGCACAAAAGTTATTGAGGCTGATGTTTGGCATTCACAAATTTGTCATCTTAATTTTAGTTGTATGTTTAGGCTTGCAAATATGAGTTTCATCCCATAGTTCACCTTAGTCAAAGGCTCTAAGTTTCATGTTTGTGTGCAAGCAAACCAGCCTTGCAAGCTTCAAAATTTGGCACCAACTGAGCTCGTACATTCAGATCTCTGGTGTGTTGCCAAAATGTGGAAAGAAATATTGCATGACTTTGATTAATGATTCCACTAGTTATTTCTATGTGTATCTCCTGAAAACTAAAGATGAGGCTCTAGATTTCTTTAAAATAATATATATGGCTAAAGTTGAAAATCGGTTTGAAAGAAACATAAAAAGGGTTTGGTCCAATCGTGGTGGAGAGTACTTTTCTAATGAGTTCAATTTATAATGTTTGGAACATGGTAATCCATGAGGGGAGGCCTCCCAATTCCCCTCAATCCAATGGGATTGTGGAAAGAACAAACCACACTCTAACAGATTTTGTTAATGCCATGTTAGACACTATAACTTATCCAAGGAATGGCGGGGGATGGGGGAGACTATATTGAATTCTTGTAATGTCCTAAATCGAGTTCTCAGAAAGAATAAAAAGGTTACCCCATTTTAAGAATGGGAAAATAAAAGGCCAACACTCTCCTACCTACTAACTTGCGGTTGTTTGGCAAAGGTGAATTTGCTAATCAAGAAGAAGCCTGAGCTTGGAACAAAACAATGGATTGTATCTTTTTTGGCTATTCTTCTCATAGCATTTCTTGTAGATTTCTTGTGATGAAATCATGAGTGGATGACATGAATGTCGGTACCATCTTTGAATCAAGAGATGATACATTCTTTGAAGATATATTTCCTACGAGAGATATGCCTACCATATCTAGTTGGGAATCTAATCCAGTTGACGAATCTGAAATTTGTATGGAGTATGAAGAAGAATCTGATGATGAGAGTTTGGATTCAGATGATGATGTGATGCATGTGAAATTTTTACATGAACTTTGTAGTTTATTACACCATATTCCTTTACATTTGATAGTTTGTGGAAGTCCTGGATATGTTTTTCATCAAATCCGGAAATTTTCTAAACAATCCCCTTTATTTTGGTTTTAACTCTACAGGGCATGTTTTCCTATTTTTTAGTTTCAGGGACCTTTCGAACGTCAAACGAATTCAATCTTTTTGCCACATCATTTTTTAGGAAATGGAATACCGTGAGAAAAAAAAGTCAATAGGGAACGCCACGAGGAGGAAAAGATCACTCACCATGCGGCCAAGAACTTGGCCCATGTGGTGGGGTGCAACTTCTCCCTTGTGGGTCCAATTGATGCAACCTTTGCCTCTGCGGAATCGTCTTGAACTAAAACCGACTATATGCCCCCCTCTGGTGATTTTGTGATGGGGCAGCATAGAAATAGAGAATACACAAAACATATATGAAGACTGCAAGGATAGGAGGGGAGACCCTGCAGGAGCTGCTCCCGATTGCCCTTCGCCTCCATCGACATCATCTCCTTCATCTACATGATGAAGAGGGAGTAGTTCATCCCTGGACTATGGGATTGTGGAAGTAACTTCTATCAATCTCTCTTTTGCACTTCACTAATTAGATTCATATGAGCTTCCTATCATGATTGTGACATATTTGTATTACCCCTATGGTGGATATTTTTTAAGATAATATATGAGATGCAAAGTTGATAGTTGTTCGCAATGTACTGATAGATGTATATGTTACCCCATTCTTGTGTGCTTGTTCTGACCAAACTAGTATTCTAGGGCTTGTGAGGGGGATGTGTTTATTAGGCGGAGTAATCTTGTAGTATGCTTGTGGAAGTGACAGAAATTCTTGAGATGCTATGGTTTTTACCTTTCTATGATTACCTCACTAGGGAGAAAGGAATACTTCTTCTTTGTGTCATCTAGTGACAAAAAGGATGGTCTTGTTTGCTCAAAGTTAGCATATTTGTGTTCAACATCATGTTATAGATCTTAAGGCAATACTCTGTTAGTTCTTAAATTTGGCATTGAGGTGTTTCCTTTGTCAAAGGAGTATTAGGGAGTTGTAGTGCATAGACTCTATGCTAGACATGATGCCCATGTAAATGCTTATCAATGACTTCTTGTTTGTTTGCATGCTTTTAGTTTGTCGTTATTGGTATCACCACCACCATGTTTTTGAGAGAGATTGAGGGTCAAGTGAAACCATGATCCTCGATCCACTTTTAGCCATAAGAAAACCTTCTATTAGTTTGCTTGTTGTTTCCTTTTGGTTCTTTAAACCAAAAAATACAAAATACTATTTACTAATTCTTAGTGTTTTGTTAAACATGTGAGTTGTTAGTGCTTGACAACCACTATAGTTAGTTGGGGATGCAAAATTGTTGTTTACTATTGCAGGTTACTTGAAGAGTCCAAAGAGGAGAACCACCATCTTCCGTGAGAGTTTTATATAAACCCACAAGTCACCCTTATGGAGAGAACGTCTCTTGCTGCATCACTCTGCGCTTGGAGTCCCAACGAGTAACATTTTGAAGAGTAGATTTGTAGCCATCAAGAGATATTTTCTGGCGCTGTTCCTGGGAAAGGAGGTGACTACATCTTGTAGCTGGGAAAAATTCAAAGCTTGGGGAGATCTTCTTGCTACGCTTGGACTAGTTGTGAACTTTCTCTCTCACTTTAAACTTTGCAATAGTTTTCTTTTTAGTTTTGCTTTTTTGTTGCTTATGCTTTCTCTAAAAAAATCAAAAACAATTAGTTGTAGAACTTGCTGCTTGGAAAGATGGGAGATAGAACAGAAAAGCTATGTAATTACACTAATGTGCATAATGCTCACTTGATTGCTAAACCTATCACAACTCCTAAAATCACTGTTGAGTCCTTTGAAGTTAGTCCTGGCTTGTTGAATCTTATATACAAGGATCAGTTTGATGGTAGTGCTAGTGAGGATGCCTCTATGCATCTTAATGACTTGTAAAATCTGTGATATGCAAAAATTCAAAAATGTGGACAATGTCATCATGAAATTAAAATTGTTCCCCTTTTCATTAAGTGGAAAAGCTAAAGAATGATTGTTGTCTTTGCCTAATGGTAGCGTAAACTCTTGGGACACCTTGAAAGAGGATTTTATTGAAAGGTACTACCCTGCTGTGAAAATCCTACATAATAGGGATATCATTTTATCTTTTAGGCAAAGTGATAATGAACATATGGCCACTGCTTTGGGAGAGGATAAAAGTAATGCTTATGACTTGTCCATCACACAGGGTTGATGAGTGGACTGTGTTGCACTTGTTTGTAATGAACTGAATTACATGCCTAGAAGTTTGCTTGATTCTGCTGCAGGAGGAGCTTTTATGACTAAGACTGTGAGTGAGGCCAAAGCTATCTTGGAAAACATGTTACAAAACCTTAGTCAATGACACATTAAAAGGGCACCAAACACCTCAATTTAGATTATGTTCCCTACTTCCCTTACAAGAGGTTGTTGCAAATAATGCTAAGGGAGTAGATGTCAACTACATAAAAAATTTCAGAAGCAATGCTTATAGTAATAATTACAATAGTGTCTATCCTAGACCACCTTTTGCTAAAAAATCCTATGGTAGCTGGCCCACCTATGTGCCCAACACCACTTATGCAAGTGAAAACAATATCTCCAATGATTTGAAAACACCATTAGATCCTTTATAGCCACCCAAAAAGAGCTCAACGAGGAGTGGTCACCAAAGGTTCTGTAGGCTTCGAATGGAATTCTTCCAATTTGCAACTTTGCTTGTTTTCCTCCAAATAGCTCAAAAATGCCTTCTACTCCATCCTAGGATGATGAATACCTGAAATTCATAATGCAAAACATGGTTTCTTTGTTTTCACAATAATAGTGTTAGTTCAAACGTAAAAACCATCAAAACCAAATAAAATCTAGTAGAAAACATCGCATAAAAAGCGTCTAAAATTGGAGCTACCAGATAGGTATGCACTCTTGGTGGTGGTGGTGTTGTTTCATGGAATTCTTGCAAGAACATAATCTTAACGAGGTCCACAAAGGAAGCAAAACTCACAACATTAGATATTACGACTGTCAAAGTAGAATAGCTACGTGAACTCTTGACTAACTTGCCTATGGTTGATAAACCAATAGTGGCTATCCCTGAACCGTGACAACCAAAATGTGAATGCCAAAGTGAATAATTCTAAGGATGATATGAAGATTTCAAGCCTTCTTCAAGTTGTCCCAAGAGTTTATGCTACACTTAGGTAAAGACAACAACCATTCTTTAGCTTTCCCTCTTAATGAAAGGGGGAAATTTTTATTTTCACAATGGCATTATCAATATTTTAAACTTTTGCATATCGCATATCTCACAAAAATCATGAAGATGTATGGAAGCATCCTCACCAGCACTACCACCAAAATGATCCATGCAGATAAGATTTAGCAATCCAGGACTAACTTCAAAGGACTTAGCAGTGATCTTAGTAGAAATAATGGGTTTAGCAATGAACTGAGCATTTGGGAAATTGATATAGTCAAAAAGCTTTCTTGTCATGTCTCCCATCTTTCTCAAAGCAAAATTTCTACAACTATTTTTTTTTGATTTTTTGAAAACAACAACAAAAAGTGAAAAGTGAAAAGATAAACCATTGCAAAGTCTAAAGCAAAAGAAAAGATCATAGAGGTGCCTCCTGTTGCTTCCCCAGCAACGGCGTCAGAAAATGTTCTTGATGGCATCAACTCTATTCTTGAAAATGCCACTTATTTGGGACTCCAAGCGTAGAGTGATTGAGCAAGAGAAGTTTTCCACACAAGGGTGACTCGGGGTAATTATCAAACTCTCGGGGAAGCCTGAGTTTGGTTCCTTTTCTTCACTCTCTAAGCAACCTACAATAGAAAACAAACAACTTTGCATCCCCAACTAATTGTGGTGGTTGTAAGGCACCAACAACTCGCAAGTTTACAAAACCAAAATAAAACAAAGAAGTAAAAAGGTTTTTGTGATTTTCATGTTTTAAGTACTAAAAGTAAAACAACATAAAATTAACCGGAGAACTTATGGCTAAAAGTTGGGCTAGGAATCACGGTGTCACTGGATCTACCTCTCTCATAAACATGGATAAAGAACAAACGACAAGTTAGGACCGTGCAAACACATAAGATGTCATTGATAAGCATAAATATGGGAATCAGATCTATGCATAGAGCCGACCGTAAAAGATCAACTCACTAATACTACTTTGGCAAGGGAGTTCCCTCAAGTCAAATTTAAGACTTAACAGAGTATTGCATTAAGAACTCTAGCATGATGTTGAAAGCACATATGCTTCCTTTCTATCACTGGATGTTTATGCAAAATAATCCGTTCTCCCTACTGAGGCAACTGTAGAAATGTAAAAATCATAGCAACTCAGAGATTTATGTCACTTTCCCAAACCAACTACAAGATTTTTCCAACTAATGCACACATCCCCCACACGCCCTATGCATACTAGTTTGATCAAGACAAGTACATAAGAATGGGGTAATATAACATATATCTACTCATACATATAGAACATAAACATCTTTGCATCTCATAAATCATCTCACAAACATAAGATCCACTATAGGGGTAATACAAATATGGTTACAATCATGATAGGCAGCTCATGTAACTCTAATCTATGAAGTACAAGAGAGAGTTTGATACAAGTAACTTCCACAATCCCATAGTCCAGGGGTCAACTGCTCCCTCTTTATCATATTGCTGAAGGAGATGGTGTCGATAGAGTCGAAGGGGCACCCGGGAGCGGCTCTAGTGGCATCTCGCCTCCTATCCTCGCAGTCGGCGCATCTGTTTGGTGTATTTCATGATTCTGTGTCGCCCCATCGCAAGATTGCCCGAGGGGTCCTTTTTATAGTCAGTTTTAGTTCAAGCCGAGTTGGTGGAGACCAAGATTGCATTGAAAGGACACATGAGGGGGAAAGTGGGCCCCATGCGGTGCCCCCTAAATCTTGCCTCGTTGCGTTCTCTGTTGACTTCTTCTTCTCATGATCCTCAAAATCCTGAAAAATGATATGGCAAAAAGATTGATTTTGTTTGACGTCCGAAAAGTCCCTGAAAGTCGGAAACATGCAAAAACAAGAAAATCTGCTTCGCAGTATTAAAACCAAATGAAAGGGGCTCGTTTAAAAAATTATTGGAATCAGTGGAAAACATGCTCAGGTCCACATAAAACTATCAAATAACTAAGAATATGACTTAATAAACTACAAAGATCACTGACGTATTTTACATGCATCAAATTACCATTTTAGAAAATTCAATAAATCATGCCCTCCTAGGATATTATCAGAGGACAAAAATATGAAACCATCCCAATAGGAACCGCTCAATTCCGAGCTATAGACATCTTCTATGAATTTTCTCATAAATAGAAGAGCGTGGAAGATAGGAACTCGTGAAGATACATCATCTTTAAGATCCAAGTAGGTAAAGCTTGACACTTTATTTTGACTCAAAACAAACACACACCAAAGCTATAGCAAAACAAAACTAAAACAATCGGGTCGCCTCCTGTAAAGCGCTTTCTTTGTAGGCATATGGCTAGGCTCAGTACCTGTGCAGGAGGCCCTCCTTCTCCAAGTTGGGAATGTCGGCTACATTGGGGTTGCCCTTCGCCCATGATCCTTGAAGCGCCTTAGGCGGTGATTTGCCGTCATGGTCAGCACCGTCCTCATTCTCGTCCGCTTTCGCGAACTCCTTCGTTTCCTCCACCCTACTGGCGAAAGATTCTACAATGTAGTCTGCCATCCGATGGCTGGCTGGACTCTGCCATGGCTTGAGGGCGGGATTCACCCTTACCTTTGGTTTGTGCATGGCGGAGGATCTATCTGAGCCAGAGGGAGAACGTTGAGTACCTCGAGGACATCGACGGAGGAGGAAGATAAAGATGCCCGGTCGGTGAAGTCCGGCGAGGTTCCGATGAGCTTCCGGCGTGATGGCTCATCGAAGAAGGAGCGATTGGAGATGAGTTGGGAGCACTCCAAGATCTACCATCAAACAGCAATTGAAGACGAAGGCATAACAGAAGCACTATTGAAGATATGCAGATTGAATGAAGATCTTGGAGAACTCCGGAGGCTACTATAGGGGTTATACCAAATAGGCATGGCAATCCTAGGTGGCCCACAGATGGTGGTCAGGCGACCCAGTTGTTGTTGATCCAATGCGGATTGGTGAGGCCTAAGAAAGTAAGGCGGATTCCTGAGGACGTACGCAAGGCAGCTACTTGGAGGTCAAGATATAGTCTACATAATAGTCTAGGACTCCTTACTATATCCGGCTAGGAACCGCCATGTAACCCTAGGACTAGGCACCTCTATAAGCCAACATAGAGGATCCCGGAGGCACAACATAACTCAATCCATCATTGTAATTGAGCACTTGTTGTCATTATAGTAAATTATAGCAACAGTAGGATCTCCCTACTGTCGTGAAATCTGAAGCTAGGTAAACTCGTGCTGCTCCCGTCTCGTATCGTTTCATCTTGCTTGTCCCATCTTTTTTTCCTTCTAGAGATACCCTTATGGCATACTCGGGATAAGGAAAGACACAAAATTTGGATTTTAGTGAATTATGTGCGTGTAGGCAGGGTGCTCTTAATTCATGTGAATTAATTATCTTTTTAGCTAGCCTCATGAATATAGCCACCAACTCAACCAATAGTCAAGCATAATCTTTGAGCTGACAACATACCATGAGTCATCATGATGGCATAGGTTCCTTCCATTTAAAGAAAAAAAGTCGTTGCTCTTACACTGGGTAAATTGGAAGAATGCCCTTAGTTTAGTAGAAGCACTTCTACCGTTCTATTCAAAAGGTATAATCATCGAATTATTCTTATTCAAAAGGTTTCATATGATGTAGTTTTACTATACTTCCATGCCAAAGCAAAATATTGTGGACATAACTTCTCGAATTAGCATAATACGTGTCAATTTAATAATATATTCAAATCTGATCCACACATCAATAGAAAAATAACATAACAACAATAGCTAGCGTTGTCGTCGCATTTGTGAACTCTACTCCAGCTACCCACAACATAAAAAAAAGTTTAACCGACCAAATTTACGTTTGACATTTGGTGACGCAGTGTATAAACAGTGTGCCCGTCCACTCAATCCTGTCCGAATGCTACTCGTGACTTGTATCCTCCGCTCACCGCGTACGTTTTCCTACGGGAAATTTCACCAAATGTATTTTTAAAATAACCTCGCCGAAACTATTTCAAAATACCCTTTTTGCGTCGCCACGGGAGTGGCAAGCGATGACGTGCATCGCAGAGGAGTGGCGAAGCAATATGCGTGCACTGAGATGGGACAACTTGCTGCTCGCCCGAGAGTGCGAGCAGACTGCTGCTTCGCCACTAGAGTGCGCAGATTTTTTTTTTTTTAGGTTTAGGAAACCGCCCTAGCCCGACTCCTCCCCATTCCTCCCTCATCTCCAGCAAATGCGGCTGCTTCTCTCCCCCTCTCAATCTTCCCACCAAAACACTCAATCGAGCTTTCTCCTGATTTCCCCCAAGTCTCCTAAGGTACTCTCCATCATTTGCCATTCATTTGACCCATTGGAATTTGCATATTTGGTTTTGAATCCCCAAATCTTGGAAACCCTAGAAATATTGATTCACCCAAATTGCAATGTTGATTCTTGTTAATTTGGTCAATGTTGGCTTGTATGATGTGTATGAAGTAGTTGAGTGTAGATTGGTAGGTTAGGGTAAGGGTTTGTGAGGTTAGGGTTTATTGTTATGGTAGGGTTAGGGTTAGGGTTTTCTTGTTATGTTAGGGTTAGAGTTAGGGTTTTCTTGTTATGAAGTATGATGTGTTAGTAAATATTGGCATAGTTACTTATTAATTTTTTTACCTTAAGTGTTGTTATACCAAAAATAGGTATGGCGAGAATTGTTCATGTTCATCATGTTGACAAGGAAGCATATTTGAAAGGCATAGGTCAACTCAAGGTCACAAGGAGAACGAAGATGTTCAAAATGAGGCTTGGAGGAGAGTGAAGTAACAAGATGCGGCCAAGAAAGTGGAAGAAAGAAAGAGGGAGCTTGGATATATGATATATGATATTGTGTTCTGATGTTTTCATATATGATATTGTGTTCTGATATTTTGATATATGATATTGTGAGTTTGATGCTTGGATATATGATCTAGTCCAATATGATATTGTGTTTTGATATATTGCTAGGATATGAGCTTGATTTCGAGCTTGTATGTTGATTTCGAGCTTGTCGAATATGATTTCGAGCTTGTATATTGATTTTGAGCATGATTTCTAGCTAGCATATTGATTTTGAGCTTATTTCAAAATTTTATAGAAATTCAGCACCAACACATAGTTCACAAGCATCACACATAGTTCGAAATGACAGGGATCACACAAGGTTCACACATAGTTCAAAATAACAAGGTTCACAAATATTACGACAAGGTTCACATGCAATAGTTCAATACATGCCCAAATAGTTCCTTCTTCTCCCTCTTTATCCTTGCGTCCTCCCTTGCTAGGTGCGCCGTCCAAACAGCCTGGCGCTGCTTCAACGCACGCGCTTCTCGTTCTCTCTTCTCTTTAAGTACTTTGGCGCGCTGCTTGTCCTGCCACATCATACGTTCCCGCCGCATTTGCTGCCACCTTTCCCGCTCCGCTTCCTCTTTTTCAGCTTCCTCTTTCAGCTCCCTCTTTCTTTCTTCCACTTTCTTGGCCGCATCTTGTTACTTCACTCTCCTCCAAGCCTCATTTTGAACATCTTCGTTCTCCTTGTGACCTTGAGTTGACCTATGCCTTTCAAATATGCTTCCTTGTCAACATGATGAACATGAACAATTCTCGCCATACCTATTTTTGGTATAACAACAATAAGGTAAAAAAATTAATAAGTAACTATGCCAATATTTACTAACACATCATACTTCATAACCTAAAGTGAGGGAGAGAGAGCAGCCGCCTTTGCTGGAGATGAGGGAGGAAGTGAGGGAGGAGGCCAGCTCGGGGCTAGGGCGGTTTTCCTAAACCTTAAAAAAAAAAAATCTGCTTCGCCACTCTTAGTGGCGAAGCACGCAAGTCTGCTTCGCCACTCTCAGTGGCGACGCACTATCTGCTTCGCCACTCCTCCTGGCGACACACGTCCATCTGCTTCGCCACTCCCTGTGGCGACGCAAAAAAGGGTTATTTTTTCGAAATAGTTTCGGCGAAGGTTTATTTTTTAAAATAGTTTCAAGTTTAGGTTAATTTTGTCTAAATCGTCCTCTCTCCCTCACCCTGTACCTGTAGTCTCTGAGCCTGAGCAATAACGCTGCACCCTCTCTCAATAAATGCTCTTGCATTCGCCCTCACCACCATCACTGCCCAGCAATAACTCCTCTCCACATCGATCCGAATTCTCTCCCATCCGCCGTTCCCCTTTCTCCCCTCTCCTCTTCCTCCCATGGCGGCTTCTTCCTCTTCCTCCTCTCCTCAAAGATCTCTCTGTCTCTCGCCCTAGCGTGCTCTAGCTAATCCCTGCAGCTTCCTGCGTGCATGCGATTTCATGCAGGAAGTAGCGAGCTAGCTGAACACAGGGAGAAAGAGATCAGAGATTTACAGATCGTTTTCTTTAGATCTCGCGACCGATCTTCGCTGCTTCTCGCCGAGTTCTTGGCTAGCTAGGTCGTGGTAGCTTCTGCGTCCGCTTGCCCTAGATCTGCAAGTGCCGTGCCGTGCAGTCCAAGCCAGTTCTTGAGACAGTACAGGTGGGAAGAACTAGCTATAGGTAGCCAGAGAGCCCTGGAGGTTAACAGGTAGCTAGGGTTTGGGAGCTTGGCAAGTCCGGTGCCAGGCTGCCAGCGTATGACGCCGGCCAGGCGCCTGCCGCCGATGATCAGCCGGAGCAGCCTGGCGTACGGGTCGGCGTCTCCACTGGGTCTGACTCAGGTATATTGCTGTGTATGCTTAAAAAGACCTTTTGAATGTACAAATTAGTTCCGCGTCGATCGATCTGTGGTTAATTACTTTTCGAATGATAAACAAGACTGTTTAGGAGTACTTCTCTGTTTGCATCGATGGATGCAAAGTCTGAGAGGGAATTAGCTAGTAGGCTCTTCCATTATCAAGAGAAAAGGGTGTGTGCAGCTTGTTGTTTATTTTGTTCTTACTCTTGTCATAAATCTTTTTTCTAATGAAAATTAGAGGTGTTAAACTTTATGCATATTTCCAAATAATTCGCCATTTGAGGATACCGAATATGAAAGTCACTTACTATATATAATTGGAAACGAGCAGTACTTTACCTTTTTGTTACTAGCAGAAATGGAAGCAAACCTTTCCCTTTTATTTTTACCTATTTGTCCTTCTATTTAGTAGGACTCGTCCTCATATTTCTTGCTACTCTAATTTCTGATTCGTAATTCTTGCTAGTACTACTAAATATCTAGAGCAAGAAATTCGAGTCATCTATCTGAGTTAATTATCTTCCTCTCTCTGATAGTACACTAGTACTCCAACTGCAATTGATGAAAACTCAACTTCATTCCAATTGTAAATGCAGGCCGACTTGATGGACAGCCATCATTTGCATCAAGCACTAATCCAGCAGCAACTCTTCGACCAGATCCCGGCAGCCATGACGGCGGCGGCAGCGGTAGACAGTGGCAGCGCTGACCACATGCTTCATAGCCGGGGCACCTCCGATGCGCTGCTTGCGCCTGACGAGATCGAGAGCAAGTCGTGCAGCGAGAACGTCGACGGTGGCGGCGGAGGCGGTTCCGGCGAGGAGGAGGACGAGCAGGACCCCAACCAGCGTCCCCGCAAGAAGAAGCGGTACCATCGCCACACACAGCACCAGATCCAAGAGCTCGAAGCGTAAGCCTCCCATGATCAATCCATCCATCCATCCATCGATCACACATGCATAAACGTTTTCACTCCTACCTATCGGTTCAAATTAAGAAAGTCAACATATATGTGTTCATCATGCAATCAAATGATTCTGTAATTTGTAAGATCAGTAATTGATTAATTTGTTTAGGTTCTTCAAGGAGTGCCCTCATCCGGACGACAAGCAGCGGAAGGAGCTGAGCCGGGAGCTGGGCCTCGAGCCGCTGCAGGTCAAGTTCTGGTTCCAGAACAAGCGCACACAGATGAAGGCAAGTTTTGATTATGTTTGCATGGTGTCAAGCATATTGAGAGAAAAACAAAGACTTTGGTTCTTCAGATTTGAGTTCTAATGACGGATGTGCATGTGGTGTGCAGAACCAGCACGAGAAGCACGAGAACTCGCAGCTGCGCGCCGACAACGACAAGCTGCGCGCGGAGAACATGCGGTACAAGGAGGCCCTGAGCAGCGCGTCCTGCCCGAGCTGCGGCGGGCCGGCGGCGCTCGGCGAGATGTCCTTCGATGAGCACCACCTCCGCGTCGACAACGCCCGCCTCCGCGACGAGATCGACAGGATATCGGGCATCGCGGCCAAGCACGTCGGGAAGCCCATTATGTCCTCCTCCTCCTTCCTCCCGGCGGGGATGCTCTCCGGCCCGCTTGCCGCAGTCGCCGCCCGCTCCCCGCTCGACCTCGTCGGAGCCTACGGCGGAGACATGTTCGGCGGCGACATGCTGAGGGGCGTGTCCCGCGGCGGCGGCCAGATCGTCGACGTCGACAAGCCCATGATCATCGAGCTGGCCGTCGCCGCCATGGACGAGCTCATCCAGATGGCGAGGCTGGACGAGCCGCTCTGGAGCGCGCGCCCTGGCGACGCCGTGGTGGCGGAGGCGCTGGACGAGGAGGAGTACGGCCGCGTGTTCCCGAGGGGGCTCGGGCCGCGGCAGTACGGGCTCAAGCCGGAGGCCTCCCGCGGCAGCGCCGTCGTGATCATGACCCATGGCAGCCTCGTCGAGATCCTCATGGACGTGGTCAGTAGCTCACAACTGATCGATCATTTACTTACCACAATACTGCAAATCCTAGCCAACTTTTGATAAATTTCCCTAACATTTTGGATTCATCTTCACCGTACGTGGCAGAATCAATTCGCGACGGTGTTCTCCAGCATCGTGTCGCGGGCTTCCACGCACGAGGTGCTGTCCACCGGCGTGGCAGGGAACTTCGACGGTGCATTGCAAGTGGTGTGTTTCTGTGATACGCACTCTGCATTACTTCATTGTTCAAATTGAAATTAGAAAGAATTCATGTGCACCTTGCATACTGATCATTTCGTGTTGAATCTGCAGATGTCAATGGAGTTCCAGGTGCCGTCCCCGTTGGTACCGACGCGGGAGAGCTACTTCGTGCGGTACTGCAAGCACAATCCAGACGGGACGTGGGCCGTCGTTGACGTCTCGCTGGACAGCCTCCGCCCGAGCCCCGTCGTGAAATGCCGGCGCAGGCCTTCCGGCTGCATTATCCAGGAGCTGCCCAACGGCTACTCAAAGGTTCGTGCTCTGTCAGTAAATGTTGTCGATACTGTAATGTTGACTGTAGATTGGAGTAGTATGCTAGATACTTCGATCTTTGGGTGCACTTCTTAATCGTGTGCGTACGTTCGTGTAGGTGACATGGGTGGAGCATGTGGAGGTGGACGACAGGTCGGTGCACAACATCTACAAGCCGCTGGTGAACTCCGGCCTGGCGTTCGGCGCCCGGCGGTGGGTCGGCACGCTGAGCCGGCAGTGCGAGCGCCTCGCCAGCGCCATGGCTAGCAACGTCCCCAACGGCGACCTCGGAGGTGCTTGCTGCTTACACATGCCGTCCCCATCACCCTAGCTAAGATTGATTGGCCCTTCCATTTGATGCATATATGTCTGACGCTAACAAATATGCACGCAGTGATCACGAGCGTGGAGGGGCGGAAGAGCATGCTGAAGCTGGCGGAGCGGATGGTGGCGAGCTTCTGCGGCGGCGTGACGGCGTCCGTGGCGCACCAGTGGACCACGCTGTCCGGCAGCGGCGCCGAGGACGTTCGCGTCATGACCAGGAAGAGCGTCGACGACCCCGGGAGGCCTCCGGGGATCGTGCTCAACGCTGCCACCTCCTTCTGGCTCCCCGTCACGCCCACCACCGTCTTCGACTTCCTCCGCGACGAGACCTCCCGCAGCGAGGTTCGTTTCTTCGGCCGGTGTCGGCGTCACATAGTACCAGACTGCTGCTTCCTCTGTCCCTACTCCCTAAACTTTCTGAGTCGAGTCTGAATTATCTGCAGTGGGACATTCTCTCCAACGGCGGCGTCGTCCAGGAGATGGCGCACATCGCCAACGGCCGCGACCACGGCAACTGCGTCTCCCTCCTTCGCGTCAACGTAATTTGCGACGCCCAAATCTAGCACTGCTACCAAAAATCGACTGTCTTCATGGATGAATCTGACGATTGGTCTTGCGTCGTTGCAGAGCGCCAACTCGAACCAGAGCAACATGCTGATCCTGCAGGAGAGCTGCACGGACGCGTCGGGGTCCTACGTCGTGTACGCGCCGGTGGACATCGTGGCCATGAACGTCGTGCTCAACGGCGGCGACCCGGACTACGTGGCGCTCCTGCCGTCGGGCTTCGCCATCCTGCCCGACGGGCCGCCGCCGTCGGCGACCCAGGGCACAGACGACTCGACGGGAGGCGGGGGCTCCCTCCTCACGGTGGCGTTCCAGATACTGGTGGACTCCGTCCCGACGGCGAAGCTCTCGCTGGGCTCCGTCGCCACCGTGAACAGCCTCATCGCCTGCACCGTGGAGCGCATCAAGGCCGCGGTCTGCAGGGACACGGCCAGCAATCCACCACAGTAGCCTCCACATCAGCCAGGTGCTTGCAAGGTACACTCTCGCCATCTACAACTTCACATATGCAGCTAGTGTACCTTGAGCACCCATGAATCGATTTCCCTGGCGCTCGGCAGGAGTAGCAGTGATTTTGGAGATTTCTTTCAACGATGGGGAGTCAAGAACGCACCTCATGCTCTGCTTGCCGTGTGGTGCTCATACCAGCGAGGATTTGATTTTTGCATGTTTCAACTCGCGCCAAAAATGTGCCACCACTATGCAAGGGGGGATGGTTCGGCATTGACTTCCACCTTCAGTTTGATGCTAGCTACTGCTGATCATGCTGCTCTGGGTCTCATTTTTAGGATGTATTTCTTTTTCTGTTCAATGGGCATAAGTTAAGCCTCTCGCTCAAATTTGATCTGTACTTGGTGTGTTGTGTACTGCTTTTCGAACTTCAGGTGCCAACCTAGCTAGCTAGTTGCTGTTGGAGGGTAGAGAGTTGGTGCCTCTTTTTTGGGTTTGCAGTTTGCACCTTATGGTGTTTGATCATTACAATTGCAATCAGATTTGTCTTCTGTGCTCGCTCTGTTTCCTACTTAAATGGTGCAACTTTAATTTGCCGGCCGTCCTTGCTCAATTTCGTACTTAAATGATGCAACTTTAAATTGACCCGTTCAAAGTTATACTCCCTCCGTTTAGGTTTGCCGTGTTGACATGCACGTACTTTAATAAAATAATTGACCATTAATTTGATTGCAAATTTTGAAAAAAAATATACTAGAAATGCTTTTAAATATGAATCTAATGGTGGTGGTTACAGTTTTCTTAAAAACTATGTGCATCTTTTTATAAACTATGATAGAGGGAGTACTAATTAAGCGAGGAGCTGAATTTGTCTCATCAAGTACTATAATAAATGGGTGATTGTCGTAGCTCATAAATTTCTCTCTGACTATAGGCCTATTAGCTTGATACATGCTATTGCAAAGATCATTGCCAAAATGGTTGTTATCCGTCTCTCCCTGCTTATGAATGGCCTCGTTTCCAATGCCTAAAGTGCTTTCATAAAAAAAATCCACAACAACTTCATATATGTTTGGAACCTTGCAAGGAGACTTTACAAGAACAAGATCCCCACATTCCTTTTCAAGCTTGACATCTAAAAGGCCGTTGACTCCGTATCCTGGGGCTATATCCTCAAGCCCCAAAGTTTCGTAATTGGATTGCCACTTTCTTCGCACTACGTCTTCTAGGGTCCTCCTCAACGGGGTGACCGGGATCCCAATTAAGCATGGGGAGGGCTTCTTTTGAGTTTGAATATGAACATGTTAGACAGATGTTGTTAGACATATTGTATTAGGACTCTGTATAAGTTCGTATAGGACTCCACCTATAATTCACCAGTAACTTTGTGTGACCTATAATATACAGAGAGCCGAGAACCCGAGGGTCATCGAGCCCTTGCACATAATCCTGTGTTTTACATGGTATCATACCTACCGATCCCTAAACCCTAGCCGCCGATGCAGTGCTTCTTCCGATCGCCGCCGCCGCAGCTATGTCTTCCGCTGCCTCCTCTCACCTGACCGCGCCCGCCTCCGTCTCGGTGTCTGCGGCCGCTGTCACCACTGCTCGGCACGGCGTCCCGCCCCGCGGCAGCCTAGCCGTTTGCTCCTATGGCCACCCTAAGCGTGGGCGTGCTCTTCTCCACGACGTCCTCCATGAGAGGGGACCATCTACCACGCTTGCCGGTCTCCCGACGATTGTCGTTGCCTCGCCGACAACCGTGTCACCGATTCCTCCTCTGTCTGTAACGCCCCTCGACGCGCCGTCCATAGACCTAGCTGGCGATCTACACCGACCCTGCCGTGCCGCACGACGCTTCCTTGGGCTACTCCGCCGCCTTCGCGGCGGGTTATGGCGCCTACTCACCGATTTTCGGCGCTCTCGGGATGTCCGCCCTCGGGTACCTGCGCGTCCCCGGCTATGGTCTCCATGACCTTGCGTTCCTTCAGAGCCACTGCAAGGTTTCGTTGATGGGACTCTTCAGTGTCCACCACCTGCTCACCCCACCTATCGTGCCTGGGTGGCGCGGGATTAGGAAATTCTTTCTGCCATACAAGGGTCTCTCACTGAAGGCGTTGCTGGACTAGTTCTGTTTGTTGTGACTTCTTGTGATGCTTGGATGACATTGGAGTCGAGTTTTTTTATCACAATCTGAAGCCCAGTCTATGGCTATACGTAATCAATTGTTTGAGCTCAAAAAGCGTGATCTCTCTGTCACTGCCTTCTTTAACAAGGTTAAAAGCTTAGCCGATACACTTGCCTCCATTGGCCAGCTGCTTTGTGATTCTGAATTCACGGGATACATCCTCAATTGCCTTAACAAAGAATACGACTCCTATTTTGAAGTTGTAATCATCGTGATGATCCTATGACGCCACGCGACCTATACTCCAGTCTCCTCAATACAGAACAGTGCCTTGCTTCTCACCACTCCACTAAGGGATATCATGAGGTCTACCACGACGCTTCCTTGGCCAATGCGACCTCTCACGGTGGGGGTAAACTCCAATACCGCCATGATGTACCATCCTCCTCCGTGGGAGCAAATCTCTTGCTGCTACGCCCTCCTCCAACACGGGCAGGTCGCGCTTGTGCCTGCTGCCCTGCGTGTGGTGCTAAAGTACCATGGCAACTCTGTGGACTTGATGGTCATCTTGCCTCTCAGTGTCACCGTCGCTTCAAGCAGGATTTTCTAGGCATCGGCAATAATGCAAAAGGCAACGAACGTCAAGTTGCTATGGCTACTCAGGGATATACTCCCTCCTATCATGTTGACTTGGCATGGTACGTATACACTGGCGCTTCTGATCATTTGACCTCTCAGATGAACAAGCTTCATGCTTGGGAGACATACCAGGGCAACGACAAGGTTCACAGAGCTAATGGAGCAGGTATGCGCATCTCTCATATTGGTCAAGCTATTGTTCCTACGCACACCTCCAAACAGTTACATCTCACAAACATTCTGCACATTCCCTGGGTCACACGTGATTTACTCTTTATTCATAAATTCACTCTTGATAACAATGTATTTTGTGAGTTTCACCCTTTTGATCTTCTTGTTAAGATCAGGACATGAGGGACGTACTTCTTAGAGGTCGCTATCGCAATGGACTTTATGCTCTTGATGCACCATCATCTACTCCGCGAGTTTTAAGTGGTGCTCGTGTTTCTTCATGACAATGGCACTCTCGCCTTGGTCATGCGGCGACTCCTATCATTCGCCATGTTCGTTCTCCATTGCCATGAGTTTCCAGTCGAGTCTAGTAATAGTGTTGCTATAGTTTATGATGCCTGTCAACAAGGCAAGAGTCATCAGCTTCTGTTTCCCGAGTCAAGTCGTGTAGTCAAAACTCCCCTTGAGCTTGTGTTTTCGGATGTATGGGGTCATACTCAAACGTCTGTTAGTGGTCATAATTACTATGTCAGTTTTATTGATGCTTATAATCATTTTACTTGATTTATCTTATCAAGCATAAATATGATGTGTTCAATGTTTCCTTGCAATTTTAAGCACATGTTGAGCGTTTTCTCAAAACAAAGATCATTAGTGTTCAATCCGATTGGGGTGGTGAGTATCACAACCTCAACACCTTCTTCCAGAAACTTGGGATTTTGCACCGTGTGTCTTGCCCTCATACACATCAACAAAATGGTCGTCGAACATAAGCATCGTCACATTGTGGAAAACTGCCTTTGTTCCTTTTTGTTATTGGAGTGATGCCTTCACTATAGCCTATTTTTTGTTGTTGATAAATTGGCTTCCTACATGTCCTCTTCGTATGAAGACCCCTTTAGAGGTTTTGCTTCATGAAACTCCTAACTACACGTTTCTCAAAGTTGTTGGGTGTGCGTGTTGGCCACATACCCGTCCTTACAACAATCATTAATTGGAGTTTTGGTCTAAAAAGTCTGTGTTTCTCAGGTACAATTCTCTTCATAAAGGTTATAAGTGGCTCCATGTTTCGTCTAATGATGTGTTTATCTCACGTAATATTATTTTTTATGAGAATGTTTTCCCCGGCACTTCGTCTCCTTCCACACCACCATCACACCACTCTTTGTCTGTTATGCCTGATCAATTTGAAGATGTTGCACACTCTTTGTTGTTGTTGCCTAATCATGGTGCAGGTATTAGTTATGGCGCACGTCTTCATCTTCATGACATAACCGATGCATCACCTGATGCGCCTGCTATGGCTAATGTGCCATCTTTGTCAGCACCGCCCGGTGTGGCATCCTCTTCCGAGTTGCCTGGTGCAGCGTCCACTGGCATGGTGCGCGGCCCACTCCTCTGTGCCGCCTAGTGCGGCCCCGACACCCATGTCGCCGTGTGCGATGTCGACGTCCATGTCACCACGTGCGACAATGATGTCGTCGTCGCTTGGCGCATTCATGCCGCCTCCGTCGCCTGGTGCGACCCCGCCGACCTCGTCGTGTGGTGTGACTTTCTCGCTCCTGTCACCTAGTGTGATCTCTGCACCCCCATCTCCTGCTATGGCCGTCCCGTCTCTCTCCTCAACTGTTGTGACTTCATCACCTCTGTCGCCTGTTTCTATGCCTTCACCACCTCCTGCCGATGCTCCACTTCGTCCACATACAAGAAGCAAAAGTGGTAGCGTTCGTCGTAAAGAGCGCACAGATGGCACCATTGCATGGATTGCTACTCGTCTGCTTGATGCTCAGGCTGATCCTACTGCTGAACCCCATCATTATCAGGCGGAAATGAGTATTCCTCACTGGGGTGCTGCCATGGAAGATGAGTTCCAAGCACTTCAACATATTAATACATGGCGCCTGGTTCCGCCCCGCTCTGGGTTAATGTTATTGATTCTCAATGAGTCTTCAAAGTCAAGAAACATGTTGATGGTTCTATTGAGCGATACAAGGCTCGTTTGGTTGCCAAAGGATTCAAACAAAGGTATGGACTTGATTATGAAGGTACAATCAGTCCTGTTGTCAAACCCCACTACTGTCAGGCTTCTGCTTTCACTAGAAGTTACACGTGGGTGGTCTCTTCGTCAGTTGGATGTTCAGAATGCTTTTCTGCATGGTGTCTTGGAGGAAGAAGTTTATATGCGTCAGCCTCCTGGATTTTGTTGATCAGTCTTGCCCTCGGTATCTGTGTCGCCTAGAGAAGGCGTTATATGGGCTTAAACAAGCTCCGTGTGCTTGGCATGCTCGACTGGGTTCTGTTCTTTGCACTCATGGTTTTGTGCCCTCTACAGCTGATATGTCTCTGTTATTACTTCAATGTCCTCAAGTTACTATGTATCTACTGGTGTACCTTGATGATAGCAGCGGGTGTTGACTTTGTTGTGAAGGATCTTGGTAAACTCCATTATTTTCTGGGCTTAGAGGTTACTCATTGTGATGTTGGGTTGACTCTCACTCAGCAAAAGTATTACTTGGAGTTGTTACGCCGCGATGGTATGCTAGAGTGCAAAACGTCTACTACCCATATGTCTGCTACTGACAGACTTTCTGCTTTGGCTGGTGATCTTCTATCTTCTGATGATGCTACTGAGTATCGCAGCCTTGTTGGTGGATTACAGTATTTGACTCTTACTCATCCAGATTTGTCATATGCTATCAACCGAGTTTGTTAGTTCCTTCATGCACCCAGAGATTTCCATATGACTGTTGTTAAGCATATTTTACTCTATCTTTGTCACACTGTAAAGTTTGGTCTTCATTTTCGGTCTAATCACTCTACTATTCTGGCCGCCTTCTCCGATGCTGACTGGGCTAGTAGTCTAGATGATCGGCGATCCACGGGGGGACATGCTATATTCTTTTAACCAAATCTGATCGCCTGGCAAGCAACGGTATCTCGTAGTAGTATTGAAGCTGAGTACAAGGCGGTTGCTAATGCTACTGCTGAAATCATATGTTTGCAGACTTTGTTGAGAGAGTTGGGGGTCTCTCAGAATCGTTCGTCAGTCCTTTGGTGTGATAACATTGGTGCTACGTATGTGTCTTCAAATCCAGTTTTTTATAGGATTCAAATCCTACACAATTCCTACCCAAATCCTATAATCCAAAAGAGGCCTAAGGACCTAAAAGCTGCACACATGTCCATGGTAGGGGCCGCACACATCTCAAAATACACCTATGCGACATTCATGGAGACGTTCACGCGGTGCCACAGACTGTGCACAGAAGAAGCTACCTTAACGGCTGTCCGACTAAAACCACCTCTTGGTTGTTCTTCGTCCAGCGCCCCCACCTCTTCAGCATCGCCGGTGTGGCGACGGGATGCCAACGGCTCAATGGTTAGGGTATCTCCGACTCAAACGGATCACGGCCGTCCTAATCGGTACTTTTTTGACCGGGCTAGGAAAAAAGTGCTTCTAGCGGCCCGACGCATTTTCGTCGGCCTGTCCGCGGGGACGCAAACACGGTCTAAATTTGGGCGCAGTTTGCATCGTCGCGGACTGACCGCGCAGTCCGCGCGTGTCCTCCCCTTTTTACCTGGGGGCCTGCCTGTCAGTGACCCCGACCGTTTCGTCTCATGCGCCCCGCGTCGATTTAGTAGCCAGCATCGGGAAAGGCTGCGCTGCCGCTTCCATCTCTGCGCCGTCATCAATGGCCTTCAGAGATTGCGTCCTCTTCCCTTTATAAGAGGCGCTCCCCGTGGCCGCGTCCAGAAGCACAACACCATGACTGGGTGCTGGCCTTTCCGCAAGACCGACGCCGGCGCTTCGTCGTCCAAAGCCAAGGCGAAGGCGCCACCGCCCAAGAAGGAGCGGACCGGCCCTACATGTCGGTGGAGATCGCGCAGGCCCTCTACGACCAGAACGCGTCGGTGGGCCTGCGCGACGTCCATCTCCCCGGTGGCTGGCACCTCAACGCCAGGAGGGTGCGGTCCCTTCGGTGCTTCGCCGCGGACGGGCGCGGCGTGACGAGATCCGGCACCGGCGGGCCATCCTTCTGCCAGATCTGCGCGAGGACCCCGCCTTCGACATGGACTCAGGGTGGTGGGATCGGCCCGCCTACGAGCCCTGCCTAAGGCACCGATCGGGTCTCCTCGGCGACACCGACTACGACTATGCTGCGGTACCCTACCCGCAGCAGCAGGTCCTGCACTAGGTGCCGCCGCCGCCGGAGGAGGAGGAGGACGAGGTCGTGGACGCGCCAGTGATCCCGGTGGAGGAGTACTAGCCGCCGAACCTGTCGGAGGAGGAGGCCCTCCAACGGGACATAGAGGAGAGTGAGCTAGCCGAGCTCGGTAACTGGGAGGGTCTCGGGGCGCAGCTGGCAGCCTCAACATCCACCAGCCGTGCTAGTGCGTCCAGCAGCGGCGCCAGCGCGTCCAGCAGCCGTACCGCCCCACCACCGCCACCACCTCCACCGCCAGCTGCTGAGCCCTAGCCCTGGGGCTACGCCATCTGGGAGTCGTTGCCTCCCATTTAGGTGAACTGGGGACCTGGGGCTATGTCGAGCCCCAGACTCCTCCACAGACGCCTCCCTAGGCTCCGGCGCCGGCAGCCCCAGGGATGCCGATGGTGCCCTGGTCGTATCCCTAGGACCCGCCGCCAATGGTCGACCTCACCGGGGATGATGATGATGACTAGGCGCGGCGGCCGGGCAGCGCATTAAGCCCTAGTTTCTAGGGCTTTTATATTTATGTTTTTAATTTTATTTTTTTATTTTTATGTCTTTATTTTTTGTATCTATGTAATATATTCTAGTAATAAAAAATTTAAAAAAATTATACGTCAGGCCGTTGGGCGCACTACCGACGCAAATAACCAAAAGGGAGGGGGGACAACGCCTGTTCATGTCCGCTGCCAACACAAACGGTCTAAATCTGCCACGCTTTGAGGCCAAAATCAAAGCCAAAATGCGTCAGACCGATGCCCGGTTGGATGGAGAAAGTGACCCTGGGCGCCCCATTTGAAAGGATCTACGTCTTCATCCCCGCGTTAGAGTTGCTCTTACAGAATAATAAACGATAAAACAACGGTAAGGGAAAATGCTCCCAATTATGCAGAGTCCAGTAGTGCGGCAACAAGACATGGAAACATATTTTTTGTAGCTTAATATAATAAATAAATTCCACAGACGAATTTCCATAAGCATTACCCGACAGAAACAAATGCAGATTTATATTGGGGAAGGTGGAATTATACAAGTGACCAAGAATTTGTTATCGTAATATTGTAACAATCCACAGCCAAACAACGAAGGAAGATGGGCTAAAGAAAATAACAACTGTGACATCTAGCTCCTTGATACACAGTACAGGAATGATGTTGATGGATGCTTTAGTTCATGGTCTTCTTGCACGGTTCTTCTGGTTTGTATGCAAGTTACCAACAAACTAATGTGCTGACTTTGTCCTGCATAAGAGACTGAACAGAGGACGGGTACAAAAAAAGGTAGAAGTGTGTTTTGCATGCCCAGTGAAGCAATAGCACATATTACCCTGTCCTGAACTTAAGTGTTCCATGTCGCCCTAGACTAAGATGATTTCATGCAAATCAAAATAATGTAAACGCAGCAGGCGGCAACTGTGAAAGGGCAAACATATAACAGGGCAGACACCACAGCGACTGCTGAGCAAATTACTCATGCTCCAACACTAAAATACAGAATGTTTGTTACATTTTTACACTATTGTCACATTAACTTCTGTGCAAACTGTTGCCGGATGGGGGAAAACTAAGCATACCAAAATCTGATTTCTCCGTTAGTGTTACATGTCTTGTCTAGCCGCAATCAAAGAAACTCAAACAAACGAGGCGAGAATTTCTGCAACCAATAAATCAAGATGATTATTCTTTGAACAATGCACTTCTAAAGAATCTTTTATTATGCGTTAGTTGATGGAAACTTGGAAAGCATCACAACAATAAATATTTTAAGGCACACACAGTACAACCATTTTTTTTTAAACGCAGGCGTTCTTTCAAGGTCAGAGCTTTTTGTATGATGTTAATACAATTAGTTACAAAAGTAAAACGATTAAAAGTTAACGTCACATTATGCTGGTATCTCTGACAAATTATATCTTTAACGATCATAGTTATGGTTGAAAGGGGAACATACTTATTCATAAACACACTGGTGGCCTTTTACACTATTTTTTCTTTTCATTGTCTGCATTTAATTGTAGTTTTTGGAGTCATAACAACAAACTATGAATCTTTTTGTTGAATCCCTACTACACTATTTCCAAATTAATTTAGTGCATTTTTTGTTGAAAAAACGAAATGTACAGATGCTCACCAGCTAGGCTCGTCTAAGAAGTATTGCTGGGCCCAGAACGACATTTGGCATGGACAATAGGCCCCAAATGCGACCTTTCAAGACCTACAATATTACCATCTGGCGCATTCATGTAAACTGCACCTTTATACATCCACTCCTCAGTTTCATCACTGTAGAAATCCTCAAATGGCTCGTGACACAAAGCACATGTTGTTTGGTCCTCATCAGCAGGAACAGCCATTTCTTTCTCTTCATTTCTGTCCAGGACTGGTTCTAAGCGCTCAAAAGAAGGAACACCATCATTTCCTACTGTTTCTGCTGCTCTTAACCACTCTCCCACAGTAACAAAATATTTACGTGAAGATTGCTTGCGATTTTTGGAATTTCTATTTTTTGTAACATGCCAATCCATATGAACACTGTGCTCTTCTTGGCATTTGAAACGAAGGCCACATGTTTTGCATTGCCTGGGGAGATCCTGATATAGAGCATTAATGACGGACTCGTTCCGCACCTTGAGGTCTACACTGAAGTCAACTCCAACAGAGTCCTAAATGAACATGTTTATAAGTATAATAAAACTGTAGAATTAACAGCATATAAAAGTAATTAGATAGCCATAATAAGGTGCACACATGCATTAGAAGTACCTGAGGTTGACTAGGAGGTTCCAGCTTAATTACACCCTGGTGCACAAGGTTACTTAAAATTCCAGAAAAATATGGTGTAGGTGTAGGGCCACCGACTTGTGATGATGATGGACCCATCTGCAATGAAGCCGGAGGTAGACCACGATGCAATGGTGGCAGAGCGAAATTGGGCATTTGTAGAGGTGGGACTGGCGGCATTGTTGCACTACCTCCTTGTCCTTGGAATGGATCTACAGAGATGCTGGATGCAAAGCCTCTAAATGCCTCCTGAGGGCGAGAATGGGTATGAGGATGAAACTGCATCGTATGATGAGGCTGAGATTGATTTTTGAAAATTGCACCTTGATTTTGTTGGCTAGATGTCAACAAATCTGGGTGCTGATATGGTGGTTGAGCTAAGTTACCGGTACTTAAAGTTTTCCGATCTAAGGAATCATACTGATGATGTGGAACAAATACAGATGAACTAACTCCTTGGCTAACAAATGCCCTAATTTCATGACTATCTGCTGCACGTCTAATGTGTTCTGTATCAGGTGGTGGCTGACTATGATGAAGAGGAGGCCATTCTATGGGAGCAGGAGCAGGTGAGGACCTATGATTCTCTATCAAGGGTATGTCTATATTTATAGCATCATATGTACCACCAGCAGCCACCCTCTTGACAGGCATTTCACCATCAGTGGGCAGTGACAACCTATTCAGTGAAGGATGAGGTGCTTGTACTCGAGCTGGCAGACAATTAGTCCGCTGCCACGGTGGAGCTGGCATAGCAAGAAATCTCCCAGGATCAAGGGTATTCTCAGAACTACGGTACTCTGAAATAGTTCCATTCTGGGGACCAAAATTGCCTGTATATCTCCTAGTGGCCATGTCAACATGCTGCAAAAAGGCAATGATATGTCAACAGTAATTAAAGTGAGTTCATATCAATTACAAGATTAACAGTTGTTATAAGTTGAAATGATAAAATGTTCAAAAGTTGCATTAAAACATTATTATGGCAATGAAGTAATTATGTATACTATTCGGAATTCAGAAGGCTACTAAACATGGTACATGCACTCCTGAATATTACTGAAACTAATTCGGTAGCAAAAAAGTTCCAAAACCCAAAGGAAATGGAACGACAGAGTTTCTAAGGGACATTTGACAACTATGTAATCCATGAAAAGGACAAGAACCACCATGAAAGAAAAAGTACAAGCCATACAATACAACTACCCTTTTCCATCACATAGTGCCACCATGCAGAAGAAATGGTCAAATCTTTCTACAGTGACATTTACCAACAATATCCTTAGATTAGCTGCCTCGAATATATGACTACATTTGTCGCAAAGAATATTTTCATAAACCATAACTGTAGAATTTTTTAGATTTGCAAGCACACTGATCAATTGGTGAACGAAGTTGTATAAATGTGACAATGTAAAGAAAATAACACTTTTATCTGAAAGCAGAGGATACAAGATCAACAGAAAAAGACCACCAATTAGTGAAGGAAGTGCTAAAAGGTACGAGAAGTGTTATGCCAACTATTCATGTGATAATTAAAGAAAGGTTAGAGAAGCGTACACCATTAGTAGAAATTCTATCTTGGAGATTTAATGTCGGGCGATCTGCTGTTGATTGAGAAGCTTGGCCTCGCCAACTGCGCATCCCAATATCAGAATCCATCTGTCCAGAGTTTGGCCCAGGAAATCCAGCTCTCAAGGTTTCAGAAGAAGGTAAAGGCATGCCGTTTCTGCTTCGGATAGAAAAAGTTGGACTCATATCCTCCCAAGCATACTCCTCTTCCTCTGAAGCGAGCCAATTCTGTGCACTAGATCTGCTTTGCATGCCATTTGATTCTAGGCATTGCGTCTTGGGAAGCCTTTCATCGGTATCATTGGCTTGAGAATTTCCATAAATATCAATAAGTTTTCTCGCACTTTGCTTCCTATATTCTTCATCAAGTATGCTCATTGAAGACTGCTGTGGACCATCCTCAAAAGCCCATGGCTGTTCAAACCAACCATTTCGATCAGGCAACCTTCTGGGATCACGTCCTAATACAGAATGAGACAGCGGTAGCCTCTCTAGTGATCTCTTGGGGGATGCATTCCTAGGGAGGACATCAAGAGGTGGTGATCTGGACATGTCTCTTCTTGTCATTCCAGTACGTGACCGAAATGTCTCTTGTTGATCAGGATCATCAGCATACAGTATCATAGATTTCTGTCCGCATGATTCCAAAACAGATTATTAGTAAATTGTGTGATAAGTAGATATCACATGCTGAATTGTAAGTAAAATAAACAAGTAACAGCATGTCCATACTTATCATCAAAATAAAAAATATTGAAAGGGGTGATTTCCTTTTGAAATATATGGATAGCGTTTCACTCGAAGAAAAACTGGAAGCATCTTCCATTGTGTTGAGCAACTAAAAGCACATCTACCAATACTGAAAGTGAACTGTGTTGTTAACTTGGGAACATGAAATGGTAGGAGGCTAAGATCTCTCAGGTTGTTAGAAGACTTAAACATAGCTATTGGTCGACCAGTGAAGAGAGCACAATCAATAAGACAAACGTTTTCCTCTGTCAACCAGTGAAGAGAGCACAATCAAAACCACAACTGCTGAGCCATTGGTCGACAGCCAATAACTTGTAGTGAATAGAAAAACAGATACACCAGCGTTGGAGACCCAATTGCTCTCAGCAGAGCTCCTCCCAGACTGGCAGCACAACAGGCCTGACTGATATTTTCTGCGACCCAAATCATGAGTTGCATTCTGGTACATGTTTCTCAAGAGGTTTTTTTTTCCTTTTTAATGTAATTTGAGATCATAAACTGAGGCATGGGAGGCTAATGTACCACCAGACACTATTCTTACCAGCTCAAATACTTTTAGTAGTGATAGAAACGTAAAACATTGTATCTTTCTAGAACTTGGATAATGCGAATATGTGTGGTGCTTATGATGATTTGCTTGGGTACTCAATGGCTCAGTATACACTGCAATGACAAATTGTAATATTGTAAGTTAAATCCCCAACATACTCTTTTATGTCGATTTTCAATATAAGCTGTGAGCCCGTGATATGCTTCTTATCAAGAAAAGGTGAAAAAAAAAACAGAACTGTCTGATTTGCAAGTTGCAACAAGCACTACTCTGCTACTAACAATAATAAGATTTGTGCATTTTTTGTTTTGGTGAGAGAATGGAACCACTACTAAACTGCTCAGAAAACAAAGAGAAAACCCCAAAAGCAGCATCAATAAGAACTCAAAGGTTTGTAAGCCAGACTAAGAGTAGGAGGTGGAGTAAAAGAACGGCAAGAGGAGGAACAGGGCAGATGTAGTGCCAAATACCTGGAGCTTTGAAGAAGTTGCAGGAAATCCCGGCAAGTTATTTGATGTTAGCCCATTAATATGATCCCCCTCAACATCAATCATTTGCCTGCCTAGAGTTGCTAGCTGATCGACCTGATTTACAAAAAATGCACAAAATTCCTCAGCTTCAAATTTGATTTCAAATACTACAGGCGTAATAGGTTGCCAGTCCATACAGGATACCAATGAAACCTAAAAGATGAACCAGCTATTGGTTATTACTGAACTGGCCCAATTTGATGGTTGATGGATATTGTCTACTGCTATACCAGAAACTCTTACCTTGCTGCCATGCTTGAACTGGTGCTGTTCTTCTAGATACTTCGGATTTACATGGATGACATGAGATGGCTTAGGAGATGGCGACTCTGACTGCCGCACATTATTCGTTGTAGTAGGACGCTTATTCTCTGAAGGAGAAAACTGAAGTTCATTCTCGATCCCACGAAGGACAGAAGAAGGGAACACTTGCGACCAGGTACGAAAGAGGTGCCGCATTGAAGCATGTTGATTAGGATGAACTTTCCTGTATGCATAACAGAAAACCTTCTGCAACCTAGTGGAAAAATGTGCTATATATTCTCGTCCTATGTTCTTGACAATACTATCTAGCAGATATAAAGATGGCAATGTCTGTTCGGCGGGCACCTGCAAGCATTGCAGAATGATTCTTGTCATGCAAAGGAACCTTAGGTGTAGAAGTATGTAACATAATCTTTGCTTTTAGGTTAATTATTAGTTCTCAAGTTGGTTCCATTTAAAATTGCATACTGTCTTCTTCAGAAAGAAAGAAAGAAAGAAAGAATTAATCTTTTAAGTTTTCACTGACATTGTGCTTCAGCCTGCACCTATTTCACAAAATAAACAACACGGCATTTTTACAGAATAAAATCCTGTATTACAAAGTAGTCTAGGAAAGTGTCTGTCGTCACTTCATCATAACTAACTTTTGCACTGCCAATTTAGTTCAGTTTGAGCCTAACAAAATTTACTAGCCAAACTAGTAGCTGATGTATCCTCAGCAACCAATTTATACAACAGCAGTGCATATGCACAAGAACAAGGTGGGTTTTAGCCATATTCTTATTATAGGTTTGGGTTTTTTACCCAATATCAGAAAAGTAACACTAAAATAAACGGAGCAAATCCACAAGCTGCTAAAACCCAATTTTATTCGCTCCGGTTAGCATCAAAACTCTTGAATCTCACTCACTCTGATTACTGATTACTGATTACTGATTACTGAACTCAAGCAATCAAATTTGCATCCAGAAAAGCATCTACAAACAGGTATTCTCAGATTGCGAACTACATGAGAGCTACATGAGCACCGATTCCTCAAGACCAAAAGTGTACATGGCCGAAACCTAGTCCAAAAACCCCTGGGACTGGGAGGTAGAGCAACCACCTCGACGATGCGGGCGGAGATGGCGCCGGCTATACCCCTGGCGGCGAGCGCGGCGTGCTGCTCGGCGATGATGGTGAGCTCGGTGATGATGGGCTTGCAGTTGAAGGTGAGCTCGGCGAGGACCTCCTCGTACGCGCCGACCACCGCGGCCGCCCCCGGCTCCTCCTCCCCCGCCGCCTCCCGCAGCCGCGCGCGGAACCGCTGCACGACCTGGCCCGATACGGGGGCCGCGGCGGCGGACGCCATAGGGGGAGGGGGATCTAGGGTTTCGGGGCAGGGGGAGCGCCGCGGGCTAGGGTTTGGGAGGGTGGCGACGATGAGGGAGAGGAGGAGGCATGCGGCGGAAGCGAAGCGAAGCCGCAAAGGAGGGGACGGAGCGGGTTGATTTGGGATTTTGTAACCGGGGAGGATCGTGTGACGATCCTTTTCCCGACCTGCCGGAATTCAATCCCGGCGATGCCGGGGGCAGGAGCTGGGGGCTGCTGCAGCCGTCCGATCAGGATCTGACGATCCAGATCAAAGTAGAACGATGAACGAATTGAGCCCACAGCTTTTTCATGAAGTGCTTTTGAGCTTCCGACTGTGATCATGTTATTTCTTCAGGGCCGATATGTTGCCATGTGACAATGTGATATGGTAGTTATGTACTCTCTCCGTTTATAAAACATCTTATATTTATAAACGAAGGGAGTATATGCACAATATCAAACACCGTGCCGAGGATTGTCCATTGAAGTTTGTAGGTGTTCCCTAGCAACAACAAAAGTGTTTGTGGTTGTTTTTGTCCTTCTCGTGTTAAGTATTTGTGATATGCATTGAAAATGCATGATATTATGGTGCGAAGGAACAAAAAATGCATGTAGGTGCACATGCTTTGTACATATGACATTATGACTTGCTTAATAGAGGTGTTGGTATCTTTCATCATAAGCTCTATTGCTACGTGATTTTATTCAGGTTAAATAGGAACTTTATTAGACGGGTGGGGTTATACAATGATCAAGATCCAGCATTTGAAGAACACCTTCAATTCTGGAGCCTAACAACATCAATGGAATTTGTTCTTTTAACCTGTACATTAATATTCGTACAAAAAAACTATACACCTTATATAAAGAAACAAAGGAAGTATGATTTTACATATAGAGATGTTTCTCCCTATCATCCACAAACAAGTGGACGAGCTAAATTGAGTAGTAAGGAGCTTCTCTTGCAAATGGTAGTTCGCATTTCTTGCAAGGAGGCCGACATCAAGCAGAACGACGACTTGGTATAAGAAGAACACTAGGGCCAAACAAGTATTATTAGGTCCAAGCCAGCAGCCCCCATGCCACTAGCTGGCTCCTTGTGGGTCGGGCCACTCCCTCTACTGGCAGCCCGCAGGCTAGTCTGACAGTGAAGAAGACGGCAACAGATCATGCTAGGGCCAACAGCCTCATATGGCGGTGTCAGAGAGTAGAGACAGCGGAGAGGGCTGGGATGGCAGCGCAGGGAGCCTCCGACCTGAGGCAACCTAGGGTTAACCTTGTCGCTAGATCTAGGAGGTCCAAAGCCACCGATGATCTCTAGCCCCACACCTCTGTCGCATGAGCCCGCACCATCGGAGGAGAACCTTCACCACCGCTCCGACGCGGTCGCCGCACATCGACAAGCCATCTTTCTGCCCCAGCAGCTCCAGCGGTCGTCTCCTTGCCCACCAATCCTAGACCATCTTCAACAGTTGGGCCCGCCATCAATGTGGCTGTGATGTAGGACTTTGGCAATGAGGCCATATTTGTGCAAGGCATGTGTGTTAAACTGTTAATGTTGTGATGGCATTTTTTTGAGGATTTGATGGTGTTTTTATTTATGATCAATGACACACTAACCATGCGATCACACATAGACCGAGGCCACACGGTCCTACTAGATAGCCGTAAGAAAGAAGGCCCAAAACATAGTTTTTGGCTTCTCTAGGATTTGTACAAAAAAAATTGAACAAAATTTGGGGAAATAGACCCGTTAAACACTTAAATAACTAGAAAAATACCCCGCGCGTTGCAGCGGGATTCTCTTTAAAAATCTATTATGTATAAGACACATAAAATGGGAAATTGTCTATTAAAATTAATCTGAAGATTCAATTGGTCACAATATTCAAGGGCTAAATTGAATTAAAGTTAATTTTTGTGTATTTGCCAACAAAAAATAGTAAAGTATTCAATTGTATGACTTAAAAGAATTGATGAGATGGATATATTGCATGCAAAGATATTAATTAATTAATATTAGTGGGATGACATGGACAATTGATTGGCTAATATAATGGGTGATGTGGATAGCTTGCATTTTGAGATAGACAACTTAAATGACCCCTTAGTGGGGCTTTGCTTTATAAGAAGTATAGATTACAGTTTATAACAGATTAAATAATTACAGTTACTTGAGTGACTTGTGAATTCCAAACCCCTGTCCCCCACTGATGTCTACGCACGCGTCTGTTCTTGTAGACAGTGTTAGGCCTCCAAGTGCAGAGGTTTGTAGAACAGCAGCAAGTTTTCCTTAAGTGGATCACCCAAGGTTTATCGAACTCAGGGAGGAAGAGGTCAAAGCTATCCCTCTCAAGCAACCCTGCAATTACGATACAGAAAGTCTCTTGTGTCCCCAACACACCCAATACACTTGTCAGATGTATAGGTGCACTAGTTCGGCGAAGAGATAGTGAAATACAAGTAATAGTGATGATTATAAGTAGTAAACGTAATCTGAAATAAATATCGCTACAAGCAAACATGTAACAAAACTGAATGTAAACGGTGTGCAAAGCTTGGAAACAAGGCCTAGGGATCATACTTTCACTAGTGGACACACTCTCAACAAATATAACATAATTGAACCAATAGATACTATCATCAATATGCAACTCAAAACAATTCTCCAATGGAAAACGAACACTAATCATGCATAGGGCTACGAAGCACTCCTCAAAGTCCGTATGTACCCAAACTAGATTGTCCCACACTATCACCATGAACGCACTAGATGGTTCCAACAAACACCAACATTTCATAGAGACATTAACCAAAAAGATACACATGATGCACATACTAGTCACCTTTACACCATGATACGAGGTATCTCCGGAGAGTACAATAATAAAGCATAGGAGTAGCATAATATCTGAATAATAACATCTACCAATTCAACTAGATACAAAGCTCACGATCACGTAAAGATCACATCATGGGAGAGAGAAGTGAACCACATAGCTACCGGTAGAGCCCTCAGCCCCGGGGGAGAACTACTCCCTCCTCATCATAGAAGATAGCAAGGTTGATGGAGATGGCGGTGAGGTCGATGGAGACGGCGGAGACGGCGATGGAGACTGATACGTCCATTTTGCATCACTATTTTGTATCATAATTTACTATTATTCATTGATATATTTCATATTTAGAGTTGATACTTATGTTATTTCCTTTGTTTTCACATGTTTGATGATCTTTGGAGGAGTTGCTGCCGGAGTCAGGATTCTGCTGGAAAAAGGACCATCAAGGGACCATATTTTGAAGATCAGAAAAATTCCAGAAAAATACCAGGAAATTATATTTTCCCAGAAGACTCAGGAAGCCAGAAGGAGGAGTCGAGAGGAGCCAGGGGGGCCCACACGCCAGGGTGGCGCGGCCTGGCCCCTGGCCGCGCCAGCCCTGTGTGAGGCCGCCCTGGCCCACCTCTGGTCTCGCCCCTTCGCGTACTTCATCGTCCCTGAAAACCTAAGTCAGGGGGGGCTCAGAGTTAGACACCACCGCCTCTGCGGGGCAGAAAACACCAGAGAGAGAAAAGCACTCCGGCAGGCAGAAATCTGCCGGGGAAATTCCTTCCCGGAGAGGGGAGATCGTCATTATCATCGCACCGGACTTCATCGGGATCATCATCATCATCCCCATCACCAGCACCTTCATCTCCACCATCACCACGCCATCCCGCTGTAACATCTTGAGTTGGATCTTATTATATTCATAGGGGAAACTTTCCCGGTGTTGATTACTCGTGTAGTTGATGCTATTGAGTGGAACCGTTGAATTAAGGTTTATGTTCAGATTGTTATTGACCATTATTTCACCTCTGATCATGATCCATATGATGTCTTGTGAGTAGTTCGTTTAGTTCTTGAGGACATGGGAGAAGTCAAGATGTTAGTAGTGAATTATTGTTGAGAAATATTTAATGGTTTGATATTGTTGTGGTGCTATTTCACTAGGGTGTCATGTGAACGTCGACTACATGATACTTCACCATTTATGGGCCTAGTGAGATGCATTGTGTATTTGGCTACCGATTGTGGGGTTGCTGGAGTGACAGAAACCTAAACCTCCGTTGGGAAACCATTGCACCAGGGAGCGTAGGATCTTAGAGTTTAAGGCTGTGGTTAGATTTATCTTAATTACTTTCTTGTATTTGCGGATGCTTGCAAGGGGTATAATCACAAGTGTGCATTTATCCTAGTAAGGGTAGTGCGCTAGCACAGGTTCACCCCCATAACACCTATCAAACCAATAAAGACTATTGGCTTTATGAAGCGAAAGCTCTTGACAGAAACTCTCGTGTGTCCTCGAGAACGTTTGGTTATTATAAGTACACAACTGGCTTGTCCTTTGCTGAAGAAAGGATTGGGCCACTTACTGCAATTGTTACTACTGTCTTTTATTTACTCGCACTTTATTTACACGTATTACCAAATACCCCTGAAAACCTATTTGCTAGTATTTACAGTGATTCCTTGATCAAAACTGCTCATCAACACCTTCTGCTCCTCGTTGGGTTCGACACTCTTATTTATCGAAAGTACTACGATACACCCCCTATACTTGTGGGTCATCAAGACTATTTTCTGGCGCCGTTGCCGGGGAGTGTAGCGCTATTGAAGAATGGAATTGGTAAACATAACCGTCGCTGTGAGTATTGTTTTTATTTTGTCTTTTATTTTTGTTTTACTCTGCTATGGAGAACTCTCCATTTGGTTTCCTATTTGGAAACACATCTACTACTACTGCTGCACATGTGGATGAACCACCACCACCACCGCCTACTGAAATTGATCCTTTTAAGATACCTATGAAAATTGTTGGGCGTATTATGGATAACTGCTATTCAGGAGATGGAACTGTCCATCCGGGTGATCACTTATTATTTATAGATGAATTATGCGAGTTGTTCAGATGTGCAGGTATTTCACCAAGCCAGGTCAAGAAGAAACTATTCTCATTATCATTGAAAGGCAGAGCTAAAGAGTGGTATCGACTACTCCAAGATGGTCCATCTATGGCATGGGAGGATATTGTGCCTCTCTTTTATTCCAAGTTTTATCCTCCAAGTGAAATTCATAAAGATCGTAACCGGATATATAATTTTTGGCCTCATGATGGAGAGAGTATTGCCCAAGCATGGGGGAGATTGAAGTTACTAATGCTCAAATGCCCCATTCATGAGCTCCCCAATAATATTGTTATTGATAATTTTTATGCGCGACTTACTCTCCCTAATAAGGATTATTTGGATGCTTCTTGCTTTGGATCATTTACTCATATGAAAGAAGATGCTAAGTGGAAACTTCTTGACCATATACAAGAGAATACTGAAGGATGGGAAAACGACAAAGGTAGGAAGTCAGGTATAAATTATGATTATGAATGCATTAAATCTTTTATGGGGACCGATGACTTTCATAGTGTTAGCACTGCTTATGGTCTTGATTCACAAATACTTGCTAATTGTCTTAAGGCCTTTGCCTCTTATATTGATGTTCCAAAGAAAGATTGGAACAAATATCATGCGCCTTATAAAGATTCTATTAGTCATATACCTGCTGCAGCTACTGAAGTTTGTACTGTTGATAGCATTGTGCCTGAGCCTTATTTTGAGAAGACACCTTTCCCTGCTAAGGTAAAGAAGTATTCTACTTTGGTAAGTGTGTCTAATAAAAGTACTAAGAAAGCTGCAGAACCTGATGAGCAAATTACTATTAAGTCTTCTGTAGCTATATTGAAGGATCTTGTTACTAAAGATGAAGGGGATGAATATATTCTTTTTTGTGAAGATGCTTCTAACATTCTCTCACATCCTAAAAAGCATAGGAAAACAAGTGTTCCTGTTATTTCTGTCAGGATTTGAGATCATTGCTATTATGGTTTATGTGATATTGGTGCTAGTGCAAGTGCTATTCCCTTAGAGCTTTATAAAGAAATCATGCATGAGATTGGCGCTTGTGAACTTGAAGATATTGATGTGGTTGTTCAGCTTGCTAACAGAGAGACTGTTTGGCCTCTTGGTATTGTTCGAGATGTGGAAGTTCTTTGCGGTAAGACTAAATACCCCACTGATTTTCTAGTACTTGGTAAGGAGGCTAGTAAAACTTGTCCTATTATTTTTGGTAGACCGTTTTTGAACACTGTGGCGCCGTGATAGATTGTAAGAAGGAGAAATTTTTTACTAAGTTCAATGGAGAGTCTTATGAGTTTAATTTTTCCAAGTTTGTTAAGACTTCTTATGAAAATGACACGCCTAATGAAAATTTTCGAGTTGAACAGCTTGCTTCTATTGCTCTTGCTCCTAATAATGCCTTGCAGCAATTCATGGAAGATCATGAAAGTGATGTTTTTAGCAAGGAAAGAGAAGAGATTGACGATATTCTTCTTCATCAACCACCATTAATCAAGCATAATCTACCTGTGGAGGATCTTGGTACCACTTTGCCACCTAAGGAAGATCCTGTTTTTGAATTAAAGCCTTTGCTTGATAATCTCAAATATGCTTATATAGATGATAAGAAAATATATCATGTTATTATTAGCTCTAAACTTTTAGGAAAGGAAGAAGAAAGATTATTGGAGATATTGAGGAAACACCGAGGAGCTATGGGATATACTCTTGATGATTTAAAAGGGATTTCTCCCACTTTATGTCAGCATGCCATTAATATGGAGAAACGAAGCGTATGAGAATGCCAGGCTTTTTAAAGAGAAAGTCAAGCAATGGCATGATAAGAGAATTCTTAAGAGAGAGTTTCATGTTGGTGAGAAAGTTCTTTTGTATAGGTCTCGTCTCAGATTTTTTGCAGGAAAATTACTCTCTAAATGGGAAGGACCATATGTTATTGTGGAAGTGTACCGCTCAGGTGCTATTAAGATTGCTTCATTGAAAGATGACTCTACACAAGTGGTGAATGGGCAAAGACTCAAACATTATATTTCTGGAGATTCTTTTAATGAAGTTGTTGGTGTTATTGAAACAGTTTCTCCGGAAGAATTCATCCAAGACAAATTGCAGGTACCTGCAGAGTTCGTTTTCGAATAGGTAACAGTTCTAGTCAGAGAAGTTTCGCGAAAAGCTCTTCCTTTAATATTTTTGCTGTTTTTACTAAATATTAAAAATCACGAGACGAAAAAGGGCAGGAAAAAGAGTCCGTGTGTCTCTCACACACAGGTGGCGCGGGCCCACCCCTGGTCGCGCCACCTAGGTGTGAGAGCACCCCGGAACTCGTTTCCGTTCCGGTTTCCTCCTGTGATTTCGTTTTGATGTATAATTTTCGCATATTTAACCCCCCGGAGTCCCCGAGGTCTGTATATCGTTTTCTCGTAGTGTTTTGTTTCGAGCTGTTTCAGTCAGGGATCGCTCTCAGCTTTGGAGTTACAATGTCTTTGTCCGGTCCATCTAAGGAGAACCCTCTTGCGGATTCCATCAATCCGTACATGAGAGAGCTGAAGATGCATCTGAAGGAGTTGTCACTTAAGGATGGGGAGTTGCAGATTAAAGATGTTCAAGGACCCAAGGGAGAAGGTAGTCTCGAAGCGAGGATGGAAGCACTGGAACATGAAGTTTTCAAATACAAGAAGATGGCAGAACGCGAGGTGGACATTATCTATAGGATTAATCAAGAGCTTGTTGCCAAGTACAAGAAGGAGACTACAGAGCTCTGGAAGGATGTCCTCTCACTCCAGGAGACGACTAGCCAATTACAAGCACAACTCTACGATGTGCAGAACCAAAATTGTGAGTATGAAGCTAGATTTGAACAAATGAGTGCTGCTGCAAGTTTCAGGATTTTGGAGACCAAGACATCCTTCCTTGATGGAGGACCTCTACCTTGGAAGTATGACAATGAAGATTCGCCGCCACCGCCAAGGGAGTAATTCGTCATCGGTATAGGCATCCCTTTGGCTTGTTCCAAGCTTGGGGGAGTGCCACGGTATCACATCATTACCTTTTGCTCATTTACTTTTCAAGTAGTGTCATATCATGAATAGAGAAGTTATCTTATAGAATAGTTTGCAGTTTGGAAGTATCCTCCTTAGTTGGTTATCTATGTATCCCTTGGTGTGAGTTGCGGTAATGAAATATTAATGAGAAGTTTTATTGTTTACTTTCCGCGCACTTTATGTTAGTCTACAATCTCTCTTGTATGACTAGTCTTGTTGATTGGTATTGGTATCACTTTGGGAGCATGAGTAAATTTAGTTGGTTTTGGCAAACCTAGCTTGGTCAGTAGCAACTTTACCTTGAGGTTTGAGTAGAAAAGAATAAAGAAGTGCTTGTAGTTGCATCACTTCAGTTTTCCTTTTGTTTGGCTTATAAGCATTGTTATTCCTGAAGTCAAAATCATTGTACCTTCAAGGGAGTTTGCATGATTGTTCTTATTATATGTATGTTTGTTTGTTACATGCAACTCTTATGCTTGCTACCCAGCCTTGCTAGCCAAAAACCTGTACTGAGAGGAAATACTTCTCGTTTATCCAATTCCCAAAAGCCAAGTCACTTCCAAAGAGTCCACTATAAATTCCTATGCATGGTATTTCAAGCCATTCCAAGTAAATTTTCATGTGCTACCTTTCAAAAACCTTCAAACACTTCTCATTTTGTGCCACTGTTTTTAGCTCATGAGGACGTAGTGGATGGGTTTGTTATCTTCCATACTAAATTGAGTACCCCTCGACTAGGCAGCTTCATCTGCTCGTCATTAATTTTGCAAGGGAGCTGGTCAGACCATTACAATCTCAAAAAGAAAAGAAAAAGAAAAGCACTCCTCCACGGAATGTGAAAGTTGGTCGGCACCCGATGGAATCGGTTAGCCATGGTTTGAGAAAGAAAGAAAAAGGTGGGGAGGAGTGCAAAGCTATAAAAGAGCACCAAAGTGCCAATTAATCAAACATCTCGGAACTGCTCTCACTTGTTTAGTATGGAAGATATCAAGAACTCTGTTGCTAGTCGTTGACAAAAGCAACCACCTCTCAAAATAACTTTTTACCTCTGTTTTGCAAATGAAAAGCTCTAGCACATGTTTAATCCCTGCTTCCCTCTGCGAAGAGCCTATCTTTTACTTTTATGTTGAGTCAACCTATTTCCCTCTATCTCAAGCAAGCATTTGAGTTGTTATGTTTCATTCATCCATATGTTGATTCGTTTAATCATGTTTACTATCTTCCTTGTTTTGTATAATGCTTTTGTCTGAAGGAATATATCTTTCAAAGCTTTCTATGAATGCAAAAGTTTACCTTGTTGAGCATATGGTCTTTGCTATTTTAGCTCTGTTTTAAAAGGCTCCGTTTAAAAGAAAGAATAGCTTGTTCATCATTCTTTGACCAAGAACTAAGGTTTGCCATTGCCAATTATAAGTTTACCTTGTGCATCTTTACATGTGATTCCCTTTTACCCATTGCAAGTCTTTATCTTATAAAGGGAAGTTGCTATCTATTATAATTTGTGCCTTGGTGAATGTGATGCTTCTTGTCCGTATTTTGATTATCGACACTTCACTCCATAAACCTGTGGTCATGTTTATCGAGTTTAGTTTTCGCTTGGGGACAAGCGAGGTCTAAGCTTGGGGGGGTTGATACGTCCATTTTTCATCACTATTTTGTATCATAATTTACTGTTATTCATTGATATATTTCATATTTAGAGTTGATACTTATGTTATTTCCTTTGTTTTCACATGTTTGATGATCTTTGGAGGAGTTGCTGCCGGAGTCAGGATTCTGCTGGAAAAAGGACCATCAAGGGACCATATTTTGAAGATCAGAAAAATTCCAGAAAAATACCAGGAAATTATATTTTCCTAGAAGACTCAGGAAGCCAGAAGGAGAAGTCGAGAGGAGCCAGGGGGGCCCACACGCCAGGGTGGCGCGGCCTGACCCCTGGCCGCGCTAGCCCTATGTGAGGCCACCCTGGCCCACCTCTGGTCTCGCCCCTTCGCGTACTTCATCGTCCCCGAAAACCTAAGTCAAGGGGGGGCTCAGAGTTAGACACTGCCGCCTCTGCGGGGCAGAAAACACCAGAGAGAGAAAAGCTCTCCGGCAGGCAGAAATCTGCCGGGGAAATTCCTTCCCGGAGAGGGGAGATCGTCGCCATCGTCATCATCATCGCATCGGACTTCATCGGGATCATCATCATCATCATCCCCATCACCAGCACCTTCATCTCCACCATCACCACGCCATCCCGCTGTAACATCTTGAGTTGGATCTTGTTATATTCATAGGGGAAAGTTTCCCGGTGTTGATTACTCTTGTAGTTGATGTTATTGAGTGGAACCGTTGAATTAAGGTTTATGTTCAGATTGTTGTTTACCATTATTTCACCTCTGATCATGATCCATATGATGTCTTGTGAGTAGTTCGTTTAGTTCTTGAGGACATGGGAGAAGTCAAGATGTTAGTAGTGAATTATTGTTGAGAAATATTTAATGGTTTGATATTGTTGTGGTGCTATTTCACTAGTGGTGTCATGTGAACGTCGACTACATGATACTTCACCATTTATGGGCCTAGTGAGATGCATTGTGTATTTGGCTACCGATTGTGGGGTTGCTGGAGTGACAGAAACCTAAACCTCCGTTGGGAAACCATTGCACCAGGGAGCGTAGGATCTTAGAGTTTAAGGCTGTGGTTAGATTTATCTTAATTACTTTCTTGTATTTGCGGATGCTTGCAAGGGGTATAATCACAAGTGTGTATTTATCCTAGTAAGGGTAGTGCGCTAGCACAGGTTCACCCCCATAACACCTATCAAACCAATAAAGACTATTGGCTTTATGAAGCGAAAGCTCTTGACAGAAACTCCCGTGTGTCCTCGAGAACGTTTGGTTATTATAAGTACACAACCGGCTTGTCCTTTGCTGAAGAAAGGATTGGGCCACTTACTGCAATTGTTACTACTGTCTTTTATTTACTCGCACTTTATTTACATGTATTAACAAATACCCCTGAAAACCTATTTGCTAGTATTTACAGTGATTCCTTGATCAAAACTGCTCATCAACACCTTCTGCTCCTCATTGGGTTCGACACTCTTATTTATCGAAAGTACTACGATACACCCCCTATACTTGTGGGTCATCAGAGACCGATGGAGATGGCTCCGGGGGCACTTCCCCGTCCCGGCAGGGTGCCGGAATAGAGACTTCTGTCCCCCGAAATTCGTCGGCGGCGGCGGCGGAGCTGCGGAACTCTTTCTGGAAATTTGCCAATTGTTTTAGGGTTTTGACTTCGGGAGGCTTTAAATAGGCAGAGAGGCGGCATCAGACGGCCACCAGGGGAGCCTCACCACCCCTGGGCGCGGCCAGGAGGGGGGCGCACCCCCTCATGGTGTGCCTTCCCTCTGGCCCCCCTTCGACTCTCGTTCGGTCTTCGGTCCACTTCCGGGAAAAATAAGGGTTCTGGAACATGTTTCGTCCAATTCCGAGAATATTTCCTGTGTAGCATTTCTGAAACACAAAAACAGCAGAAAACAGGAAACTGGCACTGTGGCATCTTGCCAATAGGTTAGTTCCAGAAATCGCATAAAAATGCCACAAAGTGTAACGAAACACAAGGCAAATGGTGTAGAAACAAGCATGGAGCATCAAAATTATAGATACGTTTGAGACGTATCATCATCCCCAAGCTTAACTCCTGCTCGTCCTCGAGTAGGTAAGTGATAACAAAAAGAATAATTTTTGAGGTGACATGCACCATCACAATTTGATCAGCGAGGTAGAGCATTGAGTGCTAAGATCAAAGAACTTAAAACATGTGAAAGTGCATACTTTGTATCCCTCATGTTTTGTGTGTTAGATAACAACATTAGGAATTTTAAGTATGTATTAAGTGGTGCAGGTTTTTCAGCTCAAGAATTGGCAAAGTCTCTGGAGTGGCGTCACCCAGATATGGGGCCGGATAATCTGGCCAGGGGCCGGATAATCCGCCCCCCTACGAGGCATCGAAAAATGGCTAAGGACTTAGCTCGGCGTCACCCAGATATGTGGGCCGGATAATCCGGCCAGGGGCCGGATAATCCCTCCCCCCTCCCCCGAAGATTTCTGGATTTCTACTAAGGACTTAACTCGGCGTCACCCAGATATGGGGGCCGGATATTCCGGCCAGGGGGCCGGATAATCCGCCCCCCTCGAAGACTTTAGAATTTCTGCTAAGGACTTTGCTCGGCGTCAACCAGATACGGGGCCGGATAATCCGGCTGGCCGGATAATCCGCCCATACTTTGGCCGGATAATCCGCCCCTCCAAGTCAGCAACGGCTACATTTTGGGAGGGGCTATAAATACCCCTCCCCTTCTTCAACCTCAAGCTGCTCGTCCTGCACAAGAAGAACACCCCATTTGGAACCACCAAATCCACAAGATCTCCTCCCTCAACCCACCAAAGCTCTTAATCTTTGGAGAATCGAAGGAGAAGGCCTTGATCTACATCCTCACCGAAGCGATTTGATTTCCCCTCTCATTTGCTTGAGGGCCCTTGTGTCTTGGGTTCCCTTGTGTCCCTTGACCTTGATTTGTGTGATTGATATCTTGATACTTGTTGATTGTTTGCTTTGTGGTGCTTGGGAGCCTCCAATTTAGTTGTGGATGTGTGCCCCAAGTTTGTAAAGGCCGGTTCCGCCTTTAGGAATCCCTTACTTCTCCACCGCCAAAGAAGCTTGGCAAGGGCTCTCCGATGTCTTTGTTGGCAATGAGAGCATGAAGAAAATAAGATATGTGGCCTTCTCAAATCAAGCGGAGGGATTATTCATGATGGATGGTGAGGACCATCAAGAGATGTATAGAAGACTCAAGGCTATTGCTACCACCTTCAAGAACCTCGGTGCTCACCATATTGATGATGAGTGGATCAAGATGAAGTACATTCTTGCTCTTACTCCATATGAGCCCGCGGATGTGAAGAGTGTTCAAGGAAATCACAACTTCAATGAGATGACCTCCAATCAAGTGATGCAAGAGATTCAAGCCTACAAGGTTGCCGCACAAAATGCGGAAGATGCTCGTGCTCGTGCCATAGGAATGCAAAGAAGCTCCAATCTTGCATTAAAAGCTAGTGTGGTTGAGAAAGAGGTTCCTCTTCAAGCAAGCATTGAAGCAAGACTAGAGATGTGTCCCGAGGATATGAGACATGAGTACAATGAGCACATAGCCTTCTATGGAAAAACATTTTCGGTTGATCCCCACAAGGCTAAAGAAGACAATCAAAGAATAAGCAAGTCAAGTGGCTTTCAAAGGAATGACAACAATGGTCAAAGGGTGAGGACATGCTACAATTGCAATGATAGATTCCACTTTGTTGCCGAGTGTCCTTATGAGAAGAGAGAAGATCATGGTGGAAAGCTCATCCTCAAAAGCAAGACCAAGTCACCATCAAAGAAGCCATTTGTGAAGAAGGGTGGACCAAAGAAGAAGCAACCAAAGTTTGTGTTCTTGACTCAAGAAGAGTACTCCGCAAGTGATAGTGATGAAGAAGAAACCTCAACTAGTGAGATGGCCGCAATTGCCACCACCTCCACTTCCTCCACATCACTCTTTGAATCTCCCAATGAGGACTCTCTCGTCAAGAACATCAAGTGCCTTATGGCCAAGTCTTCCGAGGTATCACCCACACCTCCCTCCTTCTCTTCTAAGACAAATGATGCTCCCATGAATGATCTTGCTAGTCTTAGAGTAAAGGAAGAAATTGTTGCTTTTGATGATTATGTATCTAGTGTAGATGGAGTACACAAGTTACACTTTGAACGCCTATTGAGCCAATATGGTAAAACTCTTGAAAAACTAGATGAACAAATGAGGCTTGAAAAAGAATATGCTCAAGATATTGCCTCTCTAAAGGAAACTCTTGAAGAAGAGGAAGAGGAACGAGCAACTCTCAAAGAGAAGCTCGATTCCATTGAGGAATCTAATAATGAAGTTATTTCCAAACTCATTAAAGAGCGAGACAATGCTCGTGCCAAAGTAAAATTGCTTAAAAAGGAAAAGATCGAATTTGGTGTTGGTCATGATAAACTTGTAAAGGATTTAGAAGATCTTGACAAGGCTCACAAGGCCTTGAAAAGTGAACACTCTATTCTTACCAAGTCACATGAACAACTTCAAATTCAATTGACTAAGAATGATATGCCTAGTTCTTCTACTTCTACTTGTGATCATGCAAATGTTATTGAAGAAAATGCTAGGTTGATAGATGAGCTTGCCAAGTCCTCCATTCCCATAGGTGAGAAAAACTTGAATGACCTTTTGAGTAAGCAAAAGGCATTTGGTGATAAAACGGGGATTGGCTATGTCTCAAAGAAGAAGAAGAACAACAAGAAAAAGAAGGCCAAGCCCGCACAAGCAAAGAAGGATCCTATTGTGGGTGGCAAAGCCACTCATGATGATCATGCGGGAATTGCTAACCCTCACTATGTTTTATTTCGTGATTATTATGGTGATGTTTATGCAAAATATGTTGGTCCAAATGATGGTTATGTTGCTTGGTCTATTTGGGTTCCAAAGACCCTTGTTGCTAACAAAAGAGGACCCATTGAGAAATGGGGACCTAAAACCAAGCAATGATCTCTTGTAGGACTATGCTTCTGGTGGATCAAAATGGGTGCTTGATAGTGGATGCACAAGTCATATGACCGGAAGCAAGGAGATTATGACGGAGATGAAGCCTAACGTCAATAATATAACCGTCACATATGGAGACATGTCACAATCCGAGGTATTGGGTCTTGGCAAGGTGGTGGTCGCACCGGACATTTCCCTTGTGGACGTCATGCTTGTTGAGACCCTTGGTTACAATTTACTTTCAGTTCGTGCACTTGGTAAGGTGGGCTTTGCCGTCTTCATTGATAATGAAATTGTGGTACTCTTGTGGAGCAAGTCTCTAAAGGTCGCTTTCGTTGGGCACATTGAAAACAACTTATATGTGGTGGACTTCTCGGGGAAAACCACTACAAGTGCAATGTGTTTATTTGGAAAGGCCGATGTGGGTTGGCTTTGGCATCGCCGACTAGCCCATGTCAATATGAGAACTTTGCAAAGCCTTCACAAGGGTGGCCACATACTCGGACTAAAAGAGAATGTTTCTTTTGCCAAAGATCGTGTTTGCACGGCTTGCGTTCTAGGAAAAATGCATGACTCTCCCCATACAAGCAAGACTATCATTTCTTCCAAGAGGATCTTGGAGCTCCTTCATGTGGATCTCTTCGGTCCTCCCTCTCATGCAAGTCTTGGTGGGAAGAAATATTGTTTGGTGATTGTTGATGACTATTCAAGATATACTTGGGTCTATTTCTTCAAGCACAAGAGTGAGACTCAACAAACCGTCATCGACTTTGCCAAAGAAGTTGAACGTCAACATGGGGAAAATATCTTGGTAATTAGAAGTGACAATGGCTCTGAATTCAAGAACTACACCTTAAATGGGTTTCTTAGTGATGAGGGGATTCGTCATCAATATTCCGCTGCATACACCCCTCAACAAAATGGTGTAGCCGAGAGGAAGAACCGGACTCTTATGGATATGGCTAGGTCCATGTTGGCGGAGTTTAAGTCTCCATACAACTTTTGGGCCGAAGCTATCTCTACGGCTTGTCACTCTTCAAACCAGCTCTTCCTCCGCAAAGGCCTAAACAAGACTCCATATGAAATACTCACCGGAAGCAAGCCCAACATCTCCTACTACCGAGTTTTCGGGTGTAAGTGTTTCTTTCAAAGAAAAGGAGTTCGTTTAGGTAAATTTGATCCGAAAGCAATAGAAGGTATTTTTGTTGGTCATGGTGCCGAATCCCACACTTATAGAGTCTTCAACAAGTCCACCGGACGTGTTGAAGAATCTTGTAGTGTGGTATTCGAAGAAAATGATGGCTCCCAAGGGGGGCGAGATGTTGTTGCTTGTGATGTAGATGATGAAATACCTCAAGATGCCATAAGAAGAATGGGTGTGGGATTTTTCCGCCCCATTGAGGGACACCTTGTGGCGGACCGAGAAGGACTATGCTCTACTCAAGTGGAGCCCTCATCTACGCAAGCTCAACAAGCCTCTCCCAAAGAAGCAACTAATACACCAACCGAAGAACAAGTCAAGGACCTTCATGAAGAAGAAGGGGCACCACCATCCTCTCCGGTTATCTCAACCTCCCCTAATTCTTCCCAAGACCAAGATCAATCTACTCATGAAGAGAGTGATGATGTGCATAATGATGATCAAGGTCAAGTTGATGGTCAAGACGGGGACCAAAATGATCAAGATGATCAAGTGATTCCTCCGAGGTCAAATGAGGAGATCGAAGGCCGTCACAAGAGAAGAATTGAAAGGGACTTGGAACTTAAAGGTCATACCCCTGAGAGGGTTATTGGAGATTTAAGAAGCAAAGTGTCAACCCGGAGGCAATTGGCACAATTTAGCAATCATCATGCCTATATCTCCATGGTTGAACCCAAGAAAGTATTTGAAGCTCTTGAAGATCCGGATTGGTTGGATGCTATGCATGAAGAACTCAATAACTTCAAGCGCAATAATGTATGGGTGTTAGTGGAGAAGCCAAAGGAGTGCCACAATGTGATTGGCACAAAGTGGATATTCAAGAACAAGCAAGATGAGCATGGAATTGTTGTGAGGAACAAGGCAAGATTGGTTGCTCAAGGTTTCTCTCAAGTTGAAGGGATTGACTTTGGAGAGACTTACGCTCCCGTGGCTCGCCTTGAGTCCATCCGTATCCTTCTTGCATATGCCACTCATTATAATTTTAATTTGCAACAAATGGATGTTAAGAGCGCTTTTCTTAATGGTCCATTGAAAGAGGAAGTGTATATTAAGCAACCCCCAGGGTTTGAGGACCTCAACTTCCCTAACCATGTCTACAAACTCCATAAGGCACTCTATGTCCTTAAGCAAGCCCCACGTGCGTGGTACGAGCACCTTAGGGAGTTGTTGTTAGACCGTGGGTTTGAAGTTGGGCAAATCGATCCCACTCTTTTTACTTAGAGGGTCAATGGGGAGCTTTTCGTATGCCAACTATATATTGCTGATATTATTTTTGGCTCTACTAACAAAGCTTTTAATGATGAATTCTCAAAGCTTATGACCGATAGGTTCGAGATGTCTATGATGGGCGAAATGAAGTTCTTTCTTGGTTTTGAAATCAAGCAATTGAAAGAAGGGACTTTCATTAATCAAGCCAAATATGTCCAAGACATGCTCAAGAGGTTCAAGATGAAGGAACTAAATGGGGCCGCCACACCAATGGCCACTAAATGTCATCTTGAACTAGATCCCAATGGTAAAAACGTGGATCAAAAGGTATACCGTTCTATGATCGGTTCATTGCTTTACCTTTGCGCATCTAGACCCGATATTGTGTTGAGTGTAGGTGTGTGTGCAAGGTATCAAGCCGCTACTAAAGAAAGCCACCTTATGGCGGTTAAGAGAATCTTTCGATATTTGGTTCATACCCCAACTTATGGGCTTTGGTATCCCAAAGGCTCGGATTTCTCTCTTTGTGGCTTCACGGATTCGGATTGGGCCGGTGACAAGGATGATAGGAAATCAACCTCCAGAGCTTGCCAATTTCTTGGTAGGTCTTTGGTGTGTTGGTCTTCTAAGAAGCAAAATTGTATATCACTCTCCACCGCCGAAGCCGAATACATTGCCGCCGCAAGTGGATGCACTCAATTGTTGTGGATGAGGCAAACTTTAAAGGAATATGGTGTCAACTGTGACAAAGTGCCTCTTTTATGCGACAATGAAAGTGCTATCAAGATCGCCTATAATCCGGTGCAACATTCAAGAACCAAGCATATTGAGATCCAGAATCATTTTATTAGAGATCATGTTGCCCGTGGTGATATTGAGCTTGCATATGTTTGCACCAAGGATCAACTTGCCGATATTTTCACAAAGCCTCTTGATGAAGCAAGATTTGGATATTTGAGGAATGAGCTAAATATCATTGATTCAAGGAGTGTGGCTTGAGCATCTTGCAATTACACCTATTTTTCAATACGTGTTTGGTTTAGGTGTGGGCATGGAGATAGGGGGAGTGCGGTCCTAATTAATTGGGCTATCCCTCCCCCCATGATGCCGATAGTAATCTTATCATTCTCTTAATATCATATTTGTGATATATGAGCTTCAATGACGAGTAGTGGTTATGGACCCAAGATATATCTTCGCGGTCCAATGCCATAACACTCGTACATGGTGGCTTCGGCCACCGACCTCTTCTTCTTGAAGAGTTGATTCCTTGCACATTTTATTTGAGATCTTGGTGTTCTCTCTTGGTGTTGTTTCTTACTTTGATATGGGAAGGCACTTGCATTGGATTTTTTGTTGATTTGTTCTTGCAATGTCAAGTGCCGAGAACCACTCCATGTTTGCTCTCTCACCTAAGCCATCCTATCTCAAAGACATGTAATCTATGCACATGAGTTCATTTTTCGTCAAAAATAACTTCTGTTTTTGAAAATTTCGAGTGGATCTGTTTCTGGCCTTCCAGGCCGGAATATCCGCCCCCCTGGGCGGAATATCCGGTGGGGCCGGATAATCCAGGTCACTTTTGGCCGGATTATCTGGCCGGGTAGCGGCTGGGTATTTAAAGGGCGGGGTCGGGCTGCCCTTGGGCAGTTCTTTCCCCACTCCGCCGTAGGGTTCCCAGCCGCCGCCGCCGCCTTCTCATCGCCGCCGCCGGAGCTCCGACCATCTTCTCGACCGGTCCTCGCCGGGATTTGATCTCCTCCACCTTGGGAGGGCTTTCACCAAGCCGTTTTCGCAATGGATGCGGGTATTGCTCATCTCCCCTCTCTAGGGTCTTGTATGAATTTACCCATGTTTTTTGCTTGGTGTTTAGTCCTCCACTAGTTGTTCTTGGCTATCATGAATCATGTTGTATGCCTCTCTTCCCCCGATCTATCAATTTGTGTGCTACAGCAAGTGGTAAAAAAAAATCGAGGGGGCCGGATTATCCGCCCCCCTGGCCGGATAATCCGGCCTGGGATTTCTCTGTTATATTTTTTCCTATATTGCTGCCATCAAATTGATTCATTGGGTGAAGTTTGTTTGTTCATACTACATGATTTTTTATCCTTTCCGTAACTCATGTGCATGTGCTTATCCCCATGCTTTCCATGCCTCTTTCTTTCATAGGTGGTTCGAGTTTGCCGAAGCGCAAGCATCGGCTTATTCCGAATGAAGATGGAGTTCTCGTCGATGAGGTTGCAATCCATCGGGAAAAGAGGGCAGTTGAGAGAGAAGCTCAGAAAGCCAAAGTTGCCAAAGCTCAAGCCCGCCGTCGCAAAGGCAAAGCGACTCGTCCCAACTACAAGAGCATGCCAGAGGCCGAGTACATTCTTGTGCGGCGCAACAATTGGTATGCCACACCAAGAGATGAAGACATTGAGGACCGTGGTTTCTAGAATGAAGAGCAGTGGGGCATTTTCCGTGATGTCTATGAGCCTCTCAAGAATCCTTGTCGACCAATGCATCCTATTGACTTTGATCATCTTCGTAGCAAGACCTATTTTGATGAAGCTGTTTCTGTGGTTGAGAAGATGGGATTGATGGGGTTGGCTAACATTCAGTGCAACTATAACCCCGGCCTCATCAAGCAGTTTTATGCCACTCTTGTGATCTTGCCTAACCCTCAGAAGTCAATGAAGTGGATGACTGGAGAGCATGAATGTACATCAGATTTCTCTGTGTTTGCCTCTCTCTTGGGGTACGCTTATAATGGGGAGACTCCAGTGGGTCGCCGTATTCACAATCCGGGGACCAAGCCTGACAAGGATAAGCTATATGACCTCTATGACTCCACAGGCGTTGTGGGCTTCATCAATGGCCTACATCCACTCTATGATCAGCTTGTCCGCATTTTCAGAGAGAACATTGCTCCTAGTGGTGGTAACAATGATGCCATTCGCACCTCACTTGTTGACCTCCTCGCTTTTGCTCATGAGTGTGCTACTTCGACCGACCCTGATGAGGACTTTACTCTTGATGTGATGGATTTCATCTTCTATGAGATTAAGGATGCTATCATTCAAAGGAACACTGTGCCATATGCTCCCTACATCATGCTCCTCATCAAGCATGTCCTTGGAGATTATGATATCCATGATGATTGTGTGGAGCACCTAGTCAAGAAGATGTATGTCAAGAAGAAGAAGACTCCTGCTCCTTCCACTGCATATCCTAGCACCTTCATGGCTGATGCGAGGTCGAGTGCATCTACTCATGATCAGAGGGCTGCTGCGTCTGCTATGTCTAGAGAGGTGAGAAAGCTCAGTTGGTTTGAGAGGAATGTTCTGTGCATGAAGGTTGAGATCCACCGTGAGAACTATCAGGCCTATGTTGAGAGAAAGAATATTCAGGACACTCAGCAGCTGATCCTACACCATCTCAGTGGTGCTCAGACCGCTGATCCCACCCCTACCGCACCTACGTCCTATGAAGCTTGGAACACCGATCGCTACAACTGGGTTGATATGCAGAAGCATCTCTTTGGTGCTCTAGATGCTCCCACAGGAGATACTCATGCAGAGGCTGAGGAGGACGTGGAGGATGAAGATGCTGGAGGTGATGAAGATGCTGGAGGTGATGATGATGATGGCGGAGATGACTATGCTGAGGGCTTCGACGACTTCGCTGATTGGGAGGATTGATTCCTCGGGGCGTGTAGCATCGCTCTTCTCCCTTTTTGGTGTCTTGATGCCAAAGGGGGAGAAGTAGTTCTATTAGGAGTCTCACGGGATTTGCATGGGTGGGAACACAAGCTTGCGCGTTTATCATTCATTTGGCGCTTGTGTTTCTTCTTATTTTACTTGCTTTAAGTTTGGAACAGTTCGTGTGGTTTATTTGCTACTATGGTGTGTATGAGACTATGTTCTATGTTTTATATGTGCCTTGTGGAACATTATGCTTGTTCAATTATGAATTTGTGAGCTCATGGTATATGTGTGAGATGGCTATGGAATTTTTTCTGGTTCTCGTCATTATCATATTTGGAATTCCATATTGGTTGAGTTATCTATGAAAAGGTATGCTTCCTACAAACTCAAGTGTGTAGATGCACACATTTAGGGGGAGTTTTTTTTACTTGCTCAAATATTTGGTGTTTGAAATATTCGATCTCTCTTGCAAATCCTAGTGTTGTCATCTAACACCAAAAAGGGGGAGATTGAAAGTGCATACTTTGTATCCCTCATATTTTGTGTGTTAGATAACAACATTAGGAATTTTAAGTGTGTATTAAGTGGTGCAGGTTTTTCAGCTCAAGAATTGGCAAAGTCTCTGGAGTGGCGTCACCCAGATATGGGGCCGGATAATCCGCCCCCCCTGCGAGGCATCGAAAAATGGCTAAGGACTTAGCTCGGCGTCACCCAGATATGGGGGCCGGATAATCCGCCCCCCCCCCCCCGAAGATTTCTGGATTTGTGCTAAGGACTTAACTCGGCGTCACCCAGATATGGGGGCCGGATATTCCGGCCAGGGGGCCAGATAATCTGCCCCCCTCGAAGACTTCAGAATTTCTGCTAAGGACTTTGCTCGGCGTCAACCAGATACGGGGTCGGATATTCCGGCCAGGGGGCCGGATAATCTGGCTGGCCGGATAATCCGCCCATACTTTGGCCGGATAATCCGCCCCTCCAAGTCAGCAACAGCTACATTTTGGGAGGGGCTATAAATACCCCCCCTTCTTCAACCTCAAGCTGCTCGTCCTGCACAAGAAGAACACCCCATTTGGAGCCACCAAATCCACAAGATCTCCTCCCTCAACCCACCAAAGCTCTTGATCTTTGGAGAATCGAAGGAGAAGGCCTTGATCTACATCCTCACCGAAGCGATTTGATTTCCCCTCTCATTTGCTTGAGGGCCCTTGTGTCTTGGGTTCCCTTGTGTCCCTTGACCTTGATTTGTGTGATTGATATCTTGATACTTGTTGATTGTTTGCTTTGTGGTGCTTGGGAGCCTCCAATTCAGTTGTGGATGTGTGCCCCAAGTTTGTAAAGGCCAGTTCCGCCTTGAGGAATCCCTTAGTGGAAAGTGATCTAGGCCTTTGTGGCGGAAGCTTGCACCGGAGAATAGGGTGAGCCTTTGTGGCATTGGTTAGGCCTTTGTGGCAACCACACCTCTCCAACGTAGACGTACTTCCCCTAAAAAGGAAGGAACTACGGGAATTACATATGTGTCTCCGTGTGCTCCACTCTCGGTTACCTCTATCCTTTATTGGCTTTACTTCTTGTATCTTGCTTAGCTTGCTAGTTGTCATATAGGTAAATTCACCCTAGTTGCATATCTAGAGAATTTACCTTTTGTGTCAAGCCTAAATTGAAAAAGAATTAAAATTTGAGTAGCACCTATTCACCCCCACTCTAGGTGCCCTTTCGATCCGTTCAACATGGGCATGAAAGACATAATCTTGATAATAGAAACTTTAGCAACCATGTTATAGCATGAAAAGAAAACAAACGAAAGATCATGAAAATGAAACAATGAAAGTCAAACGTGTGTTCAAATCATATGGAAAAACATACAAATGGTTTTCAGCTTGTCCTTCATGAGAGAACAAAACATAAATGCATAGGACACCTTCAAGTTTAAGAGGGCGACCAGATACAAGTAATTTAAGAACAAGTGAAACCAACATCATGAATCAATCAATGAAAACTTTGGGACAATGCACATTATACTCAGAATGACAACTATGCTCTCTTAGACAGTGCATAAAGATAGAAGGTGGTGACTCAACAAAAAAGTAAAAGAAAGGCCCTTCGCAGAGGGAAGCAGTGATTGCAAGTTTTATAAACCTTCAAAAATTATGGTACTTACCGGCTTTGAGCTCTCATTGCCCCCATCATAAGCATCTTGAATGGTTAAAGTTAATGCGAGTACACTTATGCTGCATATGCTTGACAAATCATAAGTTGAAAACCTTGTGTCCCGTGAAATACGAATACCCAAACCTCATGCTACTTTACTTAGAGTCCCAAGCAAGCTCTTGTCATTGTAAGTATACACGTATCATTGAGAACCGCCAACGGGGTACCTCCGTGCCCGATGACATGGAACAAGCCCACATCAAAATGACAGGACAAACAGACAATGAACACCTCGGCATCTCTTTTATTTACCATTGGTATAGCTTTTTATTGTGAGATGCGTCATTGAATGTTCACTATAGGCATACTGTAAATTTCCACCATGAATTATGCATGGCTTAGATTAGCGGCCCAGGCATTTCTCTAACACATATACAAACTCCATGATCCCGCAAGATTCCCAACTTATTTCACATCGCGAGTATCCATAAACAAAAGATCACGATATCAACTCAAATAAGAAAGTGCAATGTTGAAAGCTTGCCCCATGACGGCATGGCTGGGCTAATTTCCAACTTACAACTTGCAAGCATAATAACTCAACATAAGAGAGCCACAATGTCAAAATTATAAAACGATAAAAGTAAAGTGTGCCATCAGGTTCGTTAGAGCTTTACTGACCAATTTTCGCATAACACCAAAAAGAGTTTAATTTGAAGGATATATAAAAGCAAGTCAAATGTACTTTGGAATAGCAAATTGCTAATAGGTATGTATGGTGGACACTTTGGAACAACTTGGTTTTTAGGAGTTGGATGCACGAGTAGAGCTCATACTCAGTACAAAATGAGGGCTAGCAAAAGACTGTGAGCGACCAACTAAGAGAGCAATAATGGCCATAATCATGCAGAGCGACAAAGCGACATTAAAGGAAGCATAAGATGGCATCAAAAGTCAAAAACTAAATGATCATAGAGGCAATGGCGACTTTGTATGAGTCTAACATGTGTGAGCATGCGCCAAGTCAACCCAAATAAAGCATCAAAGAAGAAAACCAAAATAATGCTTCCAAATAATTAAAACAACGCATGATTTTTTTCAAAGGCTCATTAAGCAATCTCAGTCATTTGAGACAAGTCATGCTACAGCAAAACCACTAAGCATACTATCAAAAAGACATCAAGCACGACATGCAAAAGCCTAGGCTGCAGTCTACACAAGCTCCTTTTTGTACCACTTTTTTGCATAAAGCTTTTTCTCTTTTCCAACACCATTCAAACCTTTTTGAGGAAACTCTTTTGATGAATACCAACATGGACCAGAGGTCCAAATACACCTTGATGCAAAGATAAAACAAGATCTGAACAAAAATCAAGGCGAAAAACAAAAGCTAAACGCAGTAGCAGAAAAAGAGAACACTCGTTGAACGATAAGAGTGAAAACTAGAGTGTTCTTGGCAATGAAAAATGGAGTTCATCTCCCTCCAAAACATGATGTGATCCAACATTTATTGTATCAAACAAAGCAAAAGAAAACTGAAAGCAAAACAACTGACGCTCCAAGAAAAACGCATAATGCATGAAGCAATAAAAATATAGTGTGTTGAAAGGTGACCTAATTTTTGCCGATGAAGAAGGGGGTGCCTCGGGGGCATCCCCAAGCTTTGACGCTTGTACTTCTTGGGTATTTCTTGGGGTGGCATGGGCATCCCCAAGCTTGAGCTTTTGTCCATTCTTCATCTCATCTCATCATTCTCCAATCCCTACACTTGAAAACTTCCTTCATACAAAACTAAACACAAATCTATTAGCAACATTAGTGTAAGCATAACATTGAATCAACCCTTTTTGCTTCAGGTTTCAACCTAAAACCACCACATATAAAGCATATAATACTGTAGGAACTTCCGCAAAAGTTCCGTGATCAAAAGAACTAAAAAAGAAAGCAATAAAGCGGCAAACACAAATATTGGCAGACATTTGTCAAAACAGAATAGCTGACAAAGGTCGAATTTTTAGAGGGTTTTGTGTTGCTCAAATCAAAAAGTGTTAAACTAATGAAAGTTTGGGTATAACCTGGGGCATTTGCACAAGAAATCACAGGTCCAAAAGATATACAGAGAATTTTCACGAATTTTTACGGTGCAGCACCGAAAACTATTTCAGGACAGCAACATCCCCAAATCTTACCTCACTCAAATTAGAGGCTTCTCTTGGCACAAAAACGAAATAAAAATGATAAGGAGCGGTTATTATAGTATTAATAACTTCCAAGACTCAAATAAAAGAAAAAGTACAAAAAGTAAAATATTAGGTTATCTCCCAAAAGTGCTTTTCTTTAACGCCTTTGAGCTAGGCGTAGTAATTTGCAAAGATGCTCATGTGTGCGCCATATAAGAGCTTGATGCAAAGGCGCCATATAGGAACTTGAAGCAAGAGAGAGCATCAAAAAAGCAAATATGAAACACATTTAATCCTAAACCACTTCCTATGAAAAATAGTCTTGTAAAGAGACAAGTCTTGAAAGCGCGAAGCAAAAAGCATAGGAAGGCAAAACAAGTATAGCTTCAAGAATTGCAACATAAAGAGGGGAAACTCAATATTGTTGAGATCCATCAAACCATGTTTCCCTCTCTCATAATAACTTTCAGTAGCATCATGAATAGAACTAACAATATAACTATCACATAAAGCATCCCTATCATGAGCCACATGCATAAAAGAATTAATACTCCCCACATGAACAATCGTAGTAGGAGCAGATTCAACAGAATAATTATTCTTATCACCATAATCATCAAAAACAGGAGGCATATTGTAATCATAACTATTTTTCTCCTCAAAAGTAGGTGAACTGAAAATATTATACTCATCATCATAACCATCATAGACTAGAGGTTCATTATCATCACAAGCTAGAGAACAACTATTTCGCAAAGCATATTCATCAAACATATCATCATAAGAAGGAACATGGATAGTACTAATGGTACAACAATTATTAACCTTAGAATTGGTACCAAAAAGATTTTCAATATCAAAAGTAGAGTGCTTTTCCCAATTATGATCACTAACATAGGTAACAGGCATAAGAACATCATCCCAATCAGAATTATCATAATCTATAGCAGGATCATAACGCTTAGGGGAAGGTACCGTGTCCTCTCGCCTTTTACTCCTCTTCTTCTTCTTCATACTCTTCTTACTCTCTCCTTTAGGAGGGAGAGACTTGAAGGGCATCTTCTCCACATATCCTTTAGGAGGGAAAGGCATCTTCTCCACATAATCTGGTTTGCTGACAGAAACAACAGAAGAAACTTTGGAGGATTCCTCCTCGCTATTAATAAGATCGAAACATCTATTAGTCCTATCATAGCTTGGCAAAACATCATGTTTTATAAGATCTTGTAAGTAAGTATTTGCGAGGCAATCTTTAGCACAATAGAGATGACAACCACGAAGGGTGCTATTAATATCAACATCTCTCATATCAACCAAAGAAATCTTTCTAGATATCTCTCCACAATTCAAAAACAAAGTAAGCTCATCATGCTGATTGAGAGTCATCTTATCATCACAATACAAATCTGCGGTACTTGTTCGATTAATTGGGCATTGAAAATTAAAGTGACATGTTTTATCGCAAAGTTCACAAAACAATAGATACTATCATCAATATGCAACTCAAAACAATTCTCCAATGGAAAACGAACACTAATCATGCATAGGGCTACGAAGCACTCCTCAAAGTCCGTATGTACCCAAACTAGATTGTCCCACACTATCACCATGAACGCACTAGATGGTTCCAACAAACACCAACATTTCATAGAGACATTAACCAAAAAGATACACATGATGCACACACTAGTCACCTTTACACCATGATATGAGGTATCTCCGGAGAGTACAATAATAAAGCATAGGAGTAGCATAATATCTGAATAATAACATCTACCAATTCAACTAGATACAAAGCTCACGATCACGTAAAGATCACATCATGGGAGAGAGAGGTGAACCACATAGCTAACGGTAGAGCCCTCAGCCCCGGGGGAGAACTACTCCCTCCTCATCATAGGAGACAGCAAGGTTGATGGAGATGGCGGTGAGGTCGATGGAGACGACGGAGATGGCGATGGAGACCGATGGAGATGGCTCCGGGGGCACTTCCCCATCCCGGCAGGGTGCCGGAACAGAGACTTCTGTCCCCCGAAATTCATCGGCGGCGGCGATAGAGCTGCGGAACTCTTTCTGGAAATTTGCCGATTGTTTTAGGGTTTTGACTTCGGGAGGCTTTAAATAGGCGGAGAGGCGGTGTCAGAGGGCCACCAGGGGGGCCTCACCACCCCTGGGCACGGCCAGGAGGGGGGCATGCCCCCTCATGGTGTGCCTTCCCTCTGGCCCCTGTCCGACTCTCGTTCGGTCTTCGGTCCACTTCTGGGAAAAATAAGGGTTCTAGAACTTGTTTCATCCAATTCTGAGAATATTTCTTGTGTAGCATTTCTGAAACACAAAAATAGCAGAAAACAGGAAACTGGCACTGTGGCATCTTGTCAATAGGTTAGTTCTGGAAATCGCATAAAACTGCCACGAAGTGTAACGAAACACAAGGCAAATGGTGTAGAAACAAGCATGGAGCATAAAAAATTATAGATACGTTTGAGACGTATCACCCACCTATGGCCAATTTAGTTGTGGCTGCGCCTCCAGTGATCTCTCGTGATCTTTTGCCTGCGGCTTCCCTCCTGCCTGCTTTGGCTACTTCCTCTGGTCAACCTGTTCGGACTGCCACGGCCGCCTCTTCCCATTTGAGGAGGCGCAGGACTGTGAGGATTCTTGATACTCTCGCCCCTGGAATCCTGCCTTGACCTCTTGGTCCTTTGCCCTGGCGCACTCACGAGGCCGCTCCGTCCTTGGCTTCTTCCCCCTCCTCGCCTGTAGATCGAACCTCTCACCTCCTCGTCACGGAGTCTGAAGACGCGCGCCCCGGAGCGAGCGCTGCTGCTCTGGTTCTTCTAGCTGATGCCATGCATGCCACTCCTAGGCCCTCCCATGCCGCGTCCAGCCCGTCCAGACCTTCCTACGCCTTGGTCCTTTCCTCCCCTTCCCCTTATAGAGCCGCCACTCCTCCTTCCCCTTCTCTCCACCCTCCGCCTCCTACCTCCATAGATTGGTCTAAGCGGTGCTTCCGCTGTTTAGCCCTGGATCATCAGGTTAGGTCCTGTCGCGATTCGGTGCGCTGCCGCCGGTGCTGGCAATTCGGCCACCGTGCCCTGTACTGCAAATCGTTCCGTAATGTCCCTAACTCAGCTCTCTCCTCACATCCTCTTTCACGGGTTTCTTGTTCTCTCTCTCACGTCTCTGAATCTTTTGAAGGCATGGCCGACTTCATCCCCATTGATGCCGTCGACGCCCCTGCTGTCTTCCTGCCGGAGCAGGAGCAGGATCCTCTCCTCCCTCTTGCCGATGATGACTCGGAGGAGGACCCCGAGGAGCTCGTCTTCGAGGAGGACCTGGAGACGGCTTCCGATCACCTCTCGGCCGGCGGCTTCAATGACGACATATCCCTTCCCAATGATGAAGTTGAGGTCGAGGAAGACGCCCTTTCCTCAGATTCCGATGATGAGCCTGTTCATGTCGATGTTATGCCTCCTGACTCCCGCCCCGCTTACGTCAATGCCTTCATGCCCTACGTTCCGCTTGAGCACTTTGCCAACCTAGCCTATGCCTATGTCACCCCTCCTGTCGAGTCTCCGGTGGGCTACGTTCGTCAAGCACTCCAACAACAAGCCCAAAACCCTTCAGTTGCCGTCATCTCCTCCTCCCATGGCGCAGGCCTCCTGGTCTTCGCGTTCGCCCATGAGCGGGAGCTCACTGTTGGAGCCAGCCCGTTCCTAGGCCTCACCCACAACATTACGGTAACTCGTCATGATGAGACCAACAACCGATTCCGCTTCGACCAATCTGAGATAGCTGCCCTTTCCATCGATGATTTTCCCATGGAGCACTGGTTCCCTTACCATATTTTCCACTCTGCCGCTCCCTTCGCTAACCCTTGCGAGATCGACCCAATTTGCCTGACAGGTTTTGACTATTCGACTGTCCTTCTTAACGTTAAATCTCGTGGCTCTAATGACATCCCTCACGCGCTTGCTGTCCTAGGGTTCTCTGGAAGTGGCACTATTTCTCCCATCTCGATCATCCATGCACTTCCCCTTCCTGATCCTGCCCTCGGTGCCCAGCCTCCCTCTCCCCACGATTCCGAGGAAGGTTCCAATGGCTCTGATGATATCCTCGCAGATTTCCCTCAGCCTCCTTTCCATGGATCCCATATCCCTCCGCCCAATGCGGATCCGGGCTCTAGGGACCGCCTAGTTGAGATCCCGGGTGGTTCCTACATGTGGGGTGCGTTCTGATACGTCTCCAACGTATCTATAATTTTTGATGCTCCATGCTTATTTTTACACCATTTGCCTACTGTTTCATTACACTTCGTGGCACTTTTATGCATTTTCCAGAACTAACCTATTAACAAGTCGCCACAGTGCCAGTTCCCTGTTTTCTGCTGTTTTTGTGTTTCAGAAGTGATACACAGGAAATATTCTCGGAATTGGACGAAACAAGTTCTAGAAGTCTTATTTTTCCCGGAAGCTTCCAGAGATCCGAAGAGGAGACGGAGTGGGGCCACGAGGTGGCCACACACCAGGGCGGTGCAGCCCAGGCCCTGGCCGCGCCCCCTACGTGTGAGACCGCCTCGGTCCACTTCTGACGATGCCCTTCGCCTATAAATACCCCCCGACGGAAAAAACCTAAGTACCCGATCAATTTTCCAGAACACATCGCGATCCGCCGCCGCCGTCGACCCGAAGATCGGGAGGGTCCAAAAGCTCTTCCCGGCACCCTGCCGGAGAGGGGAATCACCACCGGAGGTCTTCTTCATTGCCATGCTTGCCTCCGGAGCGATGAGTGAGTAGTCTACCTTGGACTATGGGTCCATAGCAGTAGCTAGATGGTTGTCTCCTCCACCATGTGCTTCATGTTTAGATCTCATGAGCTGCCCTACATGATTGAGATCACCGTTATGTAATTCTACATGTTTGGTTTGTTGGGATCCGATGAATATTAGTGTTATGATTGAGTTGCTATACTGAAATATATCTTATGTTATCTCTATGTTGTTTATGATCTTGCATGCTCTCCGTTGTTAGTAGCTATCTTGGCCGAGTAGTTGCTAGAGACTCCAAGAGGGGGTATTTATGCTTGATAGTGGGTTCATGCCTCTATTTAATCTGGGGGAGTGACAGAAACCTCTAAGGTTGTAGATGTGCTGTTGCTACTAGGGAGAAAACAACATTCATATGCTCGCGGGCATATGCTTTGTTTACATTACACACTTTGCTTAATGCAATTATCTGTTGTTCGCAACTTAATACTTGTGGAGTTCTCGGATTGATTCGCCACAAGTGGATTATTAGTCATAGATGCAGTTGGATGGCGGTCTATGTATTTTGTTGTAATGCCCAGAGTAAATCGCATAGTGATCTTCTTGACATATCACGTTATCTTTATTCTATCAATTGCCCAACTGTAATGTGTTTAGCCAGCATGTGCTATTTATCTTATGGAGAGACACCACTAGTGAACTATGGACCCCGGTCCTATTTCCATCATATTGCTACCACCTATTTACTTTACTCGCACTGTTTACTTTACTCGCATACTTCTACTGTTTTCCACTCGATACGCTCATAACCTTTGTTTCAAGTAAACCGGTGAGATTGACAACCTCATCGCAAGTTGGGAACAAAGTACTTGGTTGTGTGTGTGCAGGTTCCACGTTGCAGCTAGCAAAGCAAAGCTTGGACGAGGCGCCATATATAAATTGTCCAAAGCTGTCGCTAAGCCAGTCTGCATCACCTTCAGTCGTATTGTCTGCTCTTCTCCCGATCGACATACCTTGGTTTCTTAACTGAGGGAAAACATGCTGCTATCTTCATCAAACCTTCTCTTGGGGTTTCCAACTGGCTGGTTATTTACTTTATCAACTCGGTAGCATCAAGCTCTTTCTGGCGCCGTTGCCGGGGAAGAGTGGAAGACCTCTGCAGGGGGAGTTTTTCGCACACACATCCTTTACTTTGTTTTAAGTTTTGCTTTACTTTATTTTTACTTGCATCGTTTTATATCAAAAATCCAAAAAAATTAGAATCCTTGGTAGTTGTTATTTCTTTACTTTTAGTTCATCATATTGATCCCTAAGTACGTTCTGGAGGACCTCTCAGTAGGTAGTGGTTCAATTATTGGAAAAAGTAACATTGATGAGTTCTTTAATCACATTAGTATGCATAAGGAAGTTGAGGAAAATTCTTTGGTTGAGCTAGCTCCTAGTATTGAAGTTGCTTCTGCCTATTTAATTCACATGTTGGAAACTAGGTTTGCTAGTCTTAATCCTTTTACGCAATACATGTTCCTTAAGCTTCATGAAATTGAAGATCCTGAAAAGAAAGCTTTTATTTTGGAAGCTTTGCGCCTAGAATTTAAAGATGTCGTTATTGAAGCTAGAAAAGTTCTTAAACGTTTTAATAAACTCGGTTCACCTATAAAGGTTATTAGTACAAACAATGAAGGAGCCAAAATACCTATACCTAGCAAGCTCTTGGGATTGTGTGAAGCTTTCAAAAATAATTTTGACTGGATCTGTCCCCAAAATCTTTTTAGTGATTTGAGTGAACCAAAGCGTGATCACAAAGGGTCTTCTAAAACTTATGTGGATGAAATACAATGCCTTATTGACAAAACTTCTGCAGTTGATCTTAATGCTCCTTCTGATATTACTTGATTCGCAATTTTCTGCGCCTAGCTCAAAGGCGTTAAAGAAAGGCACTTTTGGGAGATAACCCAATGTTTTATTTCCAGTACTTTTTCTTTTATTTGAGTCTTGGAAGTCATTACTACTGTAATGACCGCTCCTTATCCTTTTTATTTTATTGTTGTGCCAAGAGAAGCCTCTAATTTGAGCGAGGTAAGATTTGGGGATGTTGCTGTCCTGAAACTGTTTTCGGTGCTGCACCGTAAAAATTCGTGAAAATTCTCTGTATATCTTTTGGACCTGCGATTTCTTGTGCATATGCCCCAGGTTATATCCAAACTTTCGTTAGTTGAACACTTTTTGATTTGAGCCACAGAAAACCCCTCAAAAATTCGACCTTTGTCAGCTGTTCTGTTTTGATAGATTTCTGCCACTATTCGTTTTTGCCGCTTTATCGCTTTCCTTTTGAGTTCTTTTGATCATGAAACTTTTGGGGAAGTTGCTACAGTAGTATATACTTAATATGTGGTGCTTTTGGGTTGAAACCTGAAGCAAAAAGAGATTGATTACATGTTATGCTACACTAATGTTGCTAATAGAATTGTGTTTAGTTTTGTATGAAGGAAGTTTTCAAGTGTAGGGATTGGAGAATGATGAGATGAGTTGAAGAATGGACAAAAGCTCAAGCTTGGGGATGCCCATGCATCACCCCAAGAAATATCCAAGAAGTACAAGCGTCAAAGCTTGGGGATGGCCTGAGGCACCCCTTCTTCATTGGCAAAAATTAGGTCACCTTTCAAAACACTATATTTTTATTGCTTCATGCACTATGTGTTTTTCTTGGAGCGTCAGTTGTTTTAGTTTTCTTAGTTAGTTTAGTTTTGTTTGCTGCAATAAATGGTTGGACCCCAACAAATTTCTTTTGGAGGAGATGTACTCGTTTTCATTTGCCAAGAACACTCAGTTTTCACTCTTATCGTTCAACGAGTGTTCTTCTTTTTCCGCTACTGCTTTTGGTTTTCGTTTTCGCCTTAATTTGCGTTCAGATCTTGTTATATCTTTTCATCAAGGTGTATTTTTGCCTCTGATCTTTATTGGTTTCCATCAAAAGAGGTGTCTTAAAATTTCAAATGGTGTTGGAAAAGAGAAAAAGCTTTATGCAAAAAAGTGGTACAAGAAGGAGCTTGTGTAGACTGCGGCTTAGGCTTTTTCATGTCATGCTTGATGTCTTTTTGATAGTATGCTTAGTGGTTTTGCTGTAGCATGACTTGTCTCAAATAACTGAGATTGCTTAATGAGCCTTTGAAAAAATCATGCGTTGTTTTTATTGTTTGGAAGCATTATTTTGGTTTTCTCCTTGATGCTTTATTTGGGTTGACTTGGCGCATGCTCACACATGTTAGACTCTTACAAAATCACCAATAGCCTCTATGATCATTTAGTTTTTGACTTTTGATACCATATTATGCTTCTTTTAATGTCGCTTTGTCGCTTTGCATGATTATGGCCATTATTGCTCTCTTAGTTGGTCGCTCCCAGTCTTTTGCTAGCCCTCGCCTTGTACTGAGTATGAGCTCTACTCGTGCATCCAACTCCTAAAAGCCAAAGTTTTCCAAAGCGTCCACCATACATACCTACTAGCAATTTGCTATTCCAAGTAAATTTGACTTGCTTTTATCTTCTCTTTAAATTAAACTCTTACCAGTGTTATGCGAAAATTGGTCAGTAAAGCTCTCACGAACCGGAAGGCACACTTTACTTTTTCCTGTTCTTAAAAAATTGACATTGTGGTCTCTTATGTTGAGTTGATATGCTTGCAAGTTGTAAGTTGGATTCTAGCCCATCCATGCTGTCATGGGGCAAGCTTTCAACATTGCACTTCTTATTTGAGTTGATATCGTGATCTTTTGTTTATGGATGCCCGCGGTGTGAAATGAATTGGGAATCTTGTGGGGATCATGGAGTTTGTATATATGTTAGGGAAATGCCTGGGCCGCCAATCTAAGCCATGCATAATTCATGGTGGAAATTTGCAGCATACCCATGGTGGACATTCGACGACGCATCTCACAATAAAAAGCTAAACAAATGGCAAATAAAAGAGATGTCGAGGTGTTCATTGTCTGCTTGTCTTGTCATTTTGATGTGGGCTTGTTCCATGTCATCAGGCACGGAGGTACCCCGTTGGTGGTTCTCGATGATACATATATACTTACAATGACAAGAGCCTTGCTTGGGACTCTAAGTTGAGTAGTATGAGGTTTGGGTACTCGTATTCACGGGGCATGAGGTTTTCAACTTATGATTTGTCAAGCATATGCATCATAATTGTTCTCGCATTAACTTTAACCATTCAAGATGCTTATGATGGGGGCAATGAGAGCTCAAAGCCGGTAAGTACCATAAATTTTGAAGGTTATTAAACTTGAAATCACGGCTTCCCTCTGCGAAGGGCCTTTCTTTTACTTTTATGTTGAGTCACCACCTTCTTTCTTTATGCACCATAAGAGAGCATAGTTGTCATTCTTAGTATAATGTGCATTGTCCCAAAGTTTTCATTGATTGATTCATATTGTTGGTTTCACTTGTTCTTAAATTATTTGTATCTAGTCGCCCTCTTAAACTTGAAGGTGTCCTATGCATTTATGTTTTGCTCTCTTTGAAGGACAAGCTGAAAACCATTTGTATGTTTTTCCTTATAATTTGAACACACGTTTGACTTTCATTGTTTCATTTTCATGATCTTTTGTTTGTGTTCATTTTCATGTTTACAACATGGTTGCTAAGTTCTTATTGTCAAGATTATATCTTCATGCCCATATTTTAAGTTCTTATGATCCCAGCTCACAAATGCTTACATACATGATCAAGATTGTGTAGGTGCATGTCACCTCAAAAATTATTCTTTTGTTATCACTTACCTACTCGAGGACGAGCAGGAGTTAAGCTTGGGGATGCTTGATACGTCTCCAACGTATCTATAATTCTTGATGCTCCATGCTTGTTTTTACACCATTTGCCTACTGTTTCATTACACTTCGTGGCACTTTTATGCATTTTCCGGAACTAACCTATTAACAAGTCGCCACAGTGCCAGTTCCCTGTTTTCTGCTATTTTTGTGTTTCAGAAGTGATACACAGGAAATATTCTCGGAATTGGACGAAACAAGTTCCTGAAGTCTTATTTTTCCCGGAAGCTTCTAGAGATCCGAAGAGGAGACAGAGTGGGGCCACGAGGTGGCCACACACCAGGGCGGCACGGCCCAGGCCCTGGCCGCGCCCCCTACGTGTGAGACCGCCTCGGTCCACTTCTGACGATGCCCCTTCGCCTATAAAGACCCCCCGATGGAAAAAACCTAAGTACCCGATCAATTTTCTAGAACACATCACGATCCGCCGCCGCCGTCAACCCGAAGATCGGGAGGGTCCAGAAGCTCTTCCTGGCACCCTGCCGGAGAGGGGAATCGCCACCGGAGGTCTTCTTCATCGCCATGCTTGCCTCCGGAGCGATGAGTGAGTATTCTACCTTGGACTATGGGTCCATAGCAGTAGCTAGATGGTTGTCTCCTCCACCATGTGCTTCATGTTTAGATCTCATGAGCTGCCCTACATGATTGAGATCACCGTTATGTAATTCTACATGTTTGGTTTGTTGGGATCCGGTGAATATTCGTGTTATGATTGAGTTGCTATACTGAAATATATCTTATGTTATCTCTATGTTGTTTATGATCTTGCATGCTCTCCGTTGTTAGTAGCTATCTTGGCCGAGTAGTTGCTAGTGACTCCAAGAGGGGGTATTTATGCTCGATAGTGGGTTCATGCCTCTATTTAATCTGGGGGAGTGACAGAAACCTCTAAGGTTGTAGATGTGTTGTTGCTACTAGGGAGAAAACAACATTCATATGCTCGCGGGCATATGCTTTGTTTACATTACACACTTTGCTTAATGCAATTATCTGTTGTTCGCAACTTAATACTTGTGGAGTTCTCGGATTGATTCGCCACAAGTGGATTATTAGTCATAGATGCAGTTGGATGGCGGTCTATGTATTTTGTTGTAATGCCCAGAGTAAATCGCATAGTGATCTTCTTGACATATCACGTTATCTTTATTCTATCAATTGCCCAACTGTAATATGTTTACCCAGCATGTGCTATTTATCTTATGGAGAGACACCACTAGTGAACTATGGACCCCGGTCCTATTTCCATCATATTGCTACCACCTGTTTACTTTACTCGCACTGTTTACTTTACTCGCATACTTCTACTGTTTTCCACTCGATACGCTCATAACATTTGTTTCAAGCAAACCGGTGAGATTGACAACCTCATCGCAAGTTGGGAACAAAGTACTTGGTTGTGTGTGTGCAGGTTCCACGTTGTAGCTAGCAAAGCAAAGCTTGGACGAGGCGCCATATATAAATTGTCCGAAGCTGTCGCTAAGCCAGTCCGCATCACCTTCAGTCGTATTGTCTGCTCTTCTCCTGATTGACATACCTTGGTTTCTTAACTGAGGGAAAACTTGCTGCTATCTTCATCAAACCTTCTCTTGGGGTTTCCAACTGGCCGGTTATTTACTTCATCAACTCGGTAGCATCACGTTCCAGCCATTCGTCCAGGCTGAGCCTATTCACGAGCGCCCCGCCAAGGTGGACGTCAAGGTCTTTCCGGGCTTCTATGAGATCTGTGTCTCAGGGCACAAGGGGGAAAAGGGTCTCTATCGTATTCCGATGCAATCCAACAACCCTCGCGGCATGCTTGTCGTAAATTTCATCTCCTGCTCCATTGGCTTCCTCAAAAAAGTCCAGACTGTTGGCCCTCTCAAAGCTTCCATGCTCACTGTTGACGTCGTTTGCCGTGATCCTGAGGTGGCAAGCTCTTTCCCTGGTGTCCTATGCAACTCAGAAACCGTCATCGGCCCTCCTCCCCTGTCCCCGCCAGCTCTTGATGGGCCGGCTGCACCTTCCCTCCCTCGTCGTAGCCCTCGGCTAAAAGCTTTGGAGGCCCCCTGCCGTTTGACAATCCTGGAGAAGGCCTCGGCGCGCAAGCGCATGAGGATGGAAGCTTTGGGCCTGGGCTCCTCAGGCGTCAACGCTGGCCTTCCTGCTGAAGACCTAATTCACCTGGCTGAGACTGTCTCCTCCCCCCTCCCTCGTCTGGATGTTCTACAGTTGGCCGCTGAGTGCAACATCTCCCCTGCCCAGATCGACGAGGCGTTGATCTCCGGTTAGATGGTGTTGTTTTCACTAAGGCAGCTCCTCAGCTCCGTCCCCTTTAGTGCTCTTTCGTGTGCATTTGTATCTTGCTTGGCTGCGTCCAGCTTCATTTTCACTTTATTGTATCTTGTATCAGACCTATCATTTGTAACTCCTAAGTCTGTACTCTGCGCTTATCCTATTCAGTCTAGTGGTGAACCTTATTTACTTTTATGAATCGCCTTTTTAATTTCGTCTCTTGGAACATTCGCGGTCTTGGCGATGATGATAAATGTATTGATGTTAAAGCTGCCCTTTCTCTTAACATGCCAGACATCATTTGCTTTCAAGAATCAAAACTGCAATCCTTGACTTCATTCAAGGCTAGCTCCTTTCCTTCCTCCCTCTTGCCGTTCGTTCCTCTTTATCCCCTCCATCGGGGCTTCGGGCGGCATTATCACGGCTTGGAACGAGGACCTTTTCGAGTGCATGTCATCCTCTTCTCGATCCTACTCCCTCACCACCTCGTTTCAGTCTAGGGTTTCAGAGCACAATTTTAGTATAACTAACGTTTATGGGCCTTGTCTGGTTGACTTGAAACAAGATTTTCTTAGCGAACTTTGCCTCATTGGCTCAACCTCTCCTGGGCCGTGGCTGCTTTTTGGAGATTTCAACCAGATTTTGTCCCCTAACGAGCGTTCCAATTCCAATTTTAACGCGCCTGAAGCAGCTCGTTTCCAGGATACTATTGATCAGTTGCAGCTGCAGGAGATCCCTCTTCTTGACAGGCTTTATACCTGGACGAATAACCAATCGACTCCAATCCTTTGCCGCTTAGATAGAGCCTTCATTTTGACTGACTGGAATTTCCTTTTTCCCAACTCCACCCTTTCCTCTCGCACTTGGTCGGTGTCTGATCATGTGCCCATTTGTCTCTCTGCTACTTACATGATCCCTTGCCCGGCAGTGTTCCGTCTAAACAACCATATCCTTTCTTTAGCCCCTTTCTCCGATGTCGTCGACAGAATCTGGGCCAGCGTCAACTCCTCCCATGCTTGTCTAGGCCTTGCTGGTATTCTTGCTCTTCGTCTAAAATGGCTTAGGGCTGCTGCCAAGACTTGGAATAAGCTTGCCAAGTCCCCTTTAGTTTCGGCAAAAAATTGTGATACGGTGATTTTATTTTTAGATAAAATTGAAGAACTGCGCCCTCTTTCCCCTTTGGAATTTCACTTGCGCGTCCTGGTCAAACTTTCTCTTCACAATCTGAACGTGGCTAGGGCGACCTATTGGCGGCAACGTGCAAAAATTAAAAACTGTGTTCTTGGAGATGAAAACTCCTCCTATTTTCACCTTTGTGCCACAGTGCGACTTCAGAAAAACCAAATAAAGAGTCTGGAGGTTCATGGGGTTCCTATCCTTTCCCACGATGGCATGCAACTAGTGCTTCATGATTTTTTCAAAGACCTTATCGGTTTAGCTCGTCCTAGTATTGTCTCTGATGCGTTCATTGACGCCCTTGCACGTCGCCCCTTGTCCTCCTCGGATGCCCAAACTCTAATTTCTCCTTTCTCCCTTGACGAGATCAAGTCCGCTCTTTGGGACATGGACTGCAACTCGAGCCCTGGCCCGGATGGTTTTGGGCCAGCGTTCTACAAGAAAAAATGGGATTTATTAAAGTTTGATATCCTTTCGCTATTCAATAATTTTCTTTTCTCATTTGATGACCATAGACGCATAAATAAATCTTACATTGTCCTAATCCCTAAAGCCCCTGGTGCTTCCAACCCCAATCAGTTTAGACCCATCTCGCTTCAAAACTGTTGCGTCAAGCTTGCCTCAAAGTGTATTACCAATCGTCTGCAACCGATCATCCCTAAGCTTATTAGTCAAGACCAAACTGGGTTTATCAAAGGTCGATCTGCTTCTGAAAATTTCATTTTTGCGGCAGATATCACTCAATCTTGCTATAAAAGAAAGGTATCTGCTGTTGTTCTTAAACTAGACTTTCATAAGGCTTTTGACTCTATCAGTTGGGAGGCTTTGGACCGCATTCTTGTCGCCAACGGTTTCCCTAACAATTTCTGCCTTTGGATTCGTAATCTAAATTCCTCAAGTCAATCTGCAGTTATCCTTAATGGTAAACCCGGTAGATGGATTTCCTGTCGTCGCGGGTTGCACCAAGGCGACCCCCTTTCTCCCTACTTGTTCAATATTGTTATTGATGTGCTAAAATCGATGCTGCAAAATGCTTGTGTTAACGGCCTTCTCCATCATCCCCTTATTGAGAATCTACCTTGTCCCGTTCTTCAATACGCTGATACGTCTCCAACGTATCCATAATTTTTGATGCTCCATGCTTGTTTTTTACACCATTTGCTTAGTGTTTCGTTACACTTCGTGGCATTTTTATGCATTTTCCAGAACTAACCTATTAACGAGATGCCACAGTGCCAGTTCCCTGTTTTCTACTGTTTTTGTGTTTCAGAAAAGTTACACAGGAAATATTCTCAGAATTGGACAAAACAAAAGCCAGAAGTCTAGATATTCACAGGAGCTTCCAGAAGACCAAAGGAGAGACGGAGAGGGGCCACAGGGCGCCCACACCACAGGGCGGCGTGGCCTAGGGCTGGCCCGCGCCCCCTGGTGGTGAGGCCACCCTGGCCCACCTCTGACGCCGCCGCTTTGCCTATAAAGACCCCCCGATGGGAAAACCCTAAAAAACCTGATCACTTTTCCAGAATACATCGTGATCCGCCGCCGCCGTCGACCCGAAGATCGGGAGGGTCCAGAAGCTCTTCCCGCCACCCTGCCGGAGAGGGGAATCGCCACCGGAGGTCTTCTTCATCGCCATGCTTGCCTCCGGCGCGATGAGTGAGTAGTCTACCTTGGACTATGGGTCCATAGTAGTAGCTAGATGGTTGTCTTCTCCACCATGTGCTTCATGTTTAGGTCTCGTGAGCTGCTGTACATGATCGAGATCACCGTTATGTAATTCTACATGTTGTGTTTGTTGGGATCCGATGAATATTGGTGTTATGATTGAGTTGATGTACTTAATTTTATCTTATGTTATCTCTATGTTGTTTATGATCTTGCATGCTCTCCATTGTTAGTAGCTATCTTGGCCGAGTAGTTGCTAGTGACTCCAAGAGGGGGTATTTATGCTCGATAGTGGGTTCATGTCTCTATTTAATCTGGGGGAGTGACAGAAACCTCTAAGGTTGTAGATGTGCTGTTGCTACTAGGGGAAAACAACATTCATATGCTCGAGGGCATATGCTTTGTTTACATTACACACTTTGCTTAATACAGTTATCTGTTGTTCGCAACTTAATACTTGTGGAGTTCTCGGATTGATTCGCCACAAGTGGATTATTAGTCATAGATGCAGTTGGATGGCGGTCTATGTATCTTGTTGTAATGCCCAGAGTAAATCTCATAGTGATCCTCTTGACATATCATGTTGTCTTTATTCTATCAATTGCCCAACTGTAATTTGTTTACCCAGCATGTGTTATTTTATCTTATGGAGAGACACCACTAGTGAACTGTGGACCCCGGTCCTATTTCCTTTATATTGCTATCACCTGCTTACTTTACTCGCACTGTTTACTTTACTCGCATACTATTACTATTTTCCACTCGATACACTCATTCCTTTGTTTACAGCAAACCGGTGAGATTGACAACCTCATCGTAAGTTGGGAGCAAAGTATTTGGTTGTGTTGTGTGCAGGTTCCACGTTGCTACTGGTTGAAGATGCGCTAACAAGTTATCGTTAACGGCGCCCTTGTTGGAGTGTCACTAGGCTATCAAGCATCACCTTCAGTCGTTTGACTTCTTCCCCTTTGGATCGATAAACCTTGGTTTCTTACTGAGGGAAAACCTTGCTGCTATATTCATCATACCTTCCTCTTGGGGTTCCGAACTGGACGGTGCTTTACATTATCAACACCGTGCCGCATCAAGCTCTTTTCTGGTGCCGTTGCCGGGGAGGAAAAAGAAGACTTTTGCAAGGGGAGTTTCGCATGCACATCCTTTACTTTGTTTTAAGTTTTGCTTTACTTTATTTTTACTTGCATCGTTTTATCAAAAACACACAAAAAATTAGTATCCTTGATAGTTGTTTTTACTTGTCTGCTTTTAGTTTTGCTAGAATGGCTACTCCTGAGAACACCAAGTTGTGTGATTTTACTAGCACTAATAATAGTGATTTTATCTGCACTCCTATTGCGTCACCTGCTCCTACTGCAGATTTTTATGAGATTAAGCCTGCTTTGTTGAACCTTGTTATGAAAGAACAATTTTCTGGTGCTAGTACTGATGATGCTGCAGCTCATCTCAACAATTTTGTTGAACTATGTGAGATGCAGAAATATAAGGATGTGGAAAGTGATATTATTAAACTTAAGTTGTTTCCTTTTTCTTTGAGAGGAAAAGCTAAGGATTGGTTGCTGTCTTTGCCTAAAAATAGTATTTGATTCATGGGCTAAGTGTAAGGATGCTTTTATTGGTAGATACTATCCTCATGCTAAGATTATAGCTTTGCGTAGCAATATTATGAAGTTTAGTCAGTTTAATAATGAACATATTGCTGATATCCCACAAGTATAGGGGATCGTGTGTAGCCTTTTCGATAAGTAAGAGTGTTGAACCCAACGAGGAGCTAAAGGTAGGATAAATGTTCTCTCAAGTTCTATCAACCACTGATACAACTTTACGCACACTAAACGTTTGCATTATCTAGGAAATAAAACTAGAGCAACAATACGAGTATGAGAGATAGCTTTGCAAGATAATAAATACAAGAAAATAATTGTTAGTGCTGCAGCAATAAAATATACTAAGTAACCATAAACTAACAGTACCATGAGTGTGGAAAAGTGGTGGTAATAGTGGTGGCTTTGTCTAAGTTCAACTAGTGAATAAATCGGGTTCATTGTCTTCGATGCAGTTTTCTATGTGGGAGAGGCTAAATATACAAGCACTTCACTACTTGGAAATACAAGTACTATATGATTGGATTGTTAGCAAGCATCCACAAATACTAACAATGCATTAAGGTTTCCCCAACCGTAGCCTTAAGTTAATGGTCCTCTTACTCCCATACGTGCAATATTCTGGTTCGCGTCCTCATGTTTCTGTCACTCCGGCAGAACTACCCCCTTCCTTTTGCACATACTACTAACCCTAAGATGTTTAATCCATGTGCGCATAAATATAATGGACACCAAAGGACAGTACCATATCAACATACAACTCTAATGAACCAAAGACATTCAACAAATCAATCTAAGAACAAATAAACTATGCAAACATGACATAGATCATAGGATAAATATTATAGCATCAAACACCATGTTTACATAGGACGGTACAGAGGTGTGTGGGAGGATGAACCACTGCATAATAGGAGGAGTTGGTGATGGAGATAGCGGTGAAGATGGCGGAGATGAGCAGTGAGGGGTGCGGGCGGCGGCGGCAGCGCGAGGGACTCCCCCGCCGCCGGCATCATGGGGGAGCACCGTCCCTTAGCCCCCTTCCTTCATGGCTTCATGGGAGCCCTCCCCCATGGAGATGGGATCCATGGGGGAGGCGAAAATGTGGCTCTGGTGGCTGCAAATTCGTGGGTGGAGGTATCCCCCACGAGCTAGGGTTCCTCCCTTTATATAGTCTCTCGGATTCCCGTCTTCCCATCTTAGGCCGCAATGGAGCGGGCTTATCTCGGCCGTCCGGACTCGGAATTAGGTGAATTTTATGTTCAGAACGTTCACCGTGAAATTCCCTACAACTTTGTAATTGAAGAGTTTTCCGTTTGACGCCGTCTTCGACCTGTAACGTGACCATCTTCGAAAAGAGTTCTGGCACAGATTTCTGGAAAGTCCTAATTTGACTCCAACAAGGTTTCCACTTGTATTCTTGGTAATTCCTACACATCAAAGTGTAAAATAAGAACATTGTTCACTTTTGCAACTATTAGTAGGTTAGTCCAAATAAATCATAAAAGTGTCACAAAGTGTAGACAAAACATATAGCAATTGGTGTAAAACAAGCATGGAGCATCAAAAATTATAGATACGTTTGCAACGTATCAACATCCCCAAGCTTAACTCCTGCTCGTCCTCGAGTAGGTAAGTGATAACAAAAGAATAATTTTTGAGGTGACATGCACCATCACAATCTTGATCATCTAAGTAAAGCATTGAGTGCTGGGATCAAAGAACTTAAAACATGGGTATAAGAGACATAATCTTGACAATAAAAACTTAGCAACCATGTTATAACATGAAAGGAAACACAAATGAAAGATCATGAGTAATGAAACAATGAAAGTCAAACATGTGTTCAAATCATATGGAAAAACATAACAAGTGGTTTTCAGCTTGTCCTTCATGGAATAGCAAAACATAAATGCATAGGACACCTTCAAGTTTAAAAGGGCGACTAGATACAAATAATTTAAGAACAATTGAAACCATAATCATAAATCAATCAATGATAAACTTTGGGACTATGCACATTAAACTCAGAATGGTAACTATGCTCTCTTAGATGGTGCATAAAGGTAGAAGGTGGAGACTCAACATAAAAGTAAAAGAAAGGCCCTTCGCAGAGGGAAGAAGTGATTAAACATGTGCTAGAGCTTTTCATTTATAAATCAGAGAGATAAAAATTTGGTTTTGAGAGGTGGTTGTCTTTGTCAACGACTGGCAATGGGGTTCTTACTATCTTCCATACAAAAATGAGCAAGTTTTTGAGAGAGATATTAGCACTTTTGTGCTCTTTTATAAAGCTTGGCACTCCTCCCCACCTTTTTTCCTTTCACAAACCATGGCTAACCGATTCCATCGGGTGCCCACCAACATTCACATACCATGGAGGAGTGCCTTTTTTCTTTTCTTTTCATTTTCTGTTTTCTTTTCTTTTTGGAGTAAAACAATATGGAAGATAGCAAATTCGACCACTACGTCCCCATGAGCTGAAAACAGTGTCACAGAATGAGAAGTATTTTGAAGGTTTTTGAAAGGTAGCACATGAAAATTTACTTGGAATGGCTTGCAAATACCATGCATAGGAATTTATAGTGGACACATTGGAACAACTTGGTTTTTGGAAGTTAGATGCACGAGTAGAGCTCATACTCAGTACAAAATGAAGGCTAGCAAAAGACTGGGAGCGACCAACTAAGAGAGCAATAACGGCCATAATTATGCATAGCGACAAAACATCATTAAGAGAAGCATAAAATGGCATCACAAGTCAAAAACCAAATGATCATAGAGGCTTATGGTGACTTTGTAAGAGTCAAACATGTTGTAAGCATGCGCCAAGTTAACCCAAATAAAGCATCAAGGAGAAAACCAAATAAATGCTTCCACATAATAAAAACAACGCATGATTTTTTCAAAGGCTCCATAAGCAATCTCAGTCATTTGAGACAAGTCATGCTACAGCAAAAATCACTAAACATACTATCAAAACGACATCAAGCATGGCATGAAAAAGTCTAAGCTGCAGTCTAAACAAGCTCCTTTTGTACCACTTTTTTGCATAAAACTTTTTCTCTTTTCCAACACCATTCGAACCTTTTTAAATCAACTCTTTTGATGAATACCAACATAGACCAGAGGTCCAAATACACCTTGATGCAAAGATAAAACAAGATCTGAACAAAAATCAAGGCAAAAAACGAAAGCTAAACGCAGTTCTAGAAAAAGAGAACACTCGTTGAACGATAAGAGTGAAAAACAGAGTGTTCTTGGCAAATGAAAAGCGAGCATCTCCTCCAAAAGAAATTTGTTGGGATCCAACCATTTATTGCAGCAAACAAAACAAAACAAAACTGAAAGCTAAAGTAAAGACGCTCCAAGAAAAACGCATAGTGCATGAAGCAATAAAAATATAGTGTGTTGAAAGGTGACCTGATTTTTGCCGATGAAGAAGGGGTGCCTCGGGGGCATCCCCAAGCTTTGACGCTTGTACCTCTTGGATATTTCTTGGGGTGACATGGGCATCCCCAAACTTGAGCTTTTGTCCATTCTTCATCTCATCTCATCATTCTCCAATCCCTACACTTGAAAACTTCCTTCATACAAAACTTAACACAATTCTATTAGCAACGTTAGCATAAGCATAATAGTAGATCAACCCTTTCTGGTTCAGGTTTCAACTCAAAAACACCACATATAAAGCATATACTACTGTAGCAACTTCCTCAAAAGTTTCGTGATCAAAAGAACTAAAAAAGAAAGCGATCGAGAGGCAAACACAAATAGTGGCAGAAATCTGTCAAAACAGAACAGCTGACAAAGATCGATTTTTTCGAGGACCTTCTGTTGCTCAAATCGAAAAGTGTAAAACTAATGAAAGTTTGGATATAACCTGAGGCATATGCACAAGAAATCGCAGGTCAAAAAGATATTCTGAGAATTTTCACGAATTTTTATGGTGCAGTACCAAAATCTGTTTTAGGACAGCAACTTCCCCAAATCTTACCTCCCTCAAATTAGAGGTTCTTCTTGGCACAACAACGAAATAAAAATGATAAGGAGCGGTCATTACAGTAGTAATAACTTCCAAGACTCAAATAAAATAAAAAGTACTAAAAATAAAATATTGGGTTATCTCCCAAGAGTGCTTTCCTTTAACGCCTTTCAGCTAGGCACAAAATAGAGAACCAAACAAAGAAGCAAAACAAAAGAAACTATTTTTATTGTTTTCAAATTATAAGTGGAAGTAAAGAAACAATAAGAACAAAATAAAGAGCCTAATAAAACTAAGGCAGATAAAACCAAGACATATAAAAGCAACTATAATACAAGTTAACACAATACATATCATGTGGATGGGTAATATAGAGTATGAAGGAGACAACCTCATGTTAGTTGATGAATAGGGGATGTCTCGGGCATCCCCAAGCTTAGATGATTGTATCTTCTTGAATATGTTTTTTGGATGCACCTAAACATCCCCAAGCTTGATCTCTTGCATCTTATTGTTCATCTCATATCACCATATTGATTAGAACTTATAAGCTACATCCGCATAAAACTTCACAAAACTCATTAGTAGGGTTAGTACTCATTAAATAAAATCCACTAATGTTCAAGCATTGACAAGTTTCATAATTTATACTCAACATTAGCCACTGTATATACTAAGGTATTCATAATTTCCGTCGTCCGTCGAAAAACTAATGAAACTAATAACACCAAGTACAATATTGAATAAACTAAGAAATCTGTCAAAACTGAATAGTCTGTAAAGATGACACTCAACGAGATAGTTAGGTAGCTCAAATCGAAAAATTCCAAAATAAATAAATACAGATCATAATCTCAGGTTTATGCACAAAAAAGTTTCAGATCAAAACACTATTCTGAGATTTTTCACGATTTTTTATAGTGAAGCACATAAATCTGTCTAAACAGAACAGTCGGTGAAAATCGAATTTTTTGAGATAGCTACGTAACTCAAATCAGAAAAAGTTAGTCTAATGAAAGAAATATAATAAGCATTACTTTGCACTCAAGAAATTTTAGGTCAATATCACGTTCTGGTGATTTTAAACATTTTATACGGTGAAGCACAGAAAATCTGTTTTTGGACAGCAAAGCAAAACTATCAACTTTCAAGTAACTAGGAACTACAATTATCACTTTACTTTTATGGTACAAAGGAATATGTACAATATATACAATATACACAATATGTACAAGTTTTTAACTGAAAAGCTTCCATGAAAAGATTTGTTTTGGTTTCATAGGCATGAACACAAGTGTTCAAGGTCGACCTCCACTTAACAATTACTCATCTTTCCAATCACTTTCCTTTTTGAAAAAGCTTTTTAGGTAACAAGTACAACTATTTTTTTTGTAATTCGCATTCTCTATCCATACTAAGATAGAGAACAACTTAAAACTGGAAATAAAAACTATTTAGAGATAAAGCAAACAAGTGCACACAAGAATATTCACCCACACGCTATTGCTCCCCGGCAACGGCGCCAGAAAAGGTCTTGATATCCCACAAATATAGGGGATCGTGTGTAGCCTTTTTGATAAGTAAGAGTGTCAAACCCAACGAGGAGCTAAAGGTAGGATAAATGTTCTCTCAAGTTCTATCAACCACTAATACAACTCTACGCACACTAAACATTTGCATTATCTAGGAAATAAAACTAAAGCAACAATACGGGTATGAGAGATAGCTTTGCAAGATAATAAATACAAGAAAGTAATTATTAGTGCTGCAGCAATAAAATATACTAAGTAACCATAAACTAACAGTACCATGAGTGTGGAAAAGTGGTGGTAATAGTGGTGGCTTTGTCTAAGTTCAACTAGTGAATAAATTAGGTTCATTGTCTTCGATGTAGTTTTCTATGTGGGAGAGGCTAAATATATAAGCACTTCACTACTTGGAAATACAAGTACTATATGATTGGATTGTTAGAAAGCATCCGCAAATACTAACAATGCATTAAGGTTTCCCCAACTATAGCCTTAAGTTAATGGTCCTCTTACTCCCATACGTACAATATTCTGGTTCGCGTCCTCAGGTTTCTGTCACTCCGGCAGAACTACCCCCTTCCTTTTGCACATACTACTAACCCTAAGATGTTTAATCCATGCGCACATAAATATAATGGACACTAAAGGACAGTACCATATCAACATAGAACTCTAAGAACCAAAGACATTCAACAAATCAATCTAAGAACAAATAAACTATGCAAACATGACATAGATCATAGGATAAATATTATAGCATCAAACACCATGTTTATATAGGATGGTACAGAGGTGTGTGGGAGGATGAACCACTGCATAATAGGAGGAGTTGGTGATGGAGATAGCGGTGAAGATGGCGGAGATGAGCAGCGAGGGGCGTGGGCGGCGGCGGCAGCGCGAGGGACTCCCCCGCCGCCGGCATCATGGGGGAGCACCGCCCCTTAGCCCCCTTCCTTCATGGCTTCATAGGAGCCATCCCCCATGGAGATGGGATCCATGGGGGAGGCGAAAACGTGGCTCTGGTGGCTGCAAATTCGTGGCTGGAGGTATCCCCACGAGCTAGGGTTCCTCCCTTTATATAGTCTCTCGGATTCCCGTCTTCCCATCTTAGGCCACAATGGAGCGGGCTTATCTCGGCCGTCCGGACTCGGAATCAGGTGAATTTTACGTTCAGAACGTTCGCCGTGAAATTACCTACAACTTTGTAATTGAAGAGTTTTCCGTTTGACGCCGTGTTCAACCCGTAACATGACCATCTTCGAAAAGAGTTCTGGCACAGATTTCTGGAAAGTCCCAATTTGACTCCAACAAGGTTTCCACTTGTATTCTTGGTAATTCCTACACATCAAAGTGTAAAACAAGAACATTGTGCACTTTTGCAACTATTAGTAGGTTAGTCCAAATAAATCATAAAAGTGCCACAAATTGTAGACAAAACATATAGCAATTGGTGTAAAACAAGCATGGAGCATCAAAAATTATAGATACGTTTGCAACGTATCAGTTGCTCAAGCTTGGGAAAGAATGAAATCTATGATCAAGAATTGTCCCACTCATGGACTGACTACTTGGATGATTGTCCAAACAAGACTATTTGGGTTGACTTGGCGCATGCTCACACATGTTAGACTCATACAAAGTCGCCCTAGCCTCTATGATCATTTAGTTTTTGACTTTTGATGCCATCTTATGCTTCTTTTAATGTCGCTTTGTCGCTCTTCATGATTATGGCCATTATTGCTCTCTTAGTTGGTCGCTCCCAGTCTTTTAATAGCCCTCATTTTATACTGAGTATGAGCTCTACTCGTGCATCCAACTCCTAAAAACCAAGTTTGCCATTGTGTCCACTATAAACTCCTATGCATGGTATTTGTAAGCCATTCCAAGTAAATTTTCATGTGCTACCTTTGAAAAAACCTTCAAAACACTTCTCGTTTTGTGACACTGTTTTCAGCTCATGGGGACGTAGGGGTCGAAATTGCTATCTTCCATATTAAATTAAGTACCCCTCGACTAGGCAGCTTCATCTGCTCGTCATTAATTTTGTATGAGAGCTGGTCAGACTATTGCAATCTAATTCTAAAAAAGAAAAAAGGCACTCCTCCATGGTATGTGAATGTTGGTGGGCACCCGATGGAATCGGTTAGCCATGGTTTGAGAAAGGAAAAAGGTGGGGAGGAGTGCCAAAGCTTTATAAAAGAGCACCAATGTGCCAAATTTTCAAATAACTCGGAACCGCTCTCACTTGTTTATTATGGAAGATAGTAAGACCCCATTGCTAGTCGTTGACAAAAGCAACCACCTCTCAAAACCTAATTTTTATCTCTGTTTTACAAATGAAAAGCTCTAGCACATGTTTAATCACTGCTTCCCTCTGCGAAGGGCCTTTCTTTTACTTTTATGACGAGTCTCCACCTTCTATCTTTATGCACCGTCTAAGAGAGCATAGTTGTCATTCTGAGTCTAATGTGCATTGTCCCAAAGTTTTCATTGATTGATTCATGATGATTGGTTTCACTTGTTCTTAAATTACTTGTATCTAGTCGCCCTCTTAAACTTGAAGGTGTCCTATGCATTTATGTTTTGCTCTCTCATGAAGGACAAGCTGAAAACCATTTGCTATGTTTTTCCATATGATTTGAACACACATTTGACTTTCATTGTTTCATTTTCATGATCTTTTGTTTGTGTTCTTTTTTATGTTATAACATGGTTGCTAAGTTTCTTCTATCAAGATTATATCTTTCATGCCCATGTTTTAAGTTCTTTTAATCCCAGCACACAACGCTTACATATATGATCAAGATTGTGTAGGTGCATGTCACCTCAAAAATTATTTCTTTTGTTATCACTTACCTACTCGAGGACGAGCAGGAGTTAAGCTTGGGGATGCTGATACGTCTCCAACGTATCCATAATTTTGGATGCTCCATGCTTGTTTTTTACACCATTTGCTTAGTATTTCGTTACACTTCGTGGCATTTTTATGCATTTTCTGGAACAAACCTATTAACGAGATGCCACACTGCCAGTTCCCTGTTTTCTACTATTTTTGTGTTTCAGAAAAGTTACACAGGAAATATTCTCGGAATTGGACGAAACAAAAGCCAGAAGTCCAGATATTCACATGAGCTTCCAGAACACCGAAGGAGAGACGGAGAGGGGCCACAGGGCGCCCACACCACAGGGCGGCGCGGCCTAGGGCTGGCCCGCGCCCCCTGGTGGTGAGGCCACCCTGGCCCACCTCTAACGCCGCCCCTTCGCCTATAAAGACCCCTCGACGGGAAAAACCTAAAAAACCCGATCACTTTTCCAGAATACATCGCGATCCGCCGCCGCTGTCGACCCGAAGATCGAGAGGGTCTAGAAGCTCTTCCCGGCACCCTACCGGAGAGGGGAATCACCACCGGAGGTCTTCTTCATCGCCATGCTTGCCTCCGGCGCGATGAGTGAGTAGTCTACCTTGGACTATGGGTCCATAGCAGTAGCTAGATGGTTGTCTTCTCCACCATGTGCTTCATATTTAGGTCTCATGAGCTGCTTTACATGATCGAGATCACCGTTATGTAATTCTACATGTTGTGTTTGTTGGGATCCGATGAATATTGGTGTTATGATTGAGTTGATGTACTGAATTTTATCTTATGTTATCTCTATGTTGTTTATGATCTTGCATGCTCTCCGTTGTTAGTAGCTATCTTGGCCGAGTAGTTGCTAGTGACTCCAAGAGGGGGGATTTATGCTCGATAGTGGGTTCATGCCTCTATTTAATCTGGGAGAGTACAGAAACCTCTAAGGTTGTAGATGTGCTGTTGCTACTAGGGGGAAAACAACATTCATATGCTTGAGGGCATATGCTTTGTTTACATTACACACTTTGCTTAATGCAGTTATCTGTTGTTCGCAACTTAATACTTGTGGAGTTCTCGGATTGATTCGCCACAAGTGGATTATTAGTCATAGATGCAGTTGGATGGCGGTCTATGTATCTTGTTTTAATGCCCAGAGTAAATCTCATAGTGATCCTCTTGACATATCACGTTGTTATCTTATGGAGAGACACCACTAGTGAACTGTGGACCCCGGTCCTATTTCCTTTATATTGCTATCACCTGTTTACTTTACTCGCACTATTTACTTTACTCGCATACTATTACTATTTTCCACTCGATACGCTCATTCCTTTGTTTACAGCAAACCGGTGAGATTGACAACCTCATCGTAAGTTGGGAGCAAAGTATTTGGTTGTGTTGTGTGCAGGTTCTACGTTGCTACTGGTTGAAGACGCGCTAACAAGTTATCGTTAACAGCGCCCTTGTTGGAGTGTCACTAGGCTATCAAGCATCACCTTCAGTCGTTTGGCTTCTTCCCCTTCGGATCGATAAACCTTGGTTTCTTACTGAGGGAAAACCTTGCTGCTATATTCATCATACCTTCCTCTTGGGGTTCCCAACTGGACGGTGCTTTACATTATCAACACCGTGCCGCATCATACACCGACGATACAATTATTATCGTTCGCTCCTCTGAAGATGACATTCGCAACCTGAAAGTAGTGTTGGACTCTTTCTCTATGGCCACAGGTCTTCAAATAAATTATCACAAAAGTACCTTTGCCCCGATTCATGTGGATCCACAGTTTTCTAATTTCCTGGCCGGTATTCTTGGGTGTCCTGTGGCTGCTTTCCCTCAAACTTACTTAGGTCTTCCTCTCTCTACCCATAAACTTAAGCTTAACGCCTTTCGCCCCTACTTAGCTAGATTTTGAAAACGTATTCCAGGTTGGATTGGCAAGATGCTCCCCATAAGTAGCAGGGCTATCTTGGTTAAGGCATCTCTCCATTCTATGGCCTCTCACTTGCTCTCTGCCATGTTGGTCCCCTTGGGCACCCTCCATGACTTCGACAAATCTTGTCGCGCTTTCTTCTAGGCTGGAGATGAGCAGGTTAATGGAGGCCAATGCAAGGTTGCTTGGGAGGAAGTTTGTGCCCCTATCTCTAAGGGCGGCTTGGGGTTTCGTTGCCTTCGTTCCCATAACATTGCTCTTCTAATGAAATTTTTGTCTAAAATTCACTTTGACTCTTCTGTTCCTTGGACTGATTGGTTCAGAGACTCTTATGGCTGGTCTGTTCGCAAGGACCTAGGCGACGCCCACCACCTAGACTCGATTGTCTGGAAGGACTTGCTTGCGTGTCTGCCTACTTTCCGAAATTACACTAAGGTTGCTATTGGATCAGGCTCTTTAACCTCCTTTTGGCATGACATTTGGTTTCAGGATGTTTGCTTAGCCCAAAGTTTTCCTGCGATTTATTCACATACTACTAAACCTAATGCTTCTGTTGCAAATATTTGTTCTTCCTGGACCTTAAATATTGCGCTTCACACACGTCTCTCACATGTTGCGTCCTCTGAGCTCGATAGTCTTTGCACTCTTTTAGTTTCTGTGGAGCTTGATCCTAGTGCCATCGACGTAAGAGTTTCGCGTCTTGACAGCAGGCCTCTAACCACTAAATCAGCATATCTGGCAGGCTTTGAACACTTGCAGGAGGTTCCCTTTGCTACAACAACCTGGAAAAATTTCTCGACGTATCGTTGCCGCCTGTTCCTTTGGCTAGCCGATCGCGGCAGGCTGTTCACGAATCTTCGTCGTTTCAGGAGGGGCTTGACAGGCTCTGATGCTTGCCCTTTCTGCCCGTCTTCTGAATCCACCGAGCACCTTTTCCTTCATTGCTCCTCGGTTCAACCTTTTTGGGCGGCTGTCCCTGCGTTACATGTTGATGTGCACGCCTGTGCCAGGATTAGGGATCTCTGGGATGGTGCGTCGCTGTGCAAAATAAGGTCTTTGGTTCTAATTTGTTCTCTTTGGAACCTTTGGAAGCGAAGGAACGCAAAAACCTTCAGAGATACTGTCGAAACACTGAAGCTGGTCTTTCGCAGGTGTGCGAATGATCTGTCACTCTGGTCTCATAGGTGCTCTAAGGAAGATCTCAAGGCATCTGTTCTTCACTGGGCAGCTTTGTTTGACCAGCTTGCCCAGTAAATGTATAGTTTATTTCACTTTCTTCTTTTCTTTAAAGGCTGGTTCTAGGGCCTCCCCCCTTACATGTAACTAATTTTTGTACTCGGTTTCACCTTGGTTTATAAAATGGTTCAGGCCGGCCTTGTGCCCGCCGTAGATTCCTAAAAAAAAAGTTTGTATTTGATGGAATGTCCCCGTGTGTCTTTTATAATAATCGCCAGGAAAGAGACTGGAGCTACAGAAGGAGATACCGCCACAGTATGAAATCCTCTACACCGACGGCACGGATGGTGAAAGCGACTACCTCCAAAGGAACACACACATCTTAAGCACAAAACAAGCCCTACTAGCTAGATGCTTGCATCAATCAATCTCGGCGCGCAGCTCCGATGCGTATAAGGTACAGCTCGGTGATGAACACATCGAGTAGCTCGTTTCTGGCACTAGCTAGGCCAGGCAAGTTGCAGCCTGTCCATAAGTGTATACTGAACTACGTTGATATCTAAGCTAGGTGCTAGCATCCTCAACCAATCTCGGCAGCTCCGATGCGTATAGGGATACAGCTCGGTGATGAACACATCGAGTAGCTGGTTTCTGCTACTAGCTAGGCCAGGCAAGTTGCAGCCTGTCCATACTTGTATACTGAACTTCCCTAAGAAGTAAGAACAACAAGTTGTCTGAACTTGCAAAACTCTCCGTCGACAACGACACCGTAAGAGAAAGAGAGTAGGTTAGGCAGACAGCAGTTGAGTTTCCATCGCCGGCGGAGAGGCGGCGATTTTCAGGCACGGCGTGATGGCCGGGTGGGTGTGGTACGGCATGAGGATGCACATCAGCACATGGAATGGAAGGAAGACGCCACTGAAGCTAAATTAAGAAGGAGAAAAGGAATCTCAAGTGATATCCTTTTCTAACCTGCCCCATACATGAACAGGCGGCTTTCTGAAGGTCCAACCAACGAGTTGTATATAGACGGCTGCTATCTCTGTGACAATTTTCTCCATTTGTTTTCTTTGGCAAAAGCCAGAGTTGTATGGGCAAAGTTTTGATGCATTTGCCTTTTAGTTAGTAATAAAAAGAAGCCAGGCCACTTTCTCCAACAAACACAACTAGCTTGAGTCGGGCATTAAGTTCAACAAAAAAGGTTCTCTCAAACTCCAAAGGTATAGTCTATTACCAGAACTTCTATACACATGGACTCTTACCAAATGCACATATATATCACTGCAGAAACAATGACATGGTAACTTTCCATCCATTATAACTGTCTAAGAATCTACATTTTTTTTCGATAAGGGTCTAAAAATCTACATATTACAAGGCAGGTTCAAACCTTCGACGGGGTAGACATGAGCATAACTGGGCAAAGATTTGGACATATTCATAGCAAGAACAACCTTACCCTTACGTGTATATGACGCTTACGTATGCATAGAGTATTTATACTCTTGAGAGACATGTAAGGCGTTGACTGCAAAAGTATAAGTGCAAAATAACCAAGTGAAATCGACCACTAGCAGTAGCACTTTCGGATTTGCCAACGTGAAGTCATCATATGGCTATTCAACTGTTTTGACCTCTTGGATTAGCAGAGAGGCGCCTGCTGCCCCTCAGGGTTCAAAAGCCACCAGGGGTCAATCTTTTTGCTGAAAGCCCAGTGTCCTGCAGCCATGTGCCACTCAGAGGAGGATTCAGTGGCTCACCAGAAAAATTGGGACAGTTCGGGGAATATGCTCCTACCAGAGCACCAACTACCTCTTCGTCACATTGTTTTTCCAAATTCCCCTATGCGGAAATATTGAAAGATGTCTGGGGTTTTCCGTAAACAGGAGATGACTTAAAAGAATGGATCATTGAGGAAACAAATCATGTACGGAAGCTTTTGGGATTATACACATCTTGTATTATTTAATCAGGCTGCTAGGATGGATTATTTTTTATATCATGTACACTTGTAGTGGACATTCTATGCCACTGGAGCTCTGATACGAGTAACTTAGGTCACTGTGATCATTTCGGTTTGCCTAGACAAAAACGATGGTCCAATGGCACGTTTAGGGATCATTTTTCGTTTTGGATTTCTATACATTTCCAGACTAAATTTTGGTTGGAAATGCGTCTAAACAGACTGCGCCGTCCTCACCTCACGTGGCTAAGCCCAAGGCTCGGGCTATCATCCTCAGGTGGCTTCATCCAATACAAGCTGCTATGTTAGTTCAAGATATCACTATTTTTCTTTGATTAGGGTCAAATTGTCACTATGGATACTCTACATCTTTTTTCATAGGGGACTTCATCCAGCACACGCTACTATGATAGTATAAGTTAGTTTTTTTTTCGAGAATGCACCCTGAAAAAGTACATCAACTTCTTACAAAAGGAGCGATCAAGTGGAAGTTTTACAGCTAATGAATGGCTATAAAGCGGAAACAAGGGGTGCCCGCTCCCTCAGATAATCCTATTCTCCTAGCATCCACCATTTTGGCATTGAACATGCCGCTCTCTTCTAGGACCCCGCTTCCACTTGGATAGATCTACTCACTATTTTCTTTGATGTAGTGGCCTCACTGAAGACCATTTCATTGCGGTGACACCAAAGGCACCAATAGACAAGATCAAGGTGCTCCACAAGTCTCGTCGATCAGTTGCACCAACTGATTGGCAGTCCATTGGGTGTTCAACTCGGTGTCTGGAACATGGGACCACGCGAGAGTTTGCCAATGGCGAAGCACGCTCTCCTACGCCTCTCTTTGCCAACACACAACCTAGCATTAGGTGTTGGAGATTTTTGTCCCTCGATCACGAAACATGCATGCAATCGGGCATGGGAGTCCACGCCGTTGAAGGCGATCAAATGTTCAACATCTATTGTGGGAGAGAAACCACACTATGAACTTACAAATGAACATTGCATGACTTCCCGACGTGGTTCATCACGGCTGCACGTATCGATCCCGCAAAGAAAGCCTTGTAGGAAGATTTGGCCGAAAACTCACCATTGGCCTCCTAGCTCCACTCGACAACATTCGTCGCCATTGGGTCCAGATGGCCGTCAGCTAGCACTTCCCAAAGGCCGAGGAATCCTCGTAGAGCGGCCGCTTCTAGGTTTGGCACACAGTCGGTCAACCATGCCACCTTCACCGTGCGTGCTGTAGCAATGCTCGTCGAGATCTTCGGAAAGAGGCAAGGAGTGATCTCCTCAATGCGGGAACTACGGAGCTACCTACGCATTCAGAAAAGAGCTTGCTCCCCATCGCGAAGTGCGGTGGTGAAGGCCGCTTTGCAGATGTCCATGACTTGAGACAATGACACCGACATTGAAGTGTCATATTCCATAGCAATGCCAAATCCCTCAAACTCTTCGTTGAAGTAACTTTGTCCCACACCAACAAGCAGTGCCTCCTTGAAATCCTCCCTCCCCCTCGAGAGAAAACCTCGGCAAATCTTTCTGAAGACATTGAGGACTATGGATACTCTATATCATTTTCTACTACACTTTACCCCATGCTCTTTATATCATGCTTAAGTAACCACAGTTTCAAACAAGCTCACATGATTATGACCGAGAAAAGAAAACCCAACAGGTTTCACGGGAAGTACGTGCTCTACCGTCTTCCCAGCGGTTTATTCTAGGCCATCAAATTCCAAAACCATGTGCACCGTTGGTCTCCTAGGAGGAGAAGAAGGTGTCTGTCTCCTAGAACTAGGTGAGCACATTTGCAGGAAGCCCCCTCACATTGTCCAACCTAACAAAGAGGCACACGGCACCTACCTCCCTCCTCTCCGTCCCTCCTTCCCAGCCGCCACCTTCCCCTTTATACACCTCGCAGGAACTGCACACCTTTCTCCCCCGTCCTCCGCCCGCGTGCAGTCCCCTCCTCCTTTCCTTGTGATCTCCGGGTTCCCGTCTCAGGTTCCTAGGTCTGATCTTCACCCCCCAGCTATAAACCCGCCCTCCGTATATCCGTGGCTCTGCGGCCTCGGATCCGTCGTCGCAGAGGCGCCTGCGCTGACAAGTTCTTGCCGCGATTCGAGAAGAACGGCGGGTTGCTTTCTTGATCCCAGGAAGTTTCTCTTGGGTGATTGGCGGGAGGACAAGGTGAGATCTCGCGGAGGTTATTTTTTCTTCTGATCCTGTAAACAGAATTTTGTCCCCCACGCCGCTGCATGATCCGTCACCGTCTCGTTGGAGCTGCCGCCGTATCACCCGCCTCTGTCACCCAGCTGTCACCCATCATCATCGGCCGGCGCCCCGCGGCCTCGCCGCTGCACCGCCTCACCACATACTTTCACTTCCCGTACCACCTCCCTCTGGCTTTGCCCGTTCAATACTTTTCTTGGACTTCTGAATTCTGATCCAAAAATTTAGTCTTTCTTGCTGTGTGCCACGGTCGATGAAAAATTGATCATCTGCATGCGAAATCTGCCGAGTTAGACCATGAGAGTCGGAGCGTGTGCCCTTCCCTTACGTGTAGATCACTGGGCGAAAGCGATGTCCATATGCAGAATTTGTCCTCTTCCAGAGTTTCAGAGCGTTTTAGCCTTTGTAAATTTTGCAGCGACCAAGGTGCTATTGCTCTGCCGTGCACGAATTGCTTACTAATACTTTATTTCTCGGTAGTTTAACAATAGAGAGACCCTGCATAGCTGATTCATCCATTCGATAATATCAAGGAAAGCTTTGTACCAACAAAACTACAATACTGTAATTTTATTTCAAGGAGCTCTTTTGGGGAAAGTTGGTTCATGTCATTTTCTTGATCACCTTGATGAAAGTCTCACTCAAAAGGATAGTTTCACCAGCTGTTTGGTTAGTTTTTATGCCACTTGCTATCTGGAATCTCTAAATGTTTTTGGTTGATCTGCAGGAGCCATGATACCTGCTGTGAAGCTCTCTCCGGCCTCTGTGGCCTTCTCTGGCACCAATCAACGGTCTAAATCAGCCTTGGTTCCGTCGGTTTCCAGTCTCAAACCGACAAAGTCAGCGGCCTGCTCCCTTAGACCACTCTACCTTGCACCGCTAAATGGCCTACACACTTCTGAGCTCAAGCCTCGGAGGCACCAGCTTGAGTTCCAGTGTGCAGCTTCTGCGGCTGATGACAAGGATTCCAAAGCTGAGGTTGTGCCGGCCCCCTCAGAAGCAGCAGCAAAGTTGAAGATCTCAATCTATTTTGCGACGTGGTGGGCGCTTAATGTGATCTTTAACATCTACAACAAGAAGTTTCTCAATGCTTTCCCGTATCCCTGGCTCACCTCCACGCTATCCCTCGCATGTGGCTCAGCGATGATGCTCTTCTCATGGGCCACCCGCCTAGTTGAGGCCCCCAATACTGACGCAGATTTCTGGAAAGCACTTTTCCCGGTGAGTTGGTCTGCTTCGTGGCAACCATATTAGCTATTGTTGTGTCTTCATGGAAAATCATTAATGATTTCTGTTGTTTGCATTGATGAAGGTTGCTGTAGCGCATACAATTGGACATGTTGCTGCAACAGTGAGCATGTCGAAGGTGGCAGTGTCATTCACACACATTATCAAGAGTGCTGAGCCTGCGTTCAGTGTTCTGGTGTCAAGGTTCATTCTTGGAGAGTCGTTTCCGATGCCTGTATATCTTTCTCTTCTCCCGATCATTGGTGGTTGTGGTTTAGCTGCTGCTACAGAGCTGAACTTTAATACGATTGGTAAGTATAATTAAGTAAAAAACCTAGTTATTTCTTTCATATTCTCGTCCTGTTGTTAGTTTAGTATTTGATGCGACTTTTGCTTCAAACTATTGCACTCACAGTGTTCGTATATAAACATGAGCTCTATCTGTGAGTTAACTGAGGTGACTATTCTTAATAGCTTTAGTGATCATTAATCTGTAATTATTTTAGACACAAAAACTGAAATAGACTTGGTAAATGATGATTTGCTACAGCTGGATTTAAGTGATTTTCAAGAACTATGTGCTTCAGATTTGAAACTTGTGCAAATCAATAATGATAGCGTAAATGATTATTTTCTCTATCTAGATTTAAGCGATTTTCAAGAAGTATGTGCTTCATATTTGAAACTTGTGCAAATCAATTTACAGTAACAGAATGATATGTATAATTTAGGAGAATGTATATGTAAACTGACTAGTATATTCTCTTTCACACTTGAAGATACGTGCTTAAACATTTTTCTCTTGAAATTTTGATTTAAGAACCAGATGAAATGGGGGTCATACGCAACTTTGCAATTGCTTTGGGTGGTCTTTCTCTTGTTAGGTGATGCAGCTATCTGCTGTACTCCTTCTATGATGTTAATAGCTCTATTTTTCCTCCCACCAGGATTTATGGGTGCCATGATATCAAACCTTGCATTTGTTTTCCGCAACATCTTCTCGAAGAGAGGCATGAAGGGGAAGTCTGTCAGTGGCATGAATTACTACGCTTGCCTTTCAATTATGTCCCTGGTCATACTCACACCATTTGCTATTGCTATGGAAGGCCCCCAAATGTGGGCTGCTGGTTGGCAAACGGCTCTTACAGAAGTTGGCCCCAATGTTCTATGGTAAACAAAAAAATCAACCATTCTGCATTCTTTCCTCTACTGTTGTTGTGCACTTCAGTTTCTAAACTAAGGCCTATAATTTGTCTTAACTCAAACTCTGACATGTTTGACCAAATTTATAGATACAAATATAAACATTTATAATAACAACATTATGTACTATATATTTTTATTGCATTTATTTGGTATTGTAGATATAATATTTAACTTGGTCAAACTTTACATCTTATTTAGAAATGGATGTAGTTCTATATATTGTGATTTGTACTTAAATTACAAGCTGAAACGTGAAATAGATTTATATTCTCTGGTGGAGGTTACCAGGATTATGCGCATTTGTACTAGAGCATATACCGCACCACTAATTTTCATTGAAAATATTCTGATGTAAATGTTCAATGATGTAGGTGGATTGCTGCACAGAGCGTTTTCTACCACTTGTATAACCAGGTGTCGTACATGTCTCTGGATCAGATTTCTCCATTGACGTTTAGCATTGGCAATACGATGAAGCGCATATCAGTTATTGTTTCGTCAATCATTATCTTCCGCACACCTGTCCGCCCTGTCAATGCGCTAGGAGCTGCCATTGCCATCTTTGGCACATTCCTGTATTCTCAGGTAATTTTGGTTGCTTTAAGATTTTCTATTTGTTGTACTTGCCTCGTATTGACAGAAATTACCTTTTCTTTTTGCTGAACTAGGGTAGGGTTAGAACTCTGTGTACAGCAGTTACTATTTTAAATTAGGTTTGCCCAAAATTTTGTGGCCTCCTATGGCATAGAGGAGCAGAAGTAGAAGCTTAATTTATCAATATGTTTCTGATCGCTGTTCTGTTGCAAGTAGGAATTATGATGTGTTGCTTGAGGAGCAGTAGGTATCATTTTATGAACAACTTGGCTCCACACCCCCCCCCCCCCCCCCCCCCCAAAAAAAATTGCAACCATCGGCAGGTTTTGCAAACCATTTATGAACAACCATTATTAGATAACGAAGAGAAATCTTCAGATGCTCAGAGTACACGGAAGGTACTATGGCATGACTGGAAGTAGCTAGTTGGGATGAGGAAAGAGGAACCCATAGAAAATATATGCGAATAAGAACTAGATACACTTTTGCTGAACTAGGGTAGGGTTAGAACTCTGTGTACAGCAGTTACTATTTTAAATTAGGTTTGCCCAAAATTTTGTGGCCTCCTATGGCATAGAGGAGCAGAAGTAGAAACTTAATTTATCAAGATGTTTCTGATCGCTGTTCTGTTGCAAGTAGGAATTATGATGTGTTGCTTGAGGAGCAGTAGGTATCATTTTATGAACAACTTGGCTCCACCCCCCCAACCCCAAAAAAAAATGCAACCATCGGCAGGTTGTGCAAACCATTTATGAACAACCATGATTAGATAATGAAGAGAAATCTTCAGATGCTCAGAGTACACGGAAGGTACTATGGCATGATTGGAAGTAGCTAGCTGGGATGAGGAAAGAGGAACCCATAGAAAATATATGTGAATAAGAACTACATACACTTTGGTTGCATTGATTCTTATTCCACAAATGGTTTGTGCCTAACTTAAACAGTACCTTCCTGCCGTTGAAATTGACATTTCCTTGGCATGCGTGGAAATATTTACTTGACAATTTACATGGTCGATAAAACTGGAAAAATGAAATCATAGAAAAATATATGCGAAATGATGACTGGATAAACTTCTGCCCATTCTGTTCTTTATTCCTCTAAAGGTTTATGCACAACTTAAATAATAGTATTTTTTGTAGTTGAAGTTGACATTTTCTTTGTTGTACTGTGATGTAGGCAAAGCAGTGAGGTTTTAACTGTTGTTAAAGGTCAGGGCCATGGATGAAGAATGTGTCTCTGCAGAAGAAATAGTAGCAAGCGCTGGGGCCAATTTTGGTTGTGCAAGTGTCTTGTAGATACAGGGTTAGTCTTTCACTTGAGAGGTGATAATAATAATGGGCCATGTTGCTGTTTCCTTGTTATTTGTTAGATCGCAAACTGAACTCCAGCGGCCATGATCTTGATTGATTGTATCTTGAAATAAATAAAAAACAGATGAGAATTCGTCAACAGTTTCGTCGTTGAAAGTAACCGTCATGTAAGTCCCAGTTTCACCCCACCGTTATTTCTTGATGGTAGGGATACTGAGATCAGGTGATGGCGTAATTCTGATGTCATGGCTCTTGTACTTTGCAGCTCTCGGATGTGAGGAAAGGTGTCTTGTACTGTCTATTCTTTGCTTTAAGTTCTTGTAAATCTGTGGCACTTTTGTTGGCCTTTGAATAAACAATCTAATCATTATCACCTCCACCTGACGTTTTGCTGGAGTTGCACACTATAGGTGATATGGACTTGCAAAAAGTTTGGCAGTTGCGAATTAGCAAAGGAACTGGAAAGAAATAGGATTATTACTATGTAAGTTAAACATTTTTGGCACGAAGGTTCTCTCCACGACTTTCCTCTTCCGATCGCTGAAAAAAGTTACGTGGGCCTATGATCTAAGCTGCAAGATCTCGTTTTTGTTGCGTGGCCAGCGCCCAGCAAACCGACACACAAGGCGTACTTTCGGAGGAGACCACGTGCTCCTCTTCTGTGTGGCTTCTGTCCGGTCGTGGAACTGAGCGTTCTGGGGCCTAGCCGGTAGGAGATTTTTTTTAGAGCAACCATGTATATTATTAAAGAAACGATAAATCTATATGGCGAGCGCCTTAAAAAAGGTCGAATCCAGCGAGCAAATCTCGGCTGCCTGTTTCTAATCCTGTGATCCAGATCGAGACGGGCAGGTCGAACCGTTCAGTTTCAATTTCATCCGCTGGATCGCGTATGGTTGGTCTAGATCGCGCCGACATCTAACCATCTGAGTCCGGACCCGCGCAACCTGGTGACCCCACCACGCCCACCATCCCTCCCGCATTAACGCTGTCAGTTTCTGCCTCTTCCTTCTTCGCTCGTCCCGCTTCCTCCTCCCAGGCGAATCACCGATTTCTGCCTCTCCCGGCCGCAATCCGGCGTGTTTCCGGCCGATTCTGGTGCGCCCCGAGGTATGCACTCCTCCGCGCCCTCTATTACCCTCTCGGGGTTGTCTAATTTCACGCATTACGTCCATGTCAATTTAGTCTGCGGGTAGTTGCATCGCGGATTCACGGTGGTGATGGGCTTGTCGCCGGTGATGTTCTGCTTGTAGTTGTACGTGGCTATGTTGGAGGTGTGCGCATTTTTTGGTTGCGGTTCTGGTGGTTCGCTGCCACCATTTCCCGCTCCCTCGTTCGAATATTTTCCGCTGTTCCTGTTGTTGTACCGTATAATTAGGGCTTCGGGCCGATTTTCGTTTTTCTAGTTTCAGGGTAGAGTGCGGTTTCCAGTGCATGTTATATAGTATGGTTTGGGGTTTTAGGAGTTTATTTGGTGATTTAGGTTTTTTTACAGTGGTGATTTTGAGATGGGTATGGTGGTTCATTTATGGTATTATCATGGTTTTTTTTGAATGTCCATGCGTGTTTAGCTTTTATGTGGATGATTGTGGTGTGCTCAATGTAATTTTTGTGGAATCATGTGCTGTTCATTCTCTGCATTGTTTGCATGTTTAGTTGCAGACATTCAGTAGCTACACATGGAATCATGTTTTTGTTGCATGTTTTATTTTTATAAGGTGTAGCACTATACCTGAATAACTGTAGTTAATACCCATGGGTAACCATAATTGTAATGGGTGGGTAAGTTCAACTATGTTGATTTTACAAGCAATAGCATCCTACATGGATAACTGTACTTAAAACCCACGGGTAACCATAATTATAATGGGTGGGTAAGTTGACCATGTTGATTTACATGCAATGTGATTATACCATGATTATTGTACTTAAAAGCCATGTATAACCATAATTTGTAATGGGTGGGTGACGAGGGTTAGCTCGACAAATGTCCTAGATGAAGGACTTTGGATCGAGAGGAAGGCAACAACTAGAGATTCCGGGATCGAGATTGGCACATGATGTACCCAGGTTCACGTCTCCGCAGTGGAAGATCGCTACATCCTGCTAGCAATCTAGTATATGATCACAATGGTGTTTACAGGGTGCTGCCGTAGGCGGAGTTGTCTATCTAATCTATTGTCTAGTCTAAAATCTATTGTCTGTCAGATATTGTGTTATGCCTCTAGGGGCGCCCCTGCCTGGTTTTATATATGCAACCGGGCTAAAGTTTTACAAGTGTCCTAGTCGATTACGGATTAGAACCCTCCTTCTTCGTGTCCAAGTCAATCTTCGAGTCCTTGTACTTATCCACTTCCATAATGGGTCGGACCCGGTATACTAATCCGTGGGTACCCGATGGGCATACCCATGTCAGTAGCCCCCGAGACTCTACTTGAGTCGCAGACTCTGGTTGAGTCTCCAAACTTCAAATCTTCGACTTCTTCAATCTTCAACTTCTTCAATCTTCGGCTTTATATATCTTCGATTTCATCAATCTTCGACTTCATATATCTTCGGCTTCTTCAAACTTCGTCTTCTGACTTCTTCAAACTTTGATTTTTTTAAATCTGCTCTCCCGATGGGAGTAAATATTGAGTCCATGGACTCGAAATTTTCTTCCTCGTTCTTCTCGAAATAATTTTTCATTGGGTGCGTGACCAGCGCTCCCGATGGGAGTAGCCCTCGAGGCTATGGTCGGGTACTTGTAGTCGATCATATGCTCAAATTTTCTTCCTCTTCATCTCTTCCTTGCCCAAATCTTCTTCATCATCTCTTTTTGTAGAATTCTTTCTCAAAATTGACTTTCTATCGGGTGCGCGGCCAGCGCTCCCGATGGGAGTAGCCCCCGAGTCTATGTTCGGGTACTTGTAGCCGGGCATAGACTCAAGTTGTATTACTCAAAAAAGTTTGGCTCCTGTAGAAAATATGAAAAGTTGTAAAATATTTTGTGGCTTCAAGAAATATTGTATTTCCAGATTGTAATGATGATTCAATATGTAAAATGTAAATCAGAGTTTTTTTGTATAAATCATTGATCGTACGTGAGACCCTCTTGTTAGCCTGATACACTCGCGGCTCGATCAGCTACTCAGGTCAAGACATAATTTGATGCGTTTGCCGCATTTGAATTTTAAGATGTAGTTTACTTGCTAAGTCTTTTCATTAGCCTGACGCCCAAGGTTTGTGCCTTGCCAACCTGTTAGTTGAGCTTTCTGCGACTGTAAACAGAATTGTCAAGGATTCAACAAGGAACGCCAGCTACTAGGGCTTTCGCAATTTTTTGAAGTCAATGGTATGCAAGACAATTTTTCATGGCGTAGCCCCCGAGTGTCGGGTACGGCAAAAGGTAAATAAAAATCGACTCTTGGAAGAGGAAAACTTAGCTTTTATCGAATGCGGCATGGTCGACGCGGCGTAGTCGACAATGACGTAGTCGAGTTGTTGTCGTAGAATCACAATCACGATCGGAGGCGAAGCTGTTGTCGAGCCTCCGAGCGTTGTTGGGATCATCGCGTTGCTGATGTCGACGAAATCACAGGTCTTGAGGGTGATTTTCCGCACTCCGGGGCGTGTTGATATCGAGCCCTGAGCGTTGCTGATAGTTTGCACGAGTACGCGACGGCGAGCCCCGGAGCGTGGCAAGCCGCAGTCAACGATGTTGATGACGAAGTAGTCGAAATATTTTTCCCTCCGGGTTATCCAAACAGCCTGATGAGTAGTCGAATTTTTTTTTTCGAGTTGTTCGTGTGGTCCTCGTAATTTGTCGGTGCTGACTGCTGCCGATTTCTTTGATGTATTCGTGAATCTCGTACGTACGTACAATCTAGTACATCTTGACATATTTTTTAGTCTCATCGTGTGAGGCCAAACGTTTGCCTCCTTGATTCTTTAAGAAACTTCCTTGATTGGCGCATTGATCGAGTGATTACTCCAGCTCGCTTCTGGACTTGAGTCAAGCTTGGACTCTTGATCGCTTTTCCTGTAGATCGAACCGATTGTTTATTTCTATCTCGAAACTAGATCCAATCTCGGTAGTAACCGGAATAATTCCGTGTAGTAACAGTTTCGCTGAGATCCTTTTTCTCCATAGCACGCACGTGCTTAAGCTTTGATGACGCTGATTTGCATAATACTGCAAGCTGATTCGATGTATCGGAAGTGCTCGCCAAATTAGCTGCAGCGAGTTGCTGCGACAATTTGTTGACGACGATGCTGTTGGACTGGACGAGCCGAAGAGAGAAATCGGCTAGATGCTATCCGTCTGCTGCTGCTGTTGGCAGGCACAAAATTTGCTGATCTTGTCGATAAAAAAGTTGAAGGATCCCGCTAGGATGATAAAATCCAGTCGTCGCGATCCCCACAGTCGGCGCCAATTGACGAGGGTTAGCTCGACAAATGTCCTAGATGAAGGACTTTGGATCGGGGGAAAGGCAACGACTAGAGATTTTAGGATCGAGATTGGCACACGATGTACCCAGGTTTATGTCCCCGCGGTGGAGGATCGCTACATCCTGTTAGCAATCTAGTATATGATCACAATGGTGTTTACAGGGTGCCGCCGTAGGCGGAGTTGTCTATCTAATCTATTGTCTAGTCTAAAATCTATTTTCTGTCAGATATTGTGTTATGCCTCTAGGGGCGTCCCTGCCTTGCTTTATATATGCAACCGGGCTAAGGTTTTACAAGTGTCCTAGTCGAATACGGATTAGAACCTTTCTTCTTCGTCTCCAAGTCAATCTTTGAGTCCTTGTACTTGTCCACTTCCATAATGGGCTGGACCCGGTATACTAATCCGTGGGTACCCGATGGGTATACCCATGTCAGTGGGTAAGTTCAAAGATTTACAAACAATAGCATCATTCCTGGATAAGTGTACTTTAACTTATAGGTAACCATATTTAGTAATCGGTTGTGGTGAGGTGGTGCATTTATATCATGATGAGCAATGGTTATTGTTTTTGTATGTGTAATTTTTTGTTTTTATGCTAGATTTGATGTTGCCTTTTAAGTTGTGTGCTGAATTTTTGTATGTTATTCAGGGTTTACTATAGCTAAGAAAAGGAAGGCTGATGAATCTATAGGCGGGGATGAAACATAACCTGACAATAAACGCATACGTAATCGCGCATCCCTCTTTTATGCCGCTTCGTTATGCCAACATCTCACGGATTTGCAGAAGGATACGGTCTGTTTCATGGATTTTGGTCCCATGCTGGATATCAAGTGTACCACACTTCACAATCCTCTTATTTACTTGTTTGCGAAGTTTTATGACAGGAAAACCCGAGCGTTTGTTGTACCGAGCCATGCAGGATTTCGCTGAATGAGGCAGCAGCTCGACGTACTCTTGGATTACCCATTGGTAGTGTCCCTGTCCCATATCGCACTAATGGTCGCCTTGGGATATATTGAAGGATATGACCGATGACGGGGATATATTCAAGCAGATTTATATCATGTACCTCGTGTCAACCGTGCTTTCTCCCACGACAAGGAACCACGTCAGCAATAGGTGCTATCCTATCATGGTCAGTTCTTCTTCCTTTATTGCATATGTTTCTTGTAAGGTTATTTTATGTTGTGGTTAGGTGGATCACTTTATTTTTTCAGTCTGGATAAGTGTTTCTTATGTCTATGGATAACTTCTATCTTGTGTTTGTACTACATATGGATAACTATCTTGTGTCCATTTTTTGACACTTTTTTGTATATTTCATGTGGATAAGTTTTAATTTTCTTTTTATGGGTGGAATACTTTTGTTTTGTATTTCTTTTGTGTATAATTATTCGCTGTGTCCATTTTCTATACTCATTGTTTCATTTTTACAGTGTGACATAGCCAATATCAATAACATGCAGCGGTGCCAGTTTGTTGTTGATCAACTTCATGAAGAGCTGTCGAATGGGATTTACTCTCAGTGTTGTCTATTCCTTCTTGAGGTACATATATACATTCTGTCAGTAACATTTCTGCATTTTTTCATGTTTTTTTAAAGTTTGCTTTCCATTTGTTTGTATCCCAATTTTTATATTTCTATGCTTCTTTCCATTTCATTGTCAGCTATTATACGTCGACTCTCTCGATGTTACCGGTTTAGATGACCTTGACCTTCCCGAGGCAGAGTTTGCTGTAATAGATGGTCGAGGGAAAACATTGATAAAGTTGTATTGCTTGATGTTATTGATAAGCATATCTATGGAAAGCTTGAGGTAATTGTACTGTATGTATGCATGGATTACTCTTGTGTTTTACTGGTGGTAAGCTTTGATTTTACTAGGTGGTAACTCTGCTTTTATTTTGTTTTTTTGGTACTGCAGGTAAAACCTGAGTTTGGTATCAATTATAGGCTATTTGGTGGTGCTGAGGGGTATTCAAAATGGTTGGACACCTGTGTTGATCCAAGTTGTAGCAAAGAGGTAATCTCACTTGTTAATTTTTCATATTCTGTTGTAATAGCTTTCTTATTAACTTTTTTTGTCTTTTTTTATATTTTTTGATATGTGCAGCAAAAAGAACGAATGTCTAATCTGATGGGTAACTTTGTTTCTGGCCTGGTTGGATTGATGAGCAACCTTGTCCAGGGTTGGACAACATTGGGAGACAATGCAGGAGCTGATTTGGGTCAACAGTTTGGTAATTTCAGTGATGGTCTTATGAGGGGTGGATCTAGCCCGGCTGCTCCAGTTGCGAGGCCTACTCGTGCATCGACCCGTGGGAAGAAGGGTGCACATTTTGGTGTGCCAGATGCAGGGACATCTTCTAATGCCAATGTTGATGATGAACCTAATATTGGCAGCGAAGGTATTAGGAGGGGTGGATCTAGACCTGCTACTCCAGTTGCGAGGCATACACGTGCATCGACCCGTTTGAATAAGGGTGCATGTTCCGGTATGCCAGATGTAGGGATATCTTCCAATGTCAATATTGAAGATGAGCCTATTCTTGTCAGCGATAGCATTTCTTCCGAAGATGCGCAACCTGATGCTTTGGATTTTCGATATGTTAGTGATGAGGATAAGGATGATGATGGGGATGACGATAATGATGAGGATGTTGTTGATGATGAGTATGATGATGATGATGATGAGGATGATGATGATGTTGCCAAATATGTTCGTGCTCCAAGGAAGCTGACTCCAGGGCAGCGTTATCGTACAAAACAAGCTGCAGGACGTGTCCGTCCTTCTTTATCTGGTTCCGAGTCTATGGGTTTAAATTCAGATGCATTTCAGAAGTCACCTAAACTAGTTCAGAAATCTCCTGAACCAGATCATAGTTCACCTGAACCAGTTCAGAGGTCGCCAGATTCAGTTTGGAGGTCGCCTGGTCCAGTCGATATGTTGCCGGTCATGGAGAGGAGGACATCTGACCAGGATATCGTTACTAGCAGGACTATTGATCAGTCTGCATCGCCTGATAAGACTGGTACCATTGGATTGTCAGGTCGTGATGCAATGGGGTCTTCTAGGCATCCTATTACCCATGTGTAAAAATTTCCTGGTAGGGGGAAGAGGAAGTTACAGAACATTACGCAGAGGAATAATGAGATAAAGGGTGTGATCATCTGTGAGCTTGGCCTATCTCCTGACATGATTAGGAGATCATTTGGTCATGCGGCTATTTCGAAGGAGGCATCTTCCAAGAGGTATTAAATTGTCCATAGATATTGTTTTTCTGTTCTTTAGTCATGCATGGATAACTTTAGTTATATATGTGGATAGCTTGTTCTTATCATTGTGGGTAACTTTATTATTTTTACAATGGATAAGTAACCTTTTTGTTGAGTTAGTATTATTGGATACTTTTGTTCTTTTGCATGTGGGTATTTTCATATTTATGCACTGGATAACCTTTTTGTTATTATCCTTCTTCTTTTTTGTAGAAAGGAGACCCCTGCTAGGCGTTCTCCAGGTATTGAAAATTTGCGCACTTCTCCTCGAAATCTGCTATTAGATTATGATGATACACCTCAATATGAGAATGAACATGTCCATAGCACACCCCCTTCGTCCCCTGTTGATGCACGTGAGACGTCACCTCCGGTTGGGAACTTGGGTGGATCACGTGACAAGCATGTGGATTTTGTTTCAGATTTGCCATCATCTGGCGCAACTTTCGTTAATGCAGCAGCAGTGTCAGATGTTCATTTGGACAACGTAAACATTGAGAAGGATGGTAGCAGCAGCTTGGCCACTTCAGATCCTATGACTGCTATTTTATCTGATTCAGTTGCTGTCTCCAACGAAAAGGCTGTTGAGAAGGTCATTCCCGTACAGTGGTCTGATGCTGACGGGAATATATTCTTTCATGCATCTGTGCTTTTCAGAAATACTGTGGCTCCCTCTACTGTCATTGTTCCCCCTGAGGCAGAGCTATGTGAAGATGCTCAACCTGCTCCATGTATTGATGAAGGTGTTGCTCAAGATGTTGAGCAATCATAGGTAGTCTATCCTTCACCTGTTAATTTGGTTCCTGGCTCTTCCATGTTCACCAACCTCGAGCACATGGAGTCTCCTGTGTGGAATTTCAGCAGCCAGTCCCTTGTTGTTGATGCTGCTGTGGTGTCTCCTCCGCCCGTCAGTGCAGTAGCATCTGCTGGCCCAACTATCCAACCACAGAGCTCAAGCGGTGTTGGCATAAACACTGAATCTGTTCAACCAGTAACAAAGCCCAGTATGCCTGAAAGCTCAACCGGCGTTGACTCTAATGTTATGAAAGGTCAACCATCCTCAGTGCCTAACCCTCCTCAGAGCTCAACTGTTTTCACAGAGAAGTCATCAAATAAACAGGAAGCTCAACTACCCTCGAAGCGCAAGCATCCTCAAATTTCAGCTGTTGTCACGCAGGTTCTAAAAGCTAGATTTGTGGGTGCCGATGGCAAACTTTCTCTTGCAAGAGGCATCCCAATACCTCTTCCTTCTCATGTTGTGTCGTTAAAACCTACTTCTGCTGCTCCTGCTCCTTTGGTTGCATCTGAATGTCCATCTGTGCATGTTTAGCCTAGTGCCCATGCTCCTAATACTGGTGCGCCTTCTGGTACTCGGCCTGTTGCTGCACGTGTTGCTGCACGTCCTACTATGGCTGATCCTGGTGATTTATTCCATGAATTCGAACCCGAAGAGGCTGCCCACTTGTCGTTCGAAGCATCTCATCCCATAGGTTAGGCTCGAAACCTATTTTATTTTTTGGCATGATTTTATTGTTGGTTTTAGGGTTTTTTAGTTTATCAATTCCTATGTTGTGTAGCTTTGTTTTGTATGCGGTTGGATAATATATGCATGTTGTCAACCGAGGTAATCTAATTCTGTTTTTAGTTGTCTTGGTTGTAATCATACTTTCCTAACTAATAATGCATTATGATTTTATGTTAACTTCATTCTTTTAGAGGCTGGCAACTTAGTTTCTTAGGGTATTGGTAAGTTTAATAATTATATGATGGTAAATTTAACTTATATATGATGGTAACTTTTTTCAGAATGTGTAGTGGTAAGTTTAATATGTATGTCATGTAACTTTAATATATATGTGCTGGTCACTTTTGTACTATTTTATATTTTTGATTTTCATGCTGTATACTTTCAATTCATACATTATGTCAGTTCATCCCTTTTGTTGTAACCCTTTACATGTTGTGTAGAAACGAGTTCCGACGGTAACGAGGGTGGTGGTGGCTCAAACTAATTATGTTTGACATTTGAAATATCAATATGAAGACCTTCTCTGGCAGTATTTTGGGGAAAGGGTTTATACATTGGTATTAGCAATAGAAACTTTGCGGTATTTTCCGGGATTTTTTCTGAAAGTCGGATTTCTGCACAAAAACGAGACACCATGGCAATTCTGCTGAAAACAACGTTAGACCGTGTTAGTTGTATTCAAAACACACAAATTAGAGGAGAAACAATAGCAAAAGTGTTCGAGAAAGTAGATACGTTTTGGACGTATCAACTCCCCCCAAGCTTAGCTTATTGCTTGTCCTCAAGCAATTCAGTTAACAACTGAGTGCGATAAAAGAAACTTTCACGAACACATTTGCTTCATAAGATGTATATATTCTCACTATATGATCAAGTACTCAAGCAATTCATAATAAGAAGTATGCAACTAATGTTATCTCATAGTCATGTAAGCTATGAAGAAGTACCAACACACTAATAACAAGCAACATGAAACATAAGAAGCTACAGGATTGTAATGCTCATAATAAGATATGAAAAAGTGGTATCTCGCTTGCCTTTATTTGTGGAGCAAAACATAAATGCCAAGGCACCTCTGAAGTTCAAGAGAATAGTAGAAGTAGAAATATCAAAGATACACGCATCAAAGTTATACCATAATTAACCGTGTTCTGGGCCAAGCACATTGCACTAATAACGATAGCCATGCTCTCAAGAAGGTGCTTAAAGTTAGAAGATGAAGACTCAACATAAAGTAAAAGAAAGGTCCTTCGCAGAGGGAAGCAGGGATTTAACATGTGCTAGAGCTTTTCATTTGTAAAACAGAGATAAAAATTGTTTTGAGAGGTGGTTGTTCTTGTCAACGACTGGCAATGGGGTTCTTGCTATCTTCCATACTAAACAAGTTGAGAGAAATTGGCACATTTGTGCTCTTTTATAAAGCTTGGCACTCCTCCCCACTTTTCTTTTCACAAACCATGGCTAACCGAATCCTTCGGGTGCCCACCAACTTTCACATACCATGGAGGAGTGCCTTTTTTCTTATCTTTTCCCTTTTTTCTTTCTTTTTAAAAGGTTACAATATGGAAGATAGCAAATCCGACCACTACGGCCTCATGAGCTGAAAATAGTGTCACAAAATGAGAAGTATTTGAAGGTTTTGAAAGGTAGCACATGAAAATTTACTTGGAATGGCTTGAAAATACCATGCATAGGAATTTATAGTGGACTCTTTGGAATAACTTGGTTTTCAGGAGTTGTATGCACGAGATGTATTCCTTCTCAGTACAGGTGAAGGCTAGCAAAAGACTGGGAAGCGACAATCGAGAGAGCAGTAACTGTCATAATCATGCTTGCAACAAAACAAAATTAATATAGGCATAAAAACAATACAAGAGCTCTGAGGCAAAATAAATCATCAAGGCTTAACTGACTTTTGTTCAATCATATGCATGCTTGAGCATTGTGATAGACCCCTCAAAACAGGCATCTAGATAGTCCTTGTAATATCCTGAAAGCCTTGCATAAAAATTATTAATTACAATATTACGGGGGAGTTCATGAATGGGACATTTGAGTATTAGTGACTTCAATCTTCCCCACGCTTAGGCAATGCTTTCTCCATCACAAGGATGAAAATTATAAATATAATTTCTATCTCTATGAATCCCACTAGAAGGATAGAATTTAGAATAAAAGAGAGGTACAATTTCCTCCCAGCCAATAGATCGGCCATCCTTCAGCGTCTTATACCATTCCGCAGCTCTGCCCTTTAGTGATAAAGAGAATAACTTCCTCTTAACCTGACTTGTTGAAATACCTGCACACTTGAACAACTCGCATAATTCATGTATAAAGAGCAAATGATCACCACGATGAATAGTTCCATCCCCTAAATAGCAGTTATTCATAACACGTTCAACAATTTTCATAGGTATTTTAAAAGGATGAGGATCAAAAACATCATTAGAATTATCACATATGGGAGATAAAATACCATCAGAGCAAATTTTCTCCACTAAAGCGGGGGAACTAAAAATATCATGCTTATCAAAACCCGCTTCCCCAAGCTTAGACTTTTCTATAGCATTGTCAATAATGGTGTTCAAATAATTCATACAAATAACATTGCTATTAGCATGCGAATAAAGTTCCAAAGGTTTTTCAAATTTCTCTTCAAACACTTCAAGTCCTCACTCAGGAAAAATACTATAAAACTCTTTGTTTTCCATTAAGCCTAACTAGTGAAAATAAAAACAAGAAACAAAAAGATATAATTGCAAAATCTGAAGGAAATAACTTTGAGCACCCACACATGAGGATGTGAGTACCTTTTACCTTACCTCCTGCTTGTTGCGGTACGGTTGATGTGAATCACCGTCCAGTTGGGAACCCCAAGAGGAAGGTATGATGAGTAAAGCAGCAGTTTTCCCTCAGTAAGAAACCAAGGTTTGTCGAATCCAGGAAAAAGCTAAACTCCAGAAGGTGATGCTTGCTAGCCTACTAACACTCCAACAAGGGCGCTGTTAACGATTCTTGTTGACTCGTCTTCAACTAGTAGCAACGCGGAACCTGCACACAACACAACCAAATACTTTGTTCCCAACTTACGATGAGGTTGTCAATCTCACCGGTTTGCTTGAAACAAAGGAATGAGCGTATCGAGTGGAAAATAGTAATAGTATGCGAGTAAAGTAAGCAGGTGATAGCAATATAATGGAAATAGGACCGGGGTCCACAGTTCACTAGTGGTGTCTCGCCATAAGATAAAATAACACATGCTGGGTAAACAAATTACAGTTGGGCAATTGATAGAATAAAGACAACGTGCATGTCGAGAGGATCACTATGAGATTTACTCTGGGCATTACAACAAGATACATAGACCGCCATCCAACTGCATCTATGACTAATAATCCACTTGTGGCGAATCAATCCGAGAACTCCACAAGTATTAAGTTGCGAACAACAGATAATTGCATTAAGCAAAGTGTGTAATGTAAACAAAGCATATGCCCTCGAGCATATGAATGCTATTTTCCCCGTAGTAGCAACATCACATCTACAACCGTAGTGGTTTTTGTCACTCCCCCAGATTAAATAGAGGCATGAACCCACTATCGAGCATAAATACCCCCTCTTGGAGTCACTAGCAACTACTCGGCCAAGATAGCTACTAACAACGGAGAGCATGCAAGATCATAAACAACATAGAGATAACATAAGATAAAATTCAGTACATCAACTCAATCATAACACCAATATTCATCGGATCCCAACAAACACAACATGTAGAATTACATAAAGGTAGTCTCGATCATGTAAAGCAGCTCACGAGATCTAAACATGAAGCACATGGTGGAGAAGACAACCATCTAGCTACTGCTATGGACCCATAGTCCAAGGTAGACTACTCACTCATCGCGCCAGAGGCAAGCATGGCGATGAAGAAGACCTCCGGTGGCGATTCCCCTCTCCGGCAGGGTGCCGGGAAGAGCTTCTGGACCCTCCCGATCTCGGGTCAATGACGGCGGCGGATCGCGATGTGTTTCTGGAAAAGTGATCGGGGCTTTAGGTTTTTCCCGTCGGGGGGTCTTTATAGGCGAATGGGCAGCGTCAGAGGTGGACCAGGGGTCCCACACCACCAGGGGGCGCGGGCCAGCCCCAGGCCGCGCCGCCCTATGGTGTGGCCGCCCTCTGGCTCGGCTCCGTCTCCTCTTCGGTCTTCTAGAAGCTCTGTGAAATATCTGGATGCCTGGCTTTTGTTTTGTCCAATTCTGAGAATATTTCCTGTGTAACATTTCTGAAACACAAAAACAGCAGAAAACAGGGAACTGGCACTGTGGCATCTCGTTAATAGGTTAGTTCCGGAAAATGCATAAAAATGCCATGAAGTGTAACGAAACACCAAACAAATGGTGTAAAAACAAGCATGGAGCATCAAAAATTATGGATACGTTGGAGACGTATCACCTCCCCGCAATGGCGCCAGAAAAGAGCTTGATGTCTACGAATGCTTCTATTCTTGTAGACAGTGTTGGGCCTCCAAGTGCAGAGGTTTGTAGAACAACAACCAGTTTCCCTTAAGTGGATCACCCAAGGTTTATCGAACTCAGGGAGGAAGAGGTCAAAGGTATCCCTCTCAAACAACCCTGTAATTATGATACAAGAAGTCTCTTGTGTCCCCAACACACCCAATACACTTGTCAGATGTATAGGTGTGATACGTCTCAAATGTATCTATAATTTTTGATGCTCCATGCTTGTTTATACACCATTTGCTTTGAGTTTTGTTACACTTTGTCGCATTTTTATGCATTTTCCGGAACTAACCTATTAACAACATGCCACAGTGCCAGTTTCCTATTTTCTGCTGTTTTTGTGTTTCAGAAAAGTTACACAGGAAATATTCTCGGAATTGGACGAAACAAAAGCCGAACCTCCTATTTTTACCGAAGCTTCACGAAGACCGAAAATGAGACAAAGGAGGGCCAGGAGCCAGGCTCACCATAGGGGGCGCGGCCCAGCCCCTGGCCGTGCCACCCCATGGTGAGGCCAGCTGGCCCCACCTCTGACGATGCCCTTTCGCCTATAAAGTCCCCTCGACGGGAAAAACCAAAGGGACGGATCTCTTTTCCACGAAACATACTGCAAGCCGCCGCCGCCGCCGTTGCAAGACCGGGAGGATCCAGGAGCTCTTCCCGGCACCCTGCCGAAGAGGGGAATCCCTGCCGGAGGCCTTCTCCACCACCATGGTCGCCTCCGGAGTGATGTGTGAGTAGTCTACCTTGGACTACGGGTCCATAGCAGTAGCTAGATGGTTGTCTCCTCCACCATGTGCTTCATGTTTAGATCTTGTGAGCTGTCCTACATGATCAGGATCATCTTTATATAATCATGCATGTTGTGTTTGTTGGGATCCGATGAGTATTGGTACTATGTCAAGTTGATGTGCTGAATATATATCTTTATGTTATCTCTATGATGTTTATGATCTTGCATGCTTTCTGTTGCTAGTAGCTATCTTGGCCGAGTAGATGCTAGTAACTCCTGTTGGAATTATGCCCTAGAGGCAATAATAAAGATGTTATTATTATAATTCTTGTTCATGATAATGTTTATATTCCATGCTAGAATTGTATTAAACAGAAACTTTAATACTTGTGTGGTTTATGAACAACACCGTGTCCCTAGTACGCCTCTATGGACTAGCTCATTGATTAATGATGGTTAAGGTTTCCTAACCATAGACATGAGTTGTCAATTAATAATGAGATCATGTCATTAGGAGAATGATGTGATGGACAGACCCAAATAAAGCAGAGCAATTAGATCGTGTCATCGTGTTCATCTTTGCGAAGCTTTTTCCTATGTCAAGTATTGTATTCCTTAGACCATGAGATAATACAACTCCCAGGTATCGGAAGAAAGCTTTGAGGTCATCAAACATCATCCTATGTGAGGGTGATCATAAAGGTGTCTCTCAGGTGATCGGAAAGTACTTGTTGGGTTGTATGTATCGAGATGGAATTTGTCCCTCCTGAGTCGGAGAGATATACTTCGGGCCCACTCGGTAATCGATATCAACACCGCTTGCAAGCACGTGGTTAAGGAGTTAATCACAAAGTGATATTAGATTACGGAACGAGTAAAGTACTTGCTGTGAACGAGATTGAACTAGGTATGGCGATACTGACGATCGAATCTCGGGCAAGTAAAATATCGCGTGACGAAGGGAATACATATACGGGATTAATTGAATCCTGGCATCGTGGTTCATCTGATATGATCATCGATGAATATGTGGGAGTCAATATGGGTTTCCAGATCCTGCTGTTGATTATTGATAGAAGATCATGTCTGCATATTCTCGAACCCGTAGGGTCACACACTTAACGTGCATCGATGCTAGGATAGAATGGATAATTGGTTTATGAGTTTTTGGTCGGAGTCTCGGATGAGATCCAGGACATCACGAGAGGTTTCGGAATGGTCCGGAGAATAAGATTCATATAAAGGAAAGCAGTTTTTGGATTCCGGAATCGTTTCGGAGTTTATCGGTATTGTACCGGAAGGTTCTAGAAGGTTCCGGAGTGGGACCAACATGGGCCCACTTGTCGGAGGCCTATGTGGGCCTAAGGGGAAGTGTCCTGGCCACTTTGGGCCAGGCGCACAAGGCCCCTAAGGCCCAGCCGGCCAGCCCTTAGGGGAAACCCTAAGGGAACCTTCCAGAAGGAGGGGGGGGGGGAAACTTGCCCCCCACTCTTCCCCCTAGGCCGCCGCCCTAGGGCTTGGAGGAGGGGCCAAGGCAGCCGGCCAGCCCCCCATATAAGGAGGGGCTGGGGTGCAGCCTCCTCCCACTCCAACCCTAGCCGCCGGCCAACTGCTGCCCCTCCACCTCTCTCTCTCGCGACTGTGCGTAGGCGAAGCCCTGCCGCAGAAACTCTCCACCATAAGCACCACGCCGTCGTGCTGCAGATCCAATCTATCTCTCCACCATACTTGCTGGACCAAGGAAGGAGGAGACGTCGCTGCACCGTACGTGTGCATCTCTCGGAGGCGCCGCCACTTGCGGCGTAGGATCGGATCGGATCGTGGGGAGGAGACGGCTAGTACGACTACATCATCCACGTTCTGTTGAACGTTTCCGCTGTGCGATTTCTTCAAGGGTATGAAGATCTCATCTACCTCTCTCGTTGATTACATCTCCTAGATTAGATCTTGGCTTTCTTGTTCGCATCCGTAGGAATTTTTTTTATTTACTATGCTGTGAAACCCTTCAGTGGTATCAGAGCTAGATCTATGCGTAGATGTGTTTCACGAGTAGAACGCAACATGCTTGTTGCGGGCGTTGATGTTTTCTGTTGCAAACCTCTTTGTTTTGTATTTCTTATGGCGCGGCATAGTGAGATCGAAGCGGTCCAGGCCAACTTTATGCGACCTCGTTCGCGAGACCGGCTCCGCACTTGACGTGTGGCTTGCTCCACACATGCGGCTGATGGATGCCAGTTTCTCTCACTATAGTAGTCATGAGATTTACAACGGATGTTAGCAACCATAATATCACCGTTGTGGCTTTCCGTAGGTAAGAATCGTTCTTAACTTGTAACTCCCATAAGCCACGTAAAACATGCAACAACAAAATAGAGGCATCTAACTTGTTTTTGCAGGGAGTGTTTTGTGATATGGTATGGCCACAAGATGTGATGTGATATATGTGATGTATGCAATGATCATGTTTTGTAATCTTTCACGACTTGCATGTCGATGAGTTCACAACCGGCAGGAGCCATATGGTTGTCTTTATAATTGTGTATGACCTGCGTGTCAACTTCTTATACGCCATGTAATAGCTTTACTTTATCGCTAAGTAGTTAGCAATAGTTGTAGTTGCTATTCGTGGTGGAGGCAATCATGGTGGAGTGATGGAGATCATGCCGGCACGCACAAGATGGAGATCATTGCGCGGAGATTGGCTATACCATGTCACATAAAATTATATGCATGTGATGTTTATCCTTTTATGTATCTTATTATGCTTAGATCGCGACGGTAGCATTATAAGATGATTCCTCACTTAAAGATCAAGATAAAATTGTGTTCTCCCCATGTATGCACCGTTGTGAAAGTTCGTTGTTTTCAAGCACCTCGTGATGATCGGGTGCTATAAACTCTACGTTCACATACAACGGGTGCAAGCCAGTTTTGCACACGCGGAAATACTTGGTTTTGACTTGACGAGCCTAGCATGTACAGACATGGCCTCGGAACACACGAACCGAAAGGTTAAACATGAGTCATATGAATGATATGATCGACACATAGTTGTCCACCATTAAAACCACAACTCTTCTCGTGAAGATCGGATTAGGTGTGGTGAATTTGGATCGTGTTCACTAAACAACTTGAGGGATGTTGAATTTAGTGGGAGTTCATCTAGTAATTTGATTAAGTTGAACTAGTTATCATGAACATAGTCTAAATTGTACTTGCAATGTTGTAGATCAAATGGCTAAGTCCAACTTCAACTTCAACGTGTTTGTTGAGAAAGAAAAGCTTAAGAACAATGGGTCTAACTTCACCAACTGGTTCCGCAATCTGAGAATCATTCTCGCTGGCGGACAAAAAGCCTATGTACTTGAGGAAGCGTTAGGTGACACCCCTGCTGCAACAGCGAAAACTGAAGAACTTGCTGACTTCAATGCTCGCAGAGATGATTGTGATGCGATTATGAGTACCATGCTGTTTTCTATGGAACCGGAACTTCAAAATCGTTTTGAGAAGTACCGTGGGCCTTATGAGATTCTTGAGGAACTGAAAACCATGTTTCAGACTCAAGCCCGTTCTGAGAGATATGAGATCTCTGAGAAGTTCTTTAACTGCAAGATGGAGGAAGGGAGTTCCGTTAGTGAGCACGCCATTAAGATGTCGGGCTACACTCAACGCCTTGAGCAACTGGACTGCAAGATTCCAGAAGAGCTCAAGATTGACAGAGTTCTGCAATCACTCCCTCCTAGCTACAAAGGTTTTGTAGTCACTCACAATCAAATTGGTTCCACTGATACGATCACTGAGCTCTTTGCAAAGCTTAAAGCTGCGGAGGTGGATATCAAGAAAGACAATCATGTGTTGATGGTCAACAAGACCACTAGCTTTAAGAAAGCTAAGGGTGCAAAGGGATCCTTCAAGAAAGGCAGCGGCAAGCGCGTTGCCCCTGCTGAGAAGAAGCTCAAGTCTGGACCTAAGCCGGACACTGAGTGCTTCTATTGCAAGGACAAGGGTCACTGGAAGCGCAACTGTCCGAAGTACTTAGCGGACAAGAAGGCTGGCACCATTAAAGGTATATTTGATATACATGTTATTGATGTTTACCTTACTAGCGCTCGTTGTAGTGCCTGGGTATATGATACTGGTTCAGTTCCTAATATTTGTAACTCGAAACAGGAGCTACGGAATAGACGGCGGCTAGCAAGGGATGAGGTGACGATGCGCGTTGGCAATGGATCAAAAGTTGATGTGATGGCCGTCGGCATGCTCTCCTTAGTTTTACCTTCGGGATTAGTTTTAAACCTTAATAAATGTTATTATGTGCCTACGTTGAGCATGAACATTATATCTGGATCGTGTTTATTGCAAGACGGTTATTCATTTAAATCTGAGAATAATGGTTGTTCTATTTATATGAATAACATCTTTTATGGTCATGCACCTGTTGTGAATGGTTTATTTCTTCTGAATCTTGAAAGCAATGAAACGCACATCCATAACATTGAGGCTAAAAGATGCAAAGTAGATAGTGATAATCCAACTTATTTATGGCACTGCCGTCTAGGTCATATTGGTGTAAAACGCATGAAGAAACTCCATTCTGATGGACTTTTGGAGTCTCTTGATTTTGAATCATTTGACACGTGCGAACCGTGCCTCATGGGCAAGATGATCAAAACCCCGTTCTCCGGAATAATGGAGCGAGCAACGGACTTATTGGAAATCATACATACCGATGTGTGCGGACCAATGAGTGTTTCGACGCGCGGTGGATATCGCTATTTTCTCACTTTTACTGATGACTTAAGTAGATATGGGTATATCTATTTAATGAAACATAAATCTGAAATGTTTGAAAAGTTCAAAGAATTTCAGAATGAAGTGGAAAACCATCGTAACAGGAAAATTAAATTTCTGCGATCCGATCGTGGAGGTGAGTATTTGAGTTATTATTTTCTCACGCATCTTAAAGCAAGCGGAATCGTTTCACAACTCATGCCACCCGGAACACCACAAAGCAATGGTGTGTCTGAACGCCGGAATCGAACTCTATTAGATATGGTGCGATCGATGATGTCTCTTACAGATTTGCCGTTATCATTTTGGGGTTATGCATTAGAAACCGCTGCATTCACTTTAAATAGGGAACCATCTAAATCCGTTGAGACGACACCGTATGAACTATGGTTTGGTGCTAAGCCTAAGTTGTCGTTTCTTAAAGTTTGGGGATGCGAAGCTTACGTCAAGAAGTTGATGCCGGACAAGCTCGAACCCAAAGCGGAGAAATGCGTCTTCATAGGATACCCTAAGGAAACGATTGGGTATACCTTCTACCACAGATCCGAAGGCAAAGTGTTTGTTGCAAAGAACGGATCCTTTCTTGAGAAGGAGTTTCTCTCGAAAGAAGTGAGTGGGAGGAAGGTAGAGCTAGATGAGGTTATTGAACCTTCTCTCGAGTTGGAGAGTAGCGCAGCACCTGAAGTTGTTCCGGTGCCGTCTGCACCAACAAGAGAGGAAGCTAATGATGAGGATCATGAAACTTCAAACAATGCTACTACTGAACTTCGCAGGTCAACAAGGTCACGTGCCACTCCTGAATGGTACGGCAACCCTGTCTTAACCGTCTTGTTGTTAGACAGCAATGAACCTGCGAACTATGAGGAAGCAATGATGAGCCCAGACTCTGAGAAATAGCTAGAGGCCATGAAATACGAATTGGGATCCATGAGTGAAAACCAAGTATGGACTTTGGTGGACCCTCCTAGCGACCGTAAGGCCGTTGAGTGCAAATGGATTTTCAAGAAGAAAACGGACGCGGATGGTAATGTTACTGTCTATAAAGCTCGGCTTGTCGCAAAAGGTTTTCGGCAAGTTCAAGGTGTTGACTACGATGAGACTTTCTCTCCCGTAGCGATGGTTAAGTCCATTCGGATTTTATTAGCAATTGTTGCGTTTCATGATTATGAAATATGGCAGATGGATGTCAAGACTGTGTTCCTCAATGGCAACATTGATGAAGAGTTGTATATGATGCAGCCCGAAGGTTTTGTCGATCCTAAGGATGCTAATAAGGTGTGCAAACTTCAGCGTTCTATTTATGGACTGAAGCAAGCATCTCGGAGTTGGAACCTTCGTTTTGTAACGCCCCAACCTTGAGAACAAGGTGGAACATCTGTGTTAAGTGCTATTCCCTAGATCAATGATAGCACCACAGAACAAAATGAAATATTCATTGCATAGTATCAAGATTACATCGCGGATCCAGATACAAGGTACTTAAATCTTACAATTTACACAGCGGAATTAACAAGGTGGCAGGGAGCCTCCATCTTCATCATGTGCCACAGGCAGCCATGTTGGAATGTAAGCTCGAGATCCTAATCCTGGTTCCTTACTTGAAGTAAAACCTGCACATTGAATATGCAGCCCCCAAAGGGGTCAGTACAATGATGTACTGGCAAATGACACATATTTGGTGGCATTTTGTGGAAAGACTATGCTACATGGCATTTGGCTGGTGGATCTTACAGGCTGATTTGCATAAAGCCAGTTTTATCCTATAGTTCTTTCTCGAGGTATAACTTTCAAAGATTTATATTTTCAAGGGTCGAAATAACCCCCAATAACCACATACTAGCTAGGCATGTAGTACTGGGCGAAATTCGACAAAGTCGGAACCTCAGGCACCATCACCCTTTGGAGTGTATGGTCCTTAGTTCCTACCTAGGGGTTTTCTAGACAAATTTTAATCATTCAAAAGAGATGATGAGATTATTCCGTACATTCCATGTCTAGAGACTCAATTGTCCATAACCGAGGACACGGCTAATCGATTAGTTTAAGACACCTTGCAAGGGTTGTGCACTTTCACCTTACGATTCATTTTATGCCCCTACATAAAATGAAACGAGACCTTTTAGAAGGAGAGGACAACTAACTTGGCAAGCACCGTTCCCAACCTATAATTTGACTACCACCACTTCTTGCCGACAAGTTGCACTCCCACATTCTAATCAGTCAAGACAGAGCCCATAATGTCATAAGGCTGCACTGGAAGTACACTAAGCATGGAAGACATAGCCATCTCTTTGTTCCTGGGTGGCCATCCCGAGCGGTATTCTGTTCCCACATCCTCTTTATGAGGCTTGCGTCCCAGAACCCACCTACCTCACCTCATCTTATCAAACCATTCCACCCAGGTGTTTCATTTTAGTTGAAGTTCTTAACTTTTCACAAAACACTTTTCAAGTGATCTTAGCATGGCATCAATATTAACAAAGTATTTAGCATCCTATCAGGTGGGGTTTGAGGGATAGCTACACACTACTAGGATCTAAGCATTTGATAAAACGGTTGAGTAAAACACCTATCATGCATACTACAAGAGGTGAATAACTAATGCATAAGTAAAATGGGTGAGGGATATGTGTGTCACTTGCCTTTTTGAAGAATACGATCCTTCCACTTCTCTCAACTAAGCACGTAGCTCTTCGCACAAACTATAGCACAAGAAATAGCATAACATAAACAACCCATACAAACACAATCAAACAAATCAAACAATTAAGAAGGGGGTTGGTTCATCAATTTAGTTTTATTGAGATGTTATGATAAGAAAGATATGGTAAAGGATCATGATCTGTGAGATATGAATTTGAGAGCTAGTTGGGGAAGATCAATATGATTTGAGAGAGAAATAGATTAGGCATTATATAAATGATGAAGTTTTATGTTTTATCAGAGCATAAGGGTTTTAGGAATAGCTCGTGTAAAATAAATTACACAAGAGTTAATTTGTGCAACTACAACACTATTGAGTAAATGTGACAGCAATTACTCTTAATAGCATCTGTTGCACTTAGGAACTAGGCTAGGTTTTTAAGAATGCTTGAACTTACTCAACTAGCACATTTGCAAGTTGAATAGTTTAATACATGTGAACCAACTAGGTAGGTATTGGATGGGGTATGGAGGATTGATATTTGAGAGCATAGCTCAATTGGTTCATCGGTCAATATGGTGTATAACACATACTATGGTATGGGTTATAATAATACCATAGTAACAAAATCTAGGTTTGAGATGAATTCATATTCTACTCAAGTAGCACATTTGCAATTTGAATATACATATGAATTAGACAAAATATAATGAGTGAGACCTTTATGCTTTATTAAAGCATATTGGGTCTTGGAACATCTCATGTGGGTAAATCACATAAGAGACAAAATAGTGCAATAGTAATACTACTGAATAAGTGTGACAACAATTATTCTTAAATAGTATCTATTACACTTAAGCTTAGGCTAGGATTCATGAATCATTGAGTTACTCAATTAACTCATTTGTTAATCGAATAGCTCTACACATGAAATCAGGATCAAGTGGGCAGAGGATTGAGTATGGGTAGATAACATTTGGGATAATGGTTTAAGGTTTCTATTGGGTTCATGGGGTATTGGATAAGTGCTATAAAGTTGATTAGATCAACCCTACAAGGATAGCAAGAATAGAATTCTATGATTGAGATGTATCACACTTTACTCAAACAACTCAATCGTAGTTTGAATATGTGTGAGCTAGACAAGATAGGTCTAGGTGAGTATGATCTCGATCAAGATGTTGTTTAGATAACATTGGTGACTAGGTATGATTATAGGATTTGCTATGGTAGAAGGAAACATTGATTGAAATAGAAATAGAATTAATCTATATAGGAATACTCAAATTCTCATATTAGAATTTGAATAATTGACAAGTGGTTCAAGAAATTATGGGAGTGATGCTACTGAATAGATTGCAGTAATACTAAGTCACTGCGATTGGAATCATCCTAAAATAAATTTTAGAACTCGAGATATGACCAAAATAGTGATTTGAGAAGATTTGAATGCACAAGGTGTGTGCACGTATCAAATCTGGGTTTTCTTGATCCTATGGTGTTCTGCAAGTTCTAAGGAATCCAGAGACTACAAATTTGTAAATTTTGGATACTTGGTTCAAGGGATATGAATTAAACAAACTAACAGAAGGTTCAATCCCAATTTGAAAATAGTTTCAAATTGAACCCATAAAATATAAGATTTTACTGAACTACTGGATTCTACAGGTTTCAAGGATTTCAACGGTATCTTATTTGTTATTTTTGGACCTACAGAACAAAAGATATGAATTTTGCAAGATTGAGTTGAAAACTGATTTGAAAAATCTATTTGAATTCTGTTTCGATTCAGACAGGGCCACGTGGCGCGTTCTGATTAGTCGATACCCTTTCGGGTGGATCACGGTTTACAGTCGTCGGATCTAAAGGAGATTGGACGCACCAGATCTGAGGGTACCCGTTCATTAAGTGATTCTTTCGGGGGCGTTCGATCAAGATCTAACGGATCAAAAAGGATCTGGGGGAGGCTCACCGGGCTTGCTAGGGTTCCGGCTAACTCCGGCGTGGTAGCGGCCAGGTGTGGACACCGGCGACGTTTCCGTGGGTCTCTGGGAACCGGCGAGGCCACGACGGTCTTCAGCGCGGAGTGGGGAACTCGGGAGCGTGGTCGTCGTCGAGATTCGCTTCCAGGAGCCGGAGAGGGATGCGGCTGGAGTGCGGCGGGGCTGCGGTGGCTTCGGGTGAGCTCCGGACGCGTCGATCTGTGGTGATTCGAATCAAGATAAGGGGTCAGGGGGATGCGGTGGAGCGATACAGAGATGATAGGAGGGAAGAGAGGGAGCGGGGCTCACTGGCAAGGTCGGAATCGACCGGAGGTACCTACAGGTGGGGCGGAGTCCGGCGAGCTATTCCGACAGCCTGGGGGCACAATTTGGGGAGGAAAGAAGGGGAAAATGGAGAGGAGAGGTAGGGCTTTTATAGGGAGGTCTCGGGGCGGTATTTGGTGCCGTAATTTGCTCGGAATCAATTCGGGTAGACATTCACTGGCAGCGGAGGTAACGGTCGCATTGATGGCGGGAGGAGGAAGAAGGCTGACCCGTGGGTCCCACGAGTCAGTGAGAGGAAGAGAGAAAGAGTGGTACCGATTCGGTTTCTTTCCTGGGCTGGCTCGGCCGGTTTGGGCCCCGGATCGGCCCAAGTGGGCTGGCCTCTTCCTTTCTTTCTCTTTTTTTTGTGCTGTTTCTTTTCTTATTTTCTGTCTTCTTATTTCTTTCATAACTTTTGCAAAGATACTTCAATTCAAATCAAACTTCTTCCAGAGATTTTCAAAAGGGGTGCACCTTATTCTAAGTTAGTAATAAAATAAGTTTTCAAGTAAAAGGGGGTATTTTCAATAAAACATTATGAACAAAGCAAGAGGGACTTGCTTGCATAAAACAATTTGAAATAGGGTGGGAAATTATTCTTTTCAGAATTTGTGAAAAATACTTAATATAGATAGTGTTTGAAATTATCTTTCAAACTTAAATTTTGAGAAAGAAATCTTTAGCAGATATAAACCTTTTAAATAATACTCCCTATGCTAATAGCTTGCATAGGTTTTGATATGAAAGAAGGAAAAATAAATAATATTTTGATACTTGATCTTTCTAAAATAAGTTCTTCAAGAAGATAATAGAAAGTTTAATATATTTTCTAATAAAGCTTTCAATTAGACTCAAAAGTTTTTAAATCCCTGTGAAATTTCAATCATCTCAAGCAACACAAAGGCAAAAAAATTTCCCCAAAATTTGACAAAATCCTGGGTCGTTACAGACTACCACCCTTAAAGAAATCTCGTCCTCGAGATTGAAGGAAGGTTACAAGGTTTAGAGATCCTAATGGGACTAGGGTGCTACCACCCTTAAAGAAGATTTTGCTTGATGGTATCTTGATGTTTCCTTAGGCACTTGCATTTTGTTCCCAGCTTGAATTCATCGTTGCGCCATTTTTTCTAATTTTGCTCTTCTCAGAAGTGTCGATGTTCGCCGATGTTCAGATGTGGCATTTCAGATGCTCCATCCAATTCCGGTGATATGCAGATATCATCCATCGCGTTGTCTTCAACAAGGTAATCCACATCGTCCAAGAATGTGTATCTAGCCTTTTCTTGGTCGGTCCTCACCAAGGCCATGACAGCATACAGGCCATCACCATACTCCTTGTTGCTTTTTAGCTGATTTTCATTGCAGAATCTCAAAAGATGACCGAGTGTCAAGCACTGCATGCTTGCCCCACGAACATGATGAGACCACACATCCCAAGGAATTTGGATGGCATCTCTCTGTAGTCTTCTCAAGCATTTCATAGGGGTAAACAAGGTGGACTCTGTAAGAGGTACTGACACCTTTAGGGGACGGAAGGTCGCCTTATAACCAGCATTGTTGAACCCATTCAAGTTACCGGAGCAAGTCGTGCTACTTGCCATAGGTACCAGATGGTCCTTAAGAATTCCTTTAGCAACCGTCTTCATAGTTGTTGAAAGGCGCTGGACAACTTGACCATATCTTGAAGATGGATTCCTTTTCAGGGAAAAGGGATCTAACGAAGCTCTCATGGGTAGGAACAGGGTTCCATGGATTTGGAGAGGTGTCTCACAACATCGTAGGTCGGGATGAGGTAGACTTCGGTGGCGCTGGGCTTTGGAATCAGGTGGAATTCTCATAGTTGGTGGTGGCAGTCTCTGTTGTGACTCTCTGGAGAGGGGAGAGTCCTCTTTTATAGGCTCAGGGGTAGTCGAACAGGCCATGTGGGGAGTCGAAACGAAAAGTCAGGGAATTGAAGCCGAAATTGAACCGTCTCTGCATTCAAGGTCCACTGAGAAAATGCTTTGGGAACGTGTAGTCGTTCCTCATCGTATCCTTACGTTTTGGCCACACTGGCATACTACGAAGGGTGTAACATATCTATCCTCCTAAGGTCATGGTTTAACGACGTCGTCCCTCATGTAGGTATGTCTCTCTAGGTGTGTAAGACCAACATCATGAGAGCGAATAATAAGAGTAGTAGGAATGGTGATCAATCCATCCTGCACCCAATCATTACTTCATACATGGCCTGCAAACCTTGTATTCTAACTCTTGGTCAACCTCACTGGTTTTGCCAAAATTTTCTTGAAATGAGAACTTGTGATTCAAATCTAAATTTTTAAAACAAATCTATCATTCCTTAGCTAGGGTTTTGCGCAAACTCGGTCGTATGGCGTTAACTTTGGAGTTACAATTCCTTCTGCTTGCCATTTCATTGAGGAATATAGTTCATTTAACCAGGTTGTCCTTGGCTCTTACAAGTCCTTACAATATTTATTAAAGGCAGAAATGGCATACAAGTTCTTCCAAATTGGCTACATCTTGTTGTGTTTCCTCCTTGTATATTGTAGCATCCTTCAGTCGTTCCACGTTACTGAGGTCTTGGAGTTCCATTCTCTGAACAGTTATACGAGTAGTGTCCCTTTTGTTTGCACTTGAAACAGGTGATCATTTGGAGGTCTCTTTTCATACTATCTTGCATGTTTACTTCATGATGCAGTTTTGGGCATTGGCTCGCATAATGTCCTAGCTCCTTGCATTTGAAGCACATTACCTTGCTGTTGTCCTTCTTCCTTTTTGGTCTTTCTAGGGCTAGAAGATCTCTCACTTCATTTTCTTCATATTCCACTACAGTCGGGGAGAAACATTCCCTCTTCTTCGGGCAATTCCTAGACAAGTGTCCTTCTTCTTCACATGAGTAGCAGCACTTAGTGGCATGGTTGAGTGCTATCTCCATGTCTTTATCTTCCATCTTTCTTTTAAGTCTTCCATCTTCAGGGGTCCTTTCTGGCAGTTGGCTCACTCTATCCTTAGCTTGTTGATTTATTCGTTGCATTGTGGAATAAAACTTGCATTCAGCTGGAATATGATTGGTTCCTTCACATAGGAAACAAGTAACTTGGTTCATGGGACATTCTTCAACTGGGTAACTGGTATCACAGTGGGGACACTCTCCATGGCAGTCCTTAGAGGTGTGTCCTATTTCTCCACATCTCTTACAGGCTTGTTGTGTCATCTCAGCATCAACTTGTGTCGGCTTTCCACTATGCTCATCTTGTGGTAGGCTATTATTGGTACTAGCCACCATCTGGGACATCATTTGTACTATTCATGAATGATCATTTAGTACTTGCTGCACCCCTGGGGGTAGCTCTTTGCATTCGCGATTAGCCATATTCTGAGTCATCACTCGCATCATTCCTGTGTGAGCCTCAACTAACTATTGCATTGCTATTTCCAATGGGGTGTTGTCGCGGTTGCTCCGACGTTGAGGATGCATCTGTTTGGGTTTAGCACAGGTTTATGTCTTAGCATAGATAAGGGTTAGACAGAAGAGATCTAAGGAAGATCCTACCCAAACATAGCCGGTCAAGAGAAAACACATTTCTACAAAATTAAAACAAGCATTGCAACCAGCACTCGATAGCATAGACGATCACATCGAACATAGATCCTCAAGCACAACAAGTCAACTACAAGTTTTAGGAAAACAAGGTCAAAAAGGGTCATACCACTAGGTGGCATGACTAACTATTACAAGATCGTGGATTTATTACATAACGTGGTGGTCTCACTACTTGAACTATGCCAGATATGCTCTAGTGTTCCCTGTCTTGCGTCGCTTCACCACAGGGCTAGGTGGCGCCGCATGAGCCTTCTCCACAGGATCTCCCTCTATCATGGGCTGGCAAGGCTCTAGCCTCTCAGGCTCTGCTCCACCCTTCTCCGAGGTCGACTCCTTCTTCTCTTCAGTAGGTGTTGATCCTTTCTTAGGCGGCCAAGGCTTGTACTTCATCAGGTCCTTGTGAAGGTAAATGCACTGTCCTCGAAAGCCTACAATCTGGGCCTCCTGATCCTCGACCTTACCTGACAGCTTATCATTGGCGGCCTCAAGTGTTTTGTTCTTCTCCTTCAGTTTCTCTATCGTGCTCTCTAGTTGTTCTATCTTCTCATCCTTCTCCAGAAGCTGATACTTGGCATCATCTGTGGCATCCATCTCGTGGCGCAGCATGTCCTCCAAGTTGAAAGCATAGGATCCCATGTCCTCTAACTGCACCTCAGTCCACGGTAAATCCTCACGGCGCCCTGGAGTCCTCAAGGCCCATCCCTCGTGGTTACGCCTCCCAAACTGGTAGATGGAATTGTCCAACTCTGATATCTCCTGGACATACATACCACATATGCGGGCTAGTGCCTCCTCCATGGCCATCATGACACCAGTCTCCCAACCTGGGTACATCCTCGAGTACACCACTGTCTCAGTGGGAGTACCAATGGTGCGACCTTCAATCCTGGTCTCAATCTCCCAACGGACGATCTCGGGAACCACACAGGGTATCACTCTACCACGAAAAGTGGGAGGTGACAGGTTCAGCATCCTAGAAAGGCGAGATAGCTGATCACTAAACAGCTCATCGTCATCGTCGTAGGGGACCTTCAGCTTGGAGAACGTCATCTAAAATTTTGAAAGGAGAACAGTGTAAGTAAAAATGAAAGTGATAAGCCTTACGAGAAAATGAAGCAAACTGTAATTAAAATGCAACAAAATTTTCAAAACACATCCTAAGCGAAATGATATCCATTTGATATCATTTTTGGGTTTCCTAGTCTAGTCCAAACCTAGGGTCTCGATCCTACAGGCAACACTATGCTCTGATACCATTCTGTAACGCCCCAACCTTGAGAACAAGGTGGAACATCTGTGTTAAGTGCTATTCCCTGGATCAATGATAGCACCACAGAACAAAATGAAATATTCATTGCATAGTATCAAGATTACATCGCGGATCCAGATACAAGGTACTTAAATCTTACAATTTACACAGCGGAATTAACAAGGTGGCAGGGAGCCTCCATCTTCATCACGTGCCACAGGCAGCCATGTTGGAATGTAAGCTCGAGATCCTAATCCTGGTTCCTTACTTGAAGTAAAACCTGCACGTTGAATATGCAGCCCCCAAAGGGGTCAGTACAATGATGTACTGGCAAATGACACATATTTGGTGGCATTTTGTGGAAAGATTATGCTACATGGCATTTGGCTGGTGGATCTTACAGGCTGATTTGCATAAAGCCAGTTTTATCCTATAGTTCTTTCTCGAGGTATAACTTTCAAAGATTTATATTTTCAAGGGTCAAAATAACCCCCAATAACCACATACTAGCTAGGCATGTAGTACTGGGCGAAATTCGACAAAGTCGGAACCTCAGGCACCATCACCCTTTGGAGTGTATGGTCCTTAGTTCCTACCTAGGGGTTTTCTAGACAAATTTTAATCATTCAAAAGAGATGATGAGATTATTCCGTACATTCCATGTCTAGAGACTCAATTGTCCATAACCGAGGACACGGCTAATCGATTAGTTTAAGACACCTTGCAAGGGTTGTGCACTTTCACCTTACGATTCATTTTATGCCCATACATAAAATGAAACGAGACCTTTTAGAAGGAGAGGACAACTAACTTGGCAAGCACCGTTCCCAACCTATAATTTGACTACCACCACTTCTTGCCGACAAGTTGCACTCCCACATTCTAATCAGTCAAGACAGAGCCCATAATGTCATAAGGCTGCACTGGAAGTACACTAAGCATGGAAGACATAGCCATCTCTTTGTTCCTGGGTGGCCACCCCGAGCGGTATTCTGTTCCCACATCCTCTTTATGAGGCTTGCGTCCCAGAACTCACCTACCTCACCTCATCTTATCAAACCATTCCACCCAGGTGTTTCATTTTAGTTGAAGTTCTTAACTTTTCACAAAACACTTTTCAAGTGATCTTAGCATGGCATCAATATTAACAAAGTATTTAGCATCCTATCAGGTGGGGTTTGAGGGATAGCTACACACTACTAGGATCTAAGCATTTGATAAAACGGTTGAGTAAAACACCTATCATGCATACTACAAGAGGTGAATAACTAATGCATAAGTAAAATGGGTGAGGGATATGTGTGTCACTTGCCTTTTTGAAGAATACGATCCTTCCACTTCTCTCAACTAAGCACGTAGCTCTTCGCACAAACTATAGCACAAGAAATAGCATAACATAAACAACCCATACAAACACAATCAAACAAATCAAACAATTAAGAAGGGGGTTGGTTCATCAATTTAGTTTTATTGAGATGTTATGATAAGAAAGATATGGTAAAGGATCATGATCTGTGAGATATGAATTTGAGAGCTAGTTGGGGAAGATCAATATGATTTGAGAGAGAAATAGATTAGGCATTATATAAATGATGAAGTTTTATGTTTTATCAGAGCATAAGGGTTTTAGGAATAGCTCGTGTAAAATAAATTACACAAGAGTTAATTTGTGCAACTACAACACTATTGAGTAAATGTGACAGCAATTACTCTTAATAGCATCTGTTGCACTTAGGAACTAGGCTAGGTTTTTAAGAATGCTTGAACTTACTCAACTAGCACATTTGCAAGTTGAATAGTTTAATACATGTGAACCAACTAGGTAGGTATTGGATGGGGTATGGAGGATTGATATTTGAGAGCATAGCTCAATTGGTTCATCGGTCAATATGGTGTATAACACATACTATGGTATGGGTTATAATAATACCATAGTAACAAAATCTAGGTTTGAGATGAATTCATATTCTACTCAAGTAGCACATTTGCAATTTGAATATACATATGAATTAGACAAAATATAATGAGTGAGACCTTTATGCTTTATTAAAGCATATTGGGTCTTGGAACATCTCATGTGGGTAAATCACATAAGAGACAAAATAGTGCAATAGTAATACTACTGAATAAGTGTGACAACAATTATTCTTAAATAGTATCTATTACACTTAAGCTTAGGCTAGGATTCATGAATCATTGAGTTACTCAATTAACTCATTTGTTAATCGAATAGCTCTAGACATGAAATCAGGATCAAGTGGGCAGAGGATTGAGTATGGGTAGATAACATTTGGGATAATGGTTTAAGGTTTCTATTGGGTTCATGGGGTATTGGATAAGTGCTATAAAGTTGATTAGATCAACCCTACAAGGATAGCAAGAATAGAATTCTATGATTGAGATGTATCACACTTTACTCAAACAACTCAATCGTAGTTTGAATATGTGTGAGCTAGACAAGATAGGTCTAGGTGAGTATGATCTCGATCAAGATGTTGTTTAGATAACATTGGTGACTAGGTATGATTATAGGATTTGCTATGGTAGAAGGAAACATTGATTGAAATAGAAATAGAATTAATCTATATAGGAATACTCAAATTCTCATATTAGAATTTGAATAATTGACAAGTGGTTCAAGAAATTATGGGAGTGATGCTACTGAATAGATTGCAGTAATACTAAGTCACTGCGATTGGAATCATCCTAAAATAAATTTTAGAACTCGAGATATGACCAAAATAGTGATTTGAGAAGATTTGAATGCACAAGGTGTGTGCACGTATCAAATCTGGGTTTTCTTGATCCTATGGTGTTCTACAAGTTCTAAGGAATCCAGAGACTACAAATTTGTAAATTTTGGATACTTGGTTCAAGGGATATGAATTAAACAAACTAACAGAAGGTTCAATCCCAATTTGAAAATAGTTTCAAATTGAACCCATAAAATATAAGATTTTACTGAACTACTGGATTCTACAGGTTTCAAGGATTTCAACGGTATCTTATTTGTTATTTTTGGACCTACAGAACAAAAGATATGAATTTTGCAAGATTGAGTTGAAAACTGATTTGAAAAATCTATTTGAATTTTGTTTCAATTCAGACAGGGCCACGTGGCGCGTTCTGATTAGTCGATACCCTTTCGGGTGGATCACGGTTTACAGTCGTCGGATCTAAAGGAGATTGGACGCACCAGATCTGAGGGTACCCGTTCATTAAGTGATTCTTTCGGGGGCGTTCGATCAAGATCTAACGGATCAAAAAGGATCTGGGGGAGGCTCACCGGGCTTGCTAGGGTTCCGGCTAACTCCGGCGTGGTAGCGGCCAGGTGTGGACACCGGCGACGTTTCCGTGGGTCTCTGGGAACCGGCGAGGCCACGACGGTCTTCAGCGCGGAGTGGGGAACTCGGGAGCGTGGTCGTCGTCGAGATTCGCTTCCAGGAGCCGGAGAGGGATGCGGCTGGAGTGCGGCGGGGCTGCGGTGGCTTCGGGTGAGCTCCGGACGTGTCGATCTGTGGCGATTTGAATCAAGATAAGGGGTCAGGGGGATGCGGTGGAGCGATACAGAGATGATAGGAGGGAAGAGAGGGAGCGGGGCTCACTGGCAAGGTCGGAATCGACCGGAGGTACCTGCAGGTGGGGCGGAGTCCGGCGAGCTATTCCGACAGCCTGTGGGCACGATTTGGGGAGGAAAGAAGGGGAAAATGGAGAGGAGAGGTAGGGCTTTTATAGGGAGGTCTCGGGGCGGTATTTGGTGCCGTAATTTGCTCGGAATCAATTCGGGTAGACATTCACTGGCAGCGGAGGTAACGGTCGCGTTGATGGCGGGAGGAGGAAGAAGGCTGACCCGTGGGTCCCACGAGTCAGTGAGAGGAAGAGAGAAAGAGTGGTACCGATTCGGTTTCTTTCCTGGGCTGGCTCGGCCGGTTTGGGCCCCGGATCGGCCCAAGTGGGATGGCCTCTTCCTTTCTTTCTCTTTTTTTTTGTGCTGTTTCTTTTCTTATTTTCTGTCTTCTTATTTCTTTCATAACTTTTGCAAAGATACTTCAATTCAAATCAAACTTCTTCCAGAGATTTTCAAAAGGGGTGCACCTTATTCTAAGTCAGTAATAAAATAAGTTTTCAAGTAAAAGGGGGTATTTTCAATAAAACATTATGAACAAAGCAAGAGGGACTTGCTTGCATAAAACAATTTGAAATAGGGTGGGAAATTATTCTTTTCAGAATTTGTGAAAAATACTTAATATAGATAGTGTTTGAAATTATCTTTCAAACTTAAATTTTGAGAAAGAAATCTTTAGCAGATATAAACCTTTTAAATAATACTCCCTATGCTAATAGCTTGCATAGGTTTTGATATGAAAGAAGGAAAAATAAATAATATTTTGATACTTGATCTTTCTAAAATAAGTTCTTCAAGAAGATAATAGAAAGTTTAATATATTTTCTAATAAAGCTTTCAATTAGACTCAAAAGTTTTTAAATCCCTGTGAAATTTCAATCATCTCAAGCAACACAAAGGCAAAAAAATTTCCCCAAAATTTGACAAAATCCTGGGTCGTTACACGTTTTGATCAAGTGATCAAGAGTTTTGGATTTGTTCCAAATTGCTACGAAGCTTGTATCTACAAGAAAATGAGTGGGAGCTCGGTGACATTTTTAGTACTATATGTGGATGACATATTGATTATTGGAAATGACATCGGTATGCTTAACGATGTGAAGAGTTATTTGAATAAATGTTTTTCAATGAAAGACCTAGGAGAAGATGCTTATATATTAGGCATCAAAATCTATAGAGATAGAGAAAGACGCCTAATAGGTTTAAGCCAAAGTACATATCTAGACAAAGTTTTGAAAAGGTTCAGAATGGATAAAGCAAAGAAAGGTTCATTGCCCATGTTGTCAGGTAAGATATTGAGCAAGGCTCAGTGTCCAGCTATGGTAAAAGATAGAGATACTATGAGCAAAGTGCCATATGCCTCGGCCATAGGTTCTATCATGTATGCCATGCTGTGTACTAGACCGGATGTGTCCAATGCTCTTAGTTTGACAAGCAGATACCAAAGTGATCCAGGAGTGGAACACTGGACAGCCGTAAAGAACATCCTAAAGTATTTAAATAGGACTAAAGAAATGTTCTTGGTCTATGGAGGTGATGAGGAGCTCATCGTAAAAGGTTACGTCGACGCTAGCTTCGACACCGACCCGGATGATTCTAAATCTCAGACAGGATACGTTTATATTTTGAATGGTGGAGCTATGAGCTGGAGAAGCTGCAAGCAAAGCGTGATCGCGGGATCTACAACAGAAGCGGAATACATGGCTGCTTCAGAAGCATCAAGTGAAGGAGTTTGGATCAGGAACTTCATCACTGAGCTTGGTGTGGTTCCAAATGCCTTGGACCCACTAGAGATATTGTGCGACAACACTGGCGGCATAGCACTGGCTAAGGAACCAAGATATCATCCAAAAACCAAGCACATCAACCTGCCGTTTCCATATAATTCGAGATTATATATCAGATGGAGATCTGACGATTAGCAAAGTACATACGGATCTGAATGTCGCAGATCCATTGACTAAACCTCTTCCACGAGCAAAACATGATCAGCACCTTAATGCCATGGGTGTTAGATTGTTGCCAGATGTCAACTAGATTATTGACTCTAGTGCAAGTGGGAGACTGTTGGAATTATGCCCTAGAGGCAATAATAAAGATGTTATTATTATAATTATTGTTCATGATAATGTTTATATTCCATGCTAGAATTGTATTAAACAGAAACTTTAATACTTGTGTGGTTTATGAACAACACCGTGTCCCTAGTACGCCTCTATGGACTAGCTCATTGATTAATGATGGTTAAGGTTTCCTAACCATAGACATGAGTTGTCAATTAATAATGAGATCATGTCATTAGGAGAATGATGTGATGGACAGACCCAAATAAAGCAGAGCAATTAGATCGTGTCATCGTGTTCATCTTTGCGAAGCTTTTTCCTATGTCAAGTATTGTATTCCTTAGACCATGAGATAATACAACTCCCTGATATCGGAAGAAAGCTTTGAGGTCATCAAACGTCATCCTATGTGAGGGTGATCATAAAGGTGTCTCTCAGGTGATCGGAAAGTACTTGTTGGGTTGTATGTATCGAGATGGAATTTGTCCCTCCCGAGTCGGAGAGATATACTTCGGGCCCACTCGGTAATCGATATCAACACCGCTTGCAAGCACGTGGTTAAGGAGTTAATCACAAAGTGATATCAGATTACGGAACGAGTAAAGTACTTGCTGTGAACGAGATTGAACTAGGTATGGCGATACCGACGATCGAATCTCGGGCAAGTAAAATATCGCGTGACGAAGGGAATACATATACGGGATTAATTGAATCCTGGCATCGTGGTTCATCTGATATGATCATCGATGAATATGTGGGAGTCAATATGGGTTTCCAGATCCCGCTGTTGATTATTGATAGAAGATCATGTCTGCATATTCTCGAACCCATAGGGTCACACACTTAACGTGCATCGATGCTAGGATAGAATGGATAATTGGTTTATGAGTTTTTGGTCGGAGTCTCGGATGAGATCCAGGACATCACGAGAGGTTCCGGAATGGTCAGGAGAATAAGATTCATATAAAGGAAAGCAGTTTTTGGATTCCGGAATCGTTTCGGAGTTTATTGGTATTGTACCGGAAGGTTCTAGAAGGTTCCGGAGTGGGACCAACGTGGGCCCACTTGTCGGAGGCCTATGTGGGCCTAAGGGGAAGTGTCCTGGCCACTTTGGGCCAGGCGCACAAGGCCCCTAAGGCCCAGCCGGCCAGCCCTTAGGGGAAACCCTAAGGGAACCTTCCAGAAGGAGGGGGGGAAACTTGCCCCCCACTCTTCCCCCTAGGCCGCCGCCCTAGGGCTTGGAGGAGGGGCCAAGGCAGCCGGCCAGCCCCCCATATAAGGAGGGGCTGGGGGCGCAGCCTCCTCCCACTCCAACCCTAGCCGCTGGCCAACTGCTGCCCCTCCACCTCTCTCTCTCGCGACTGTGCATAGGCAAAGCCCTGCCGCAGAAACTCTCCACCATAAGCACCACGCCGTCGTGCTGCAGATCCAATCTATCTCTCCACCATACTTGTTGGACCAAGGAAGGAGGAGACGTCACTGCACCGTACGTGTGCATCTCTCGGAGGCGCCGCCACTTGCGGCGTAGGATCGGATCGGATCGCGGGGAGGAGACGGCTAGTACGACTACATCATCCACGTTCTGTTGAACGTTTCCGCTGTGCGATTTCTTCAAGGGTATGAAGATCTCATCTACCTCTCTCATTGATTACATCTCCTAGATTAGATCTTGGCTTTCTTGTTCGCATCCGTAGGAATTTTTTGATTTACTATGCTGTGAAACCCTTCAACTCCAAGAGAGAGTATTTATGCTCGATAGTTGGGTTCATGCCTCTATTTAATCTGGGGGAGTAACAGAAACCTCTAAGGTTCTAGATGTGCTGTTGCCACTAGGGAGAAAACAACATTCTTGTGTCCAAGGACATTTGCTTTATTTACGTTACGCACTTTGCTTAATGCAATTATCTGTTGTTCGCAACTTAATACTCAAGGGGTCCTCGGATGATTCCCCGCGAGTGGATTTTTAGTCATAGATGCAGTTGGATTACGGTCTATGTATTTTGTCGTAATGCCCAGAGTGAATCTCATAGTGATCCTCATGACATATGTACGTTATCTTTATTCTATTAATTGCCCAACTGTAATTTGTTTACCCAACACGTGTTATTTATCTTATGGAGAGACACCACTAGTGAACTGTGGACCCCAGTCTAATTTCCTTTACATTGTTACACCTTTTTACTTTTACTCGCACTGTTTACTTTCTTGCATACTATTATCCTTTTACCACTCGATACACTCAATCCTTTGTTTACAACAAACCGGTGAGATGGACAACCTCATCGTAAGTTGGGAGCAAAGTTCTTGGTTGTGTTGTGTGCAGGTTTCACGTTGCTGCTAGGTGAAGACAGACCAACAATATTTCTGGCGCCATTGCCCGGAGTGTCACAAGCTAGCAAGCATCACCTTCTGAAGTTTGGTTCTTTCTCCTACAGGTTCGATAAACCTTGGTTTCACAACTGAGGGAAGACTTGCTACTGTGCTCATCATACCTTCTCCTGGGGTTCCCAACTGGTCGGTCATCTATGTCAACACCGCACCATCAACAAGTTTTTCTGGCGCCGTTGCCGGGGAGGAAGAAGACTTCTGCAAGGGGAGTCTCTCACGCACAATTTTTTACTTTGTTTTTGTTTTGCTTTATTTTATTTTTGCTTGCATCATTTTATCAAAAATACAAAAAAATAGCTTCCTTTATAGTTGTTACTTCATTACTTTTAGTTCATTATGTTGTTCCCTAAGTATGTTTTGGAGGACCTCTCAGTAGGTAGTGGTTCTATTATTGGGAAAGGTAACATTGAGGAGTTCTTTAATCATATTAGTATGCATAAAGATGTTGAGGATAGATCTTTGGCTGAGCTTGCTCCTAGTTATGAAGTTGCTGCTTCTTATTTAATTCACATGTTGGAGGCTAGGTTTGTTTACCTTAATACTTTTATGCGACAAATGTTTCTTAAGCTTCATGATATCGAAGACTCCGAAAAGAAAGATTGTATTTTGGAGACTTTGCATAGAGAATTTAGAGATGTTGTTATTGAAGCTAGGAAAGTTTTTGAGCGTTTTAATATGCTTGGCTTGCGTGTAGAGGTTGTTGGTACAAACAATGAAGAAATCAAAGTACCAATACCTTGGAAACTTGTAGGATTGCATGAAGCTTTGGAAAAGAATTTCGATTGGATTTGTCCTGAAAACCCTTTTGATGAAAATAGTGAACCAAAGCGTGATCACCAAGGGATCTACGAAAACTCATTTGGACACAATTCAATTCATTGTTGAAAAGTGACGAGGGTTAACTCGGCAAATGTGCTAGATGAAGGACTTAGGATCGGGGAGACAAGGCGTCAGAAGAACTCGAAGGTAAGCTCGGTCGAATAAGTTTGCTATGAAAGTAAACATGGGTGTAAAACCTGACTTGCTTTCAATCTGGCCTACACCGTCCCCTCCTGGCCCCTATATATAGGTGACCAGGTCTCAAGGATCGGGTAGGGTCCGATACAGATTACAATATCGACATACGGTAAGAACTCGTATTTCGACTAGTATTACAATTGGGCCTAGCTTAACGGGTCCTCAGGGGTACACAACTGACGGGCTTTATTATCTATACCCTTGTCAGTAGCCCCTGAGATTCTACCAGAATTGCAGATTCAGGTTGAATCTCTAATCTTAAAATCTTCAACTTGATCATTACTTCGACTTCTTCATATCTTCAAATCTTCGACTTGGTCTTTCGACTTATTTTAATGATAGTATCTCGCAAGGGGTTTTGATGAACAAGCCTGACAACTCTGACGGATCAAGAGGTCAGTTAACTGCCAGAACAGATACTTGCCACCTACTTCAAATTCAATCCCCTTGGATTTGAATTCGGGAAACCGGTCAAACCCATTCTTTTGCCGCATTTAAGACTTACAAAAAATGAATCCCAGTAGTTCTCAGGGTACCTAGTGCGTCCACCAGGATTTTCTTTGCATCGTAGACACGGTTACATTCCAGCAGAGCGCATCCATGTGCGTATACCGGGCCACACAGGACGGATCCCGGGATCTTACCTTCGTGATAAATCATGGCATTCGAGTTTCGTTGCGATAACGCAACTCGAGAATCACATGTCGCAGTCTTATTTGACTAAAAATATTCGGGTTATACAACCATGTCTTAATAGAAACTCGCTCCCGATGGGAGTAATGATGTTCCACCATTTCTTCCCTCACCTTCCTTGCTTCAGTATTCGTGGATAAATTTCGTCGGGTGCGCGCTCAGTGCTCCCGATGGGAGTAGCCCCCGAGGCTATAGTCGAAGAATTATTTTTCGAGTATAGGCTCAAGTATATTGTACCCTCCTGCAATCTTCATACTGATTCTTTGTAATGACAATATCATCGGGTGCGCGCTCAGCGCTCCCGATAGTAGTAGCCCCCAAGGCTATAGCCGAATATCTGCGGGTATAGACTCAAGGAATGATTCCTCTGTTACCAAGCTCAATTTTTTGGCGGCTTTTTTGCCCTTCCTTTATTCAGATTTACTAACTCGAACCATCTTTGGAACGTTCATCCTACTAGTCCCCTGTTTACCATAGTCTGCAATTCTCTTTACTCGTACATTTATGACGTTAGTAATCTGTTCATAATTATCTCTAGACTTTTGACCGTTACCCATGGGCAACATGGTAATTTCTTAACTTCTCTGCCCGTTAGTGGGCTACCGTTTCCGCTCTTTGCGCCATGACTCAGCCCACGTTCCGTTACCTGGAAACTATATAAAGGGAGATTGGGAGATTTACTGTTTACCAGTTCATCGCTTCCGCCGCCGCCACCATTGTTGCAATCTCGGCGCTCCATTGCTCTCCTGCTCAGCCCCCATGTGCAGATCGTAGATGCGCGTGAAGCACCGAGCGCGGAAACACAAGATGACCAAGGGGACGAACGCCTCGACCAGCTGGGTGCCTTCTGTCTTCACGCAGAAGGATCTGAACAAGGCTCGAGCGGAGGGTCTCATCTCCAATGATGACGAGATTATCTTCACAAGTGCTGAACGGATCCCCAAGCCCAGGTACGGTTTTTGGGTGATATTCCTCGCCTTTCTCTTACGCGGTCTTTCCCTTCCTGCCCATGAATTCCTTTGTGGGCTTCTTTTTATTTATAGTGTGCAGCTTCACCAGCTCACACCAAATTCTATCTTGCACATTGCTTGCTTCATAACTTTGTGCGAGTCGTTTCTGGGGATTGATCCCCATTTCCTTCTTTGGAGAGCCCTCTTTCGGCTCCGCCCCAATGTCGCATTGTCCAAGAAATCCGAATTGGGCGGAGCTTGCATCTCTCTTCACTCTGAATCACAGTATTTGGAGTTTTCAATGGCTGCCTCGGTACAAGGTTGGAGGACCAAGTGGTTTTACATCAAGGACCAGAAGAATTTCCCCTCCGATAAGTACGGCCTTGCCCCCTTTGACGCCTCCCAAGAGTTGAAGAAATTGGCTTCGTGGGATTCGCCTCCCACGGAAGCTGGGATGGAGGAGATCAGGCCACTGCTGGCTCGCATCCAAGAGCTTAAAAGTGACAAAGGAGGTGCGCTGTTGGGTACACAACTCATGTCGTTTTTCTTGCAACGTCGAGTTCAGCCTTTACAGCATCGTCTCTCCAAGTTGTGGACTTTTTCTGGCTTGGAAGATCCTTCTCGAGTATCTAAAAATCTTATGGAGAAGAAGGATCTCGACAGGCGTGTGAGAGCTCTTAATACTATCAAGAGGGATCAGGAGGTTGCGGATTTAACCGCAAGCTACTTCGACTCTGATCATCCCCTGCCTGTGGTAATTTTTGCTGTCTTTACTTGCCTTGTCTTTCTATTCTTTATGTTCTTGTTGTAATTTTCGGGTTGCTCCTTTTATTCAGGATCACCGACTTCTTATTTCTCGTCCCCCTCTCCCAGAGGGAGGGGCCATTTCACACGTTCCTGTTCCCGCGGCCTCCAAAGCCCCTGAAACTGAGGACAGCCAAGATGGAGATGAAGGCGAAGATTCGCTGGAGAGGACCAGCTCGATGACGTCGCCTCCTCCGGCGCTCTCTGAAGACCTTGTCGTTGACAAGAAGAGGAAACGTGTCAAAGGATTTGCTTCTTCCAGCGCCTCTGCCCCTAAGACTGTGGCCGGGGAATCCTCCATGCCATTGGACGGTGGGGAACTCTTCGACCTCATGGACTCGTAAGTTTTCATCTGTTTGTTTCCATACCTGCGGCTTCCTATTGTCGAGTTTCATAGATAACTCTATTGTGTTCTCCTTTTGTCAGTGACGAAGAGGACCCGAAGAGATTTGCTGCTGAGGCCCCCACCACTGATACTCTTGTTGTCGATGAGCCGCCATCACAAGAGGTTGATGCGGCAGCGAAACCTCAAAAAGCAGCGAAGAAGCCTACCAAGAAGGCAGTCACTGTTCGTAGCTCGAGGCGCTTACAGAAAGCTTCCGACGCCGGTGCTACCCTCAAGGCCCATCAGTCCACTAGCTCCTCCGACGACGTGTGTAAACATACTGTCATATTTACTTCACTTTACGTTTTGATGTTCACATCTTATTTTCTGGACAGAGCCTGATGAGGAGATTCATCGACTTGGGCAGTGAATGCGTCGAGTACCTAAAAGTTGCCAAGGCCTCTGAAGGTAAATCTTGTTCTTTTTGCTTTTACACTTCTTTGCATGCCGGTCTTTGCTTCCTTTCTTGACTGTTTCTTTCCCAGGTGCTCTGAAGGCAGCCCATGCTCGCATTGCGTCGCTAGAAGCTGAACTCAAAGCTTCTAGGACAGCTTTTGATGCTGAGAAGTCTTCTAAGTCAGCATTGGCTAAGGCGAAGAAAGCGGAGAAGGACCTAGGTATCGCTAAGAAGGAGAACCTCCAACGGGAACAGGCCGTGGCTGAGCGGCTAAACCAGATGTCTGCTGCTGCTGGAGGTACATACGATACTCTTTTTTTATTTTGATGGCTTTCTTGCTCTCTTACGTTTGCTGATGTATTCCTTTTCTGCTGTTTTGCTGTTTCTTTTGTTTGGCAGAATATAGTGAAGTGTCTGCGTCGACCTTGCAGCTTGATGAAGATCCTCTCTTGGCCGCGGTCGGCCTGCTTGAAGCGAACTGGATTTTTGTCCAGGAGATCTTCGAGTTGGTTAACCGCGTGCTTACGTGGGTTTTTGTCGGGTTATGGCCCAAGAAAAAGGCCAATGTACCAGACTTAAAGGATCTTGCCAAAGCCTTTGACACCGAGGAGGACCCCATACTTACTATGAAGGGTCTCTCCCTGAAGCGAGGTGCCGAGGGGGCCATTGCCTTTGCTTATTCGCATGGTGAGGAGGTGAACTGGGAGAAGGTTAGCTCTTCCCCCGGCCGTCCTTGTTCGGAACTGAAGCCTTTTTTTGAGAAGGCAAAGAAATATGCCCCGGGCATTGTGTCGATGATTTCCCCTTCGGCGGCTTCCGCGACTGGTGTGGTGCCGATTTCGACTCTGGCCACAAGTGGTTCTGTTCCTCCTCCTGATGCTGGTGCTGCTTCTGCTACGCCTTCTTCCGCTACGGATCATGAGGCCGAGGTGACATAGACTTGGCCTCCCTTGTAATTTAGTTTCATCTTGATATTGCAAACTTTCTAGTCGCATGTAGCCCAAGAACCATAGTCAGAGGGCTTGTGCTTTTGTAAATATATCCTCTTTTGTGAAATATCGCGTTTGGTTTAGCTTCTGAGTTGTTCCTCTCTTTTTCTTTGTTTTTCTTTTGCCTTCCAGCCTGTGCGTGCTGGTAAATTATCTGGTCGTAGTCGAGCTCCATCTTCTGCCGATGCTCTTGACTCTGGAGTTTCGTCGTCTCCTCGAGCTGTTTGTCGATTGATACGTCTCCAACGTATCCATAATTTTTGATGCTCCATGCTTGTTTTTACACCATTTGCCTAATATTTCGTTACACTTCGTGGCACTTTTATGCATTTTCCGGGACTAACCTACTAACAAGTCGCCACAATGCTAGTTCCCTATTTTCTGCTGTTTTTGTGTTTCAGAAAAGTTACACAGAAAATATTCTCGGAATTGGACAAAACCAAAGCCAGTCGCCCAGAATTTAACCGAAGCTTCCAGAGAACCGAAGAGGAGTTGGAGTGGGGCCACGAGGGGGCCACACACCAGGGCGGCGCGGCCCAGGGCCTGGCCGCGCCCCCTATGTGTGAGACCACCTCGGTCCACTTCTGACGATGCCCCTTGGCCTATAAAGACCCCCCGACGGAAAAAACCTAAGTACCCGATCAATTTTCCAGAACACATCGCGATCCGCCGCCGCCGTCGACCTGAAGATCGGGAGGGTCCAGAAGCTCTTCCCGGCACCCTGCCGGAGAGGGGAATCGCCACCGGAGGTCTTCTTCATCGCCATGCTTGCCTTCGGAGTGATGAGTGAGTAGTCTACCTTGGACTATGGGTCCATAGCAGTAGCTAGATGGTTGTCTTCTCCACCATGTGCTTCATGTTTAGATCTCATGAGCTGCCCTACATGATTGAGATCACCGTTATGTAATTCTACATGTTTGGTTTGTTGGGATCCGATGAATATTGGTGTTATGCTTGAGTTGAAGTACTGAAATTTATCTTATGTTATCTCTATGTTGTTTATGAGCTTGCATGCTCTCCGTTGTTAGTAGCTATCTTGGCCGAGTAGTTGCTAGTGACTCCAAGAGGGGGTATTTATGCTCGATAGTGGGTTCATGCCTCTATTTAATCTGGGGAAGTGACAGAAACCTCTAAGGTTGTAGATGTGCTGTTGCTACTAGGGGGAAAACAACATTCATATGCTCGAGGGTATATGCTTTGTTTACATTACACACTTTGCTTAATGCAGTTATCTGTTGTTCGCAACTTAATACTCATGGGGTGTTCGGACGATATCCCCGTGAGTGGATTATTAGTCATAGATGCAGTTGGATGGCGGTCTATGTATTTTTTTGTAATGCCCAGAGTAAATCTCATAGTGATCCTCTCATCATATGCACATTGTCTTTATTCTATCAATTGCCCAACTATAATTTGTTTACCCAGCTTGTATTATTTTATCTTATGGAGAGACACCGCTAGTGAACTGTGGACCCCGGTCCTATTTCCTTTATATTGCAATCACCTGTTTACTTTACTCGCACTGTTTACTTTACTCGCATACTATTATCACTTTCCACTCGATACGCTCATACCCTTTGTTTCAAGCAAACCGGTGAGATTGACAACCTCATCGTAAGTTGGGAACAAAGTATTTGGTTGTGTTGTGTGCAGGTTCCGCGTTGCAGCTAGCAAAGCAAAGCTTGGACTAAGCTCCCTATAAATTATCCTGAGCTGTCGCAAGCTAGCAAGCATCACCTTTAGTCATTTGTCTGCTCCTCTCCTGAATGATAAACCTTGGTTTCTTAACTGAGGGAAAAACCTTGCTGCTATACTCATCATACCTTCCTCTTGGGGTTCCCAACTGGACGGTGAAAAGATAACAACACCGCAAGCATCAAGAACTTTTTTTGGCGCCGTTGCCGGGGAGGAAAAAGAAGACTTCTGCGAGGGGAGTTTTTCGCACGCACATCCTTTACTTTGTTTTAAGTTTTGCTTTACTTTATTTATTTTACTTGCATCATTTTATCAAAAACCCAAAAAAATTAGAATCCTTTATAGTTGTTTTTACTTGTTTGCTTTTAGTTTTGCTAAAATGGCTACTCCTGAAAACACCAAGTTGTGTGATTTTACTAGCACTAATAATAGTGATTTTATCTGCACTCCTATTGCGCCACCTGCTCCTGCTGCAAATTTTTATGAGATTAAGCCTGCTTTATTGAACCTTGTTATGAAAGAGCAATATTCTGGTGCTAGTACTGAAGATGCTGCAGCTCATCTCAACAATTTTGTTGAGCTATGTGAGATGCAGAAATATAAGGATGTTGAAAGTGATATTATTAAGCTTAAGTTGTTTTCTTTTTCTTTGACAGGAAAAGCTAAGGATTAGTTGCTGTCTTCGACTAAGAATAGTATTGATTCATGTGCTAAGTGTAAGGATGCTTTTATTGGTAGATACTATCCTCCTGCTAAGATTACAGCTTTGCGTAGCAATATTATGAAGTTTAGTCAGTTTGATAATGAACATGTTGCTCAAGCTTGGGAAAGAATGAAATCTATGATAAAGAATTGTCCCACTCATGGACTGACTACTTGGTTGATTGTCCAAACTTTTTATGCAGGACTAAATTTTTCTTCGAGGAACCTACTTGATTCAGCTGCTGGAGGCACTTTTATGTCCCTTACCTTGGGCACCGCAACAAAGCTACTCGACAACATGATGGTAAATTACTCTGAATGGCACACCGAGAGAGCTCCACAAGGTAAGAAGGTAAATTCTGTTGAGGAAACCTCTTCCTTGAGTGATAAGATTGATACTATTATGGCTATGCTTGCTAATGATAGGACTCATGTTGATCCTAATAATGTTCCTCTAGCCTCTTTGGTTGCCCAAGAAGATCATGTTGATGTAAACTTCATTAGAAATAATAATTTTAACAACAATGCTTATAGAAACAATTTTGCTAGTAACAATTATATGCCGTATCCTTCTACTAATGGTAATGGTTATGGTAATTCTTATGGTAATTCCTCCAACAACACTAGGGCCGCGCCCTCCAAGCTTGAGGTAATGCTCAAGGACTTGATCGGTAATCAAAATGCTTTTAACAAGTCTGTTGAGGAAAAGTTAGGCAAAATTGATATTCTTGCTTCTAAAGTTGATAGCCTTGCTCATGATGTTAAACTTCTGAAATTAAAAGTGTTGCCTAATGATGTGAAAGAGAACAATGTTTTTGCTACTGCTAATGCTATCCAAGTTAGAATTGATGAAAATGTTAGATTGTTAGCAGAATTGCATGCTAGATGGGAAAGAGAGGATGAGATTGCTAGGAATATGAAAGTTTGTACTATTACCACCTCTAATGATATTGTTCCTAATGCTAGCATTCCTCTTACTTTGATTGGTGTAGAGAAAACTCCCACTCCTTGTGTTAAAAAGCCCAAAACTGCCAAAACTTTTTCTCAAAAGAGTGCTGAAATTTTTCGGAGTGTAGGAGATGATAGCTCTATTTCCTTTAATGATTTTGATGTTGATGGCTGCAATATATCTGAAGTTATTTTGTTCTTGCAAAAGCTTGCTTTGACTCCCAATGCTAGTTCTTTAAATGTTGCTTTTACTAAGCATATTACTAATGCTCTCATGAAAATTAGGGATGAAAAGTTGAAGCAAAAAGCTTCTGTTCCCAAGAAGTTAGAAGATGGTTGGGGATGCATCATTGATATGCATGTTAACGGTTTTGATTGCCATGCTTTATGTGATCTAGGTGCTAGTATTTCTATCATGCCTAGAAAAATTTATGATATGCTTGATTTACCACCGCTTGAAAAGTGTTATTATGATGTTCCTATTGCTGATGTTGCTAAGAAGAAACCTTTGGGAAGGATTAATGATGTTCTTATTGTGGTTAACAATAATCTTGTTCCCGTTGATTTTCTTGTCATGGATATTGAATGCAATGCTTCATGTCCTATTATTTTGGAAAGACCCTTTCTTCGAACTGTAGGTGCTATCATTGATATGAGGGAAGGCACCATCAAATATCAATTTCCACTTAAGAAAGGTATGGAACACTTCCCTAGAAAGAGAAAGAAATTAGTGTTTGACTCTATTCTTAGAGCAAATTATGAGCTTGATGCTTCATCACTTGATGTTACTTGATTCGCAATTTTCTGCGCCTAGCTCAAAGGCGTTAAAGAAAAGCACTCTTGGGAGATAACCCAATGTTTTTACTTTCAGTTCTTTTTCTTTTATTTGAGTCTTGGAAGTTATTACTACTGTAATGACCTCTCCTTATCCTTTTTATGTCGTTTTTGTGCCAAGAGAAGCCTCTAATTTGAGTGAGGTAAGATTTGGGGATGTTGCTGTCCTGAAACTGTTTTCAGTGCTGCACCGTAAAAATTCGTGAAAATTCTGTGTATATCTTTTGGACCTGCGATTTCTTGTGCATATGCCCCAGGTTATATCCAAACTTTCATTAGTTTAACACTTTTTGATTTGAGCAACAGAAAACCCTCTAAAAATTCGACCTTTGTCAGCTGTTCTGTTTTGACAGATTTCTGCCAATATTTATGTTTGCCACTTTATCGCTTTCTTTTTGAGTTCTTTTGATCACGGATCTTTTGGGGAAGTTCCTACAGTAGTATATGATTTATATGTGGTGGTTTTAGGTTGAAACCTGAAGCAAAAAGGGTTGATTCTATGTTATGCTTACACTAATGTTGCTAATAGATTTGTGTTTAGTTTTGTATGAAGGAAGTTTTCAAGTGTAGGGATCGGAGAGTGATGAGATGAGTTGAAGAATGGAAAAAAGCTCAATCTTGGGGATGCCCATGCATCACCCCAAGAAATATCCAAGAAGTACAAGCGTCAAAGCTTGGGGATGCCCCGAGGCACCCCTTCTTCATCGGCAAAAATCAGGTCACCTTTCAAGACACTATATTTTTATTGCTTCATGCATTATGCGTTTTTCTTGGAGCGTCAGTTGTTTTTAGTTTAGTTTTGTTTGCTGTAATAAATGGTTGGACCCCAACAAATTTCTTCTGGAGAAGTTGCCTTGCTTTTCATTCGCCAAGAACACTCCGTTTTTCACTCTATTCGTTTCAACGAGTGTTCTCTTTTTCTAGAACTGCGTTTAGCTTTCAATTTTTGCCTTGATATGTGTTCAGATATTGTTATATCTTTTCATCAAGGTGTATTTTTGCCTCTGATCTTTATTGGTTTTCATCAAAAGAGGTGTTTATAAAAAGTTTAAATGGTATTGGAAAAGAGAAAAAGCTTTATGCAAAAAAGTGGTACAAGAAGGAGCTTGTGTAGACTACGGCTTAGGCTTTTGCATGTCGTGCTTGATGTCTTTTTGATAGTATGCTTAGTGGTTTTGCTGTAGCATGACTTGTCTCAAATAACTGAGATTGCTTAATGAGCCTTTGAAAGAATCATGCGTTGTTTTTATCGTTTGGAAGCATTATTTTGGTTTTCTCCTTGATGCTTTATTTGGGTTGACTTGGTGCATGCTCACACATGTTAGACCCTTACAAAGTCGCCAATAGCCTCTATAATCATTTAGTTTTTGACTTTTGATGCCATCTTATGCTTCTTTTAATGTCGCTTTGTTGCTTTGCATGATTATGGCCGTTATTGCTCTCTTAGTTGGTCGCTCCCAGTCTTTTGCTAGCCCTCGCCTTGTACTGAGTATGAGCTCTACTCGTGCATCCAACTCCTAAAAACCAAGTTTGCCAAAGTGTCCACCATACATACCTATTAGCAATTTTCTATTCCAAGTAAATTTGACTTGCTTTTATTTACTCTTCAAATTAAACTCTTACCAGTGTTATGCGAAAATTGGTCAGTAAAGCTCTCACGAACCGGAAGGCACACTTTATTTTTCTTGTTCTTAAAAATTTGACATTGTGGTCTCTTATGTTGAGTTGTTATGCTTACAAGTTGTAGGTTGGGAACTAGCCCAGCCATGCCGTCATGGGGCAAGCTTTCAACATTGCACTTCTTATTTGAGTTGATATCGTGATCTTTTGTTTATGGATACTCGCGGTGTGAAATGAATTGGGAATCTTGCGGGATCATGGAGTTTGTATACGTGTTAGAGAAACGCCTGGGCCGCCAATCTAAGCCATGCATAATTCATGGTGGAAATTTGCAGCATGCCCATAGTGGACATTCGACGATGCATCTCAAAATAAAAAGCTATACAAATGGTAAATAAAAGAGATGTCGAGGTGTTCATTGTCTGCTTGTCCTGTCATTTTGATGTGGGCTTGTTCCATGTCATCGGGCACGGAGGTACCCCATTGGTGGTTCTCGATGATACATGTATACTTACAATGACAAGAGCTTGCTTGGGACTCTAAGTAAAGTAGCATGAGGTTTGGGTACTCGTATTCAGGGGACACGAGGTTTTTAACTTATGATTTGTCAAGCATATGAAGCATAAGTGTTCTCGCAATAACTTTAACCATTCAAGATGCTTATGATGGGGGCAATGAGAGCTCAAAGCCGGTAAGTACCATAATTTTTGAAGGTTATAAAACTTGCAATCACAGATTCCCTCCGTGAAGGGCCTTTCTTTTACTTTTATGTTGAGTCACCACCTTCTATCTTTATGCACCATTAAGAGAGCATAGTTGTCATTCTGAGTATAATGTGCATTGTCCCAAAGTTTTCATTGATTGATTCATGATGTTGGTTTCACTTGTTCTTAAATTATTTGTATCTAGTCGCCCTCTTAAACTTGAAGGTGTCCTATGCATTTATGTTTTGCTCTCTATGAAGGACAAGCTGAAAACCATTTGTATGTTTTTCCTTATGATTTGAACACACGTTTGACTTTCATTGTTTCATTTTCATGATCTTTTGTTTGTGTTCATTTTCATGTTTATAACATGGTTGCTAAGTTTCTTCTATCAAGATTATGTCTTTCATGCCCATGTTTTAAGTTTTTTTGATCCCAGCGCACAAATGCTTACATATATGATCAAGATTGTGTAGGTGCATGTCACCTCAAAAATTATTTCTTTTGTTATCACTTACCTACTCGAGGACGAGCAGGAGTTAAGTTTGGGGATGCTGATATTCTCCAACGTATCCATAATTTTTGATGCTCCATGCTTGTTTTTACACCATTTGCCTAATGTTTCGTTACACTTCGTGGCACTTTTATGCATTTTCCGGGACTAACCTACTAACAAGTCGCCACAGTGCCAGTTCCCTGTTTTCTGCTATTTTTGTGTTTCAGAAAAGTTACACAGGAAATATTCTCAGAATTTTACCGAAGCTTCCAGAGAACCGAAGAGGAGTTGGAGTGGGGCCACGAGGGGGCCACACACCAGGGCGGCGCGGCCCAGGGCCTGGCCACACCCCCTATGTGTGAGACCACCTCGGTCCACTTCTGACGATGCCCCTTCGCCTATAAAGACCCCCCGACGGGAAAAACCTAAGTACCTGATCAGTTTTCCAGAACACATTGCGATCCGCCGCCGCCGTCGACCCGAAGATCGGGAGGGTCCAGAAGCTCTTCCCGGCACCCTGCCGGAGAGGGGAATCACCACCGGAGGTCTTCTTCATCACCATGCTTGCCTCCGGAGCGATGAGTGAGTAGTCTACCTTGGACTATGGGTCCATAGCAGTAGCTAGATGGTTGTCTTCTCCACCATGTGCTTCATGTTTAGATCTCATGAGCTGCCCTACATGATTGAGATCACCGTTATGTAATTCTACATGTTTGGTTTGTTGGGATCCGATGAATATTGGTGTTATGCTTGAGTTGAAGTACTGAAATTTATCTTATGTTATCTCTATGTTGTTTATGATCTTGCATGCTCTCCGTTGTTATTAGCTATCTTGGCCGAGTAGTTGCTAGTGACTCCAAGAGGGAGTATTTATGCTCGATAGTGGGTTCATGCCTCTATTTAATCTGGGGGAGTGACAGAAACCTGTAAGGTTGTAGATGTGCTGTTGCTACTAGGGGGAAAACAACATTCATATGCTCGAGGGTATATGCTTTGTTTACATTACACACTTTGCTTAATGCAGTTATCTGTTGTTCGCAACTTAATACTCATGGGGTGTTCAGACGATATCCCCGTGAGTGGATTATTAGTCATAGATGCAGTTGGATGGCGGTCTATGTATTTTGTTGTAATGCCCAGAGTAAATCTCATAGTGATCCTCTCATTATATGCACGCTGTCTTTATTCTATCAATTGCCCAACTGTAATTTGTTTACCCAGCTTGTATTATTTTATCTTATGGAGAGACACCGCTAGTGAACTGTGGACCCCGGTCCTGTTTCCTTTATATTGCAATCACCTGTTTACTTTACTCGCACTGTTTACTTTACTCGCATACTATTATCACTTTCCACTCGATACGCTCATACCCTTTGTTTCAAGCAAACCGGTGAGATTGACAACCTCATCATAAGTTGGGAACAAAGTATTTGGTTGTGTTGTGTGCAGGTTCCGCGTTGTAGCTAGCAAAGCAAAGCTTGGACTAGGCGCCCTATAAATTGTCCTGAGCTGTCGCAAGCTAGCAAGCATCACCTTCAGTCATTTGTCTGCTCCTCTCCTGAATGATAAACCTTGGTTTCTTAACTGAGGGAAAAACCTCGCTGCTATACTCATCATACCTTCCTCTTGGGGTTCCCAACTGGACGGTGAAAAGATAACACCACCGCAAGCATCATCGATGCGACGAGTACTCCTCAAGGATTGCAGATCTTGAAAGTCGTTTGACTTTGTCTAAACGCCAAGCGCAAATGGCTATTGATAAAGCCAGCAAATCTTGCGGCTTTATGAAGCAGATATCCATACTCGAGGATAAGATGTTGAGTCTGACCGCAAAAATTGTACATTTGGAGGAGTGCGGCTCCTTTCTTGTTGGTATTATCGAGTCTGCTTGCGAGTTGCGGCGATGTAAGTTTCCTGCAATTTTCCCCCTTTTTTTTGCTTTTCTGCTGCGACGCTGCTGGCCCATGACTTTTGCTGCTGTAGGTACTTGCCTGGACTTCGCCAATGAAGCTCGCCGTGTTTCTGAACGGGTTGCGGCTCTCGAGAGTTTGTCCGGTGGAGTCGAAACTTTTTGGTCCGAGCCCCGGCGTCGCAATGCTATTGTGCTTCTCCAAGATCGTGCTCAACATATCGGAGAAGCGGTTGATGGTTATCAAAAAGCTTTGACTACTATGCATTCTGTGATGCTTCCTCGTAATCCTCTTCCTGGGCCTTTTCCACAGCTGCTTGCTATTTTTAGGTCTACTCAGCGTATTCATCGTCTGATAGAGCTTAACTTAGTGGCTGGTGCCAATTTCGCACTTGGTTGGACACGTAAGTGGCACCCGAGGCTCAATTTTATTTCTATGTCACTAAGCTTGCCTGCAGGAGGAGCTCAGCTACGAGTTCATATGGACGCTACCCTTCAACCAGCTAGGAGGCTTATAGCTAGGTTGCTTCGAGAGGATGCCGCGTTCTTTCGCGAGCATCACTATCTAGATCCTTTGGGCGTAGATGATTCTGATCAGCCATTGATGTAATATTTGTATGCGCATAATGCGAGAGTTTATTGTTTTCCAACTTTTGGTGCCAGAATTTTATCCTCAGAGCATTGCACTTTTGCGTTTTATGTTGGTGCGTTTGCTGCTACTTTTGAAGACTCGTAAACTCAAATAAGAGGAACCGATGTCTTTTATTTTGCATATAATGTAAGATACATGGGATGACCCAAGAGACCCGGCAAATGACCTGTGTTCTGGATCTAGAGGGCATTGCCCTGGAATAACTCGTGGCTTTTATAGCCTTATGTTCCTATTCTATTTACTCGCCTATGTCGCTTGCGCCTTCTCTCTTCTCTTGTAGACTTCTCTTGCTCTGGTGGCTGTACTCGAAGTTTCTTTATTTCTGGTTCCTTGGGGTTTCCTTTGAGTTGCCGCGTGACTCCTGTAGTCGTGCTTTTTGCTTTAGGTTCCCCGTAGCTTGCCATCATGCCGAAGTTTTGGGCCATCTTATGGAATTCTATATCACATAAATCTGATAGCTCGAAGCTTCCCTTTACTATGATAATTCCCCTGGGTCCTGGCATTTTTAGTACCAGGTAAGTATAGTGAGGTACTGCCATGAATCGCAAAAATGCGGGTCTCCCGAGGATCACATGATATTGTGATGGCCAGTCCATGACTTCGAAGTCGAGTTTCTCCCTTCTGTAGTTTTGTCGATTTCCGAAGCAAACGTTTAGTGCTATTCGACCAAGTGGATAGTTGGCACTTCCTGGGACTATTTCATGAAAAGAACAGTCAGTTGGCTTTAGGAACTCCAATGAAATGTGCATTGCCCGTAGGGTTTCTGCGTAAATCAGGTTTATTCCACTTCCTGCGTCCATGAATATTCTGTCGACATCATAGTTTCCGATTTGAGCTTTGAGTACCAAGGGCGCGTTTCCTGGCCGAGGTACTGTTATTGGGTGATCATCCCTGCTGAACTCAATTGGTTGCTCTGACCAATGCAGATACTCCGTTGTTGCTGGTGGTGAAGTTATTGCAAGATTGACTTGTCGAGTTATGCTTTTCTCTTCTTTATTCGATTTGGGCACTGGTTGTATCATTGCTGCGATATGCCCTTTAGATGGAATATATCCTTCATCGTCGTCGCGTCCCTGGTTTGATTGGTCTTGGCCCTTGGGAGCTCCACTGTTTCCTTGCTGGGTTGCGGGTGTGTTGCTCGTGTTTCCTTCGTATCCCTGCCGTTTTGCCTCGGCTTGCTTGTTAAGTGCTGCTTCCTATAGCTTCAAGAACGTGGTGCAATCTTTCATTGTGTGTCTGGATACTCGTTTCCCATCAACAAATGCAGAATAAATATGGCATGGTCCGTTGAGCATATCTTCTGGTGATGGGTTATACTCTCTTGATTCCCTTGGCTGGAACTTTCTGTAATCTTCTTTTCCGTGGCTGCGATATCCCGAGTTCTTACGGTCGTTGCTTTGATAGCTGTTATCTTTGTATCCTGCGCCTACTTGGTTGTGAGAGCCATAGTTGTCGTAGTTGAGGGATCTTCTGCGTTGACCTCCGTACCTGTTTCCTCTATCATCCTCTGGTGATCGCGTGCATTTATTATTGCACGCATCCTCTCCATCTGCAAATCTGTTTGCTACATCCATTAGATCTAATACTATTTTCGGCTTGATCCTGCCCATCTCTTCGACTAGGTCTCCCCGTCGTAACCCGATTATGAATGGATCTATTGCTCTTTCGTCCGAAACTTCGACTGCTGAATTTTTGATAAGACTCCACCTTTGGATATATGTTCTTAATGTCTCCCCGCGTTGCTGTACGCAGGCTTTGACTTCTTCTATGGATGCTGGCCGCTTGTATGTCGACTTGAAGTTGCTTGTAAATTGCTTTGTTAGCTCCTCCCAGCTTCCAATTGTTTCCTCTCCCAGTTTGCTTAACCATGACCTTGCCGCACCGGTGAGGTGTAACTGCAAACTTTGCATTGCTGTTTCCCTGGTTCCTCCTAATATTTTTACTGCTTGCAAGTAGTCTGAAAGCCATGACTGTGGCTCCTGAGATCCGTCGTACTTTTGCTGGTCATGAGGTAATTTGAAGCCTTTGGGTACTGGCGTGGTGCGAACCCTGCGGGTAAAGCATGGCGCCCCCATCTCCTTTTCATCGTCTTCATAGTCGCGTGTTTTATCTGGAGTTCTGGATCGTCGGGTTCCTTTGTTTTTTGGACTACTATATCATCCTGGTGACGGTGTCCTAGATCGTCGACTTCCACTTCTATGCTGAGGACTGTTGTGACGGCGTGGTGACCTTGGTTTATGGGTTCCTTTGTTACGATGTGCTTCCTCCTCTTTTGCTGATAGTTTGTTGCCTGCCATCTTTAATCCATTTAGTGCCGCACGATGCATATGTTCCCTCGGATCTCCTGGATTTGGTCATGTTGTGTATAAGTATGCTTGAGCTGCCACCAGTGCTGCCTCTGGAGTTTTTGGTATAATGTTTCCTTGCTCGTCGACCGACAGGAAAGACGAGTCGAGATTTTTGGAGATGCTTTGTCTATCTGAGTACTCAAGATTTTCATATCTTGATCCACGTTGATAATGCCTTCTGTTTGTGTATGACGCATCACTTCGTGCTTTGCGAGCAGCGTCGCTTGCTGCAATGGCTGAATCCTTTCTTTTCTGTATTTCTATTCTCTCCTTTGCTAATTGCTTCGCTTGCTGCCTTAGGAGGTAATGATATCCCAAAAGCATGTTTTTGCTGGAGTTTGTTGGTATGAGCGTACCTTGCTCTACGGCTGCTTTAATTATTCTCCACTCATCGACTGATAGTCGAACTTTTTCCCTTGTTGTGAGGGAGTCCATGGTTTCTCCTTCTGCTAAATGGTTTGCTCCTCTGTTTATGTTTGCCGGATTGAGTACTGGATTATTATTGTCGTCGAGTTCTTCTGAATTATCTTCTGTTATGGCTAGTATCTGGCATCGATTGTCAAGTTTTTCGTTGTGACTTGAGAAGATCGAATTGTCATCTTCAGAAAGTTCTAATCCTGTTTTCCAGGTGTCTGCTGATTGGTCCGAGATGTCGTCATGGCAGATCATGAGATCGTCGAGTTGAGCTTCTAAGTCGATATTTTCCATGGTTTCGTCGCCTTCTGCGATTTTTGTTTCTTCTGCTTCTGCCAAGCTGACCGGCGAGTTTACCTCGCTGGAAGAGCCTTCTGACGATTCTGACATAGCTACCTTTTCGGGTTCACTTGCCAACGGATCCGGTTTCGTCGGATCTGAAAGGCGAATCGAACCTAGTGATCCAACGCGAAAGTTTAGACTTCCGATCGCCAAATCCATATCTTCCTCCATACTCTCGAATACTTGCGCAAGACTTGACTGGTGAGGTTGAAAATCGACAGTTCCGAAGGGTATCTGGATTTTGTCGACTTGCGGATTGCTGTTGGCTGAAAGCAAAAAAGCCATCGAATTCATGATTCCAATGCCCAGAGTTCCCACGGTCGGCGCCAATTGACGAGGGTTAACTCGACAAATGTCCTAGATGAAGGACTTAGGATCGGGGAGACAAGGCGTCAGATGAACTCGAAGGTAAGCTTGGTCGAATAAGGTGGCTATGAAAGTAAACGTGGGTGTAAAACCTGGCTTGCTTTCAATCTGGCCTACACCGTCCCCTCCTGGCCCCTATATATAGGTGGCCAGGTCTCGAGGATCGGGTAGGGTGCGATACAGATTACAATATCGATATACGGTAAGAACTCGTATTTCGACTAGTATTACAATTGGGCCTAGCTTAACGGGCCTCAGGGGTACTCAACTAACGGGCTTTATTATCTATACCCTTGTCAAAAAGACTTCTGCAGTTGATCTTAAAGCTTCTTTTAAAAATACTTGATTTGCACTTTCTGCGCCTAGCTCAAAGACGTTAAAGAAAAGCACTCTTGGGAGATAACCCAATGTTTTCTTTTCAGTACTTTTTCTTTTATTTGAGTCTTGGAAGTTATTACTACTGTAATAACTGCTCCTTATCCTTTTTATTTCGTTGTTGTGCCAAGAAGAACCTCTAATTTGAGGGAGGTAAGATTTGGGGAAGTTGCTGTCCTGAAACAGATTTCGGTGCTGCACCGTACAAATTCATGAAAATTCTCAGAATATCTTTTTGACCTGTGATTTCTTGTGCATATGCCCCACGTTATATCCAAAGTTTCATTAGTTTTGCACTTTTCGATTTGAGCAACAGAAGGTCCTCGAAAAAATCGACCTTTGTAAGCTGTTCTGTTTTAAGAGATTTCTGCCACTATTTGTGTTTGCCACTCGATCGCTTTTTTTTGAGTTCTTTTGATCACGAAACTTTTGGGGAAGTTGCTACAGTAGTATATGCCTTATATGTGGTGTTTTTGAGTTGAAACATGAACCAAAAAGGGTTAATCTACTATTATGTTTATGCTAACGTTGCTAATAGAATTATGTGTAGTTTTGTATGAAGGAAATTTTTGAGTGTAGGGATTGGAGAATGATGATATAAGATGAAGAATGGACAAAAGCTCAAGCTTGGGGATGCCCATGTCACCCCAAGAAATATCCAAGAGGTACAAGCGTCAAAGGTTGGGGATGCCCCCGAGGCACCCCTTCTTTATCGGCAAAAATCAGGTCACCTTTCAATACACTATATTTTTATTGCTTCATGCACTATGCGTTTTTCTTGGAGCGTCTTTGTAACGGCCCGGAAAAATCCCCTTTTTAGAAATTGTTTGTTCTTTTTCTTTTGTGCATCATCATGCATTATAACCTTGCATGTTTTGTCAAATGTAAAATTATTTGGAATAAAATTTTATTCTATTTTGCTCATATGGTTTATGCGAAACCCACCCTTTCCTTTTTCTTATTTTGAATTAAAACAAAGACCCTAGTATTTGCTAAAGTTTGAAACCTGTTTTAATAATCTGTGTGGGCTCTTTTTTTTTCAAATTTTAATTCTAAAAAAAGGTTTTAAGGTGGGAGATGAGCTCCCAGCCTTTGTAGCCCAATCCTCTCTTTCGGCCCCCGACCCATCTACCCCGCCTGCTCTCTTGCTTGTCTTCTTCCTCACCTGTACGACATGGTGATCCCGATGGCCACGTAGCTCCTGGCATGATGGGACGGTCCTGGACGTCTCATGCCTTCTTAAAAACTCCCCAAACCTGGAACCCTAGCCCCTATCTATTCCCCTGCAGCGCCGCCGCCCTTCTTCCTCCGTAGAAACGTTGGCCTCCATCGTCCCGCGCGCACTGTCCGGCTCTACCTCGACCTCGCCTCGCGTCCGCGGCTCTGCTCCACCATTTCCGCGTTCCTTCTTCATCGCCGGCCTCCGACGAGCGCGTCCGCCAGCATGTCCCCGACTACCTCTGCAAGCTACCAGCCCCGACGTCCGCTGTTCCTTTCCTTCTTCATCTCCTCCGAGAATGCCCACGTCCTCTCGGTGAGCTCCCCTTCATTTCCGTTTTTCCCTTTTCTTTGATTGGATTGCTTGCGTTGGACGCGGTTCTGACGCCGTCTTCTCTGTCCGCCATTGTCAACCTCTGCTGGACCTCGAGTTCGAGCTACTGCTGCTTCAAGTCATGCGCTGCGACTCCCTCGTCCCCGGCGCCTCTCCTTTATCGAGCGAGGACGTAGGCAGCGCGTCCCTTGCCGTCCGCGTCCTGGTGCCGACACCATGCACAGGAGCTCGGCAAGCTTGCCGCCCGGCTGAACGACCAATGACGCCGCCGGCCGCCAAGACCGTCGCGTCAGGGCACTGCGGAGAACTTCTTCGTTGACTCCTTCATGGAGCCAGCAGCCGGAGCCTCAGGAACGAGACCAAGTTCGCCGTCTCGCTGCACAGTCACCACTGACGCCGCGCTTTCTTCATCGACTCCGACGTCGTCGAGTTCTCCAGATCAACAGTAGACCCTGGGTGAGCGCCACATCAAATCCCCCTCTTCCTGGTTCATTTCCCTCCTGCATCGTCTCAACCGGCGTCGCCAGTTGTGGTAGTCGTCGGTGTCTCTATCAGATAGCGCGCACAAGTTCCATCCTGTTCGGCGCACGCAGACAGACAGGCCAGCGCTTGTTTCCGTTTCAGAACCACGCGGCACTTCAACCGTGCCCAGCCGCCTTGCTGCTTCAGTTCAGTTCGTGTCCGTGCGTGTGCAGGAGCATTGCGTACTTGATTGTTGTCCTTTTTCAGCTAGCCTAATATGCAAGCAACAATCGTTCCACCTACATATTTATGTTCTCAGCTAGCTAGCTCCACAAAGCTCCTACTTTTCAGTCACGAGCGCATGTGCTTCGGTTTAGTTTCAAGGCTCTGTCAGTTTTAGTCTTTGTTTCCCTTCAGCAAGCCAAATTTTGCTTAGCCCAATCGAACCAGTAAGTCATCAGCTTGTTTGTTCCGCTATGGGTCACGGACGGTGGGTTCTGTTAAAAACGTTTTGCGAAGACAATGCTACTGCTCTTCCTTTTTGCCTACTCCCAGTACCGGTGAACCAAGTCGAATACACTGGCACCAAAGTCCCCTGTTTTTCTTGTTTGCCGGTGCATAACGCAGGTTCATTTTAGTTCGGTCGTCAGTCCAAATCGCTGGTTTCTCTGTTCTGTTCCGGTCAGTTAAAATCGGTTCTTTTTAAATCTGCTATAAACATATGTTACCTGTTCTGTAAACACAAAAGCGTGTAAATTAATAATATGTTATTTATACACTTGTTTGCATCTGGCATCATGTAGTGCCGTGGTAATTTGCATCTCATGTAGTAATAACATATGAAGTATTTGGGAAATGCTTATAATGTTTCCCTGCTCCATTTAATTTTGTGTAGCTCACCCATATCTTTTCTTGCCATGCTAATAAACATTCAAATTGACGTTTAGTAAATCAACTTGAACCATATATGTGTGTGTCGGAATTCCGATTCCGCTTAATTTTGGATAAGTTGCATCGCATCATAATTGCCATGTCATGCATACATGCATGTATATGATCATGCTGATTCTTCTGCCGTAGTAGTAAGTGTTGCATCCATTGTTTGTTGTAGCGATTTGCTTCTTCTCGGATAGGACGCTTCGTGGTGTTGTGAGCAACGACAAGTTCTTCAGGTGTTCTTCGATAATCTTGCCAGGCAAGCTCTCCAGCCCCTTACCTACCTATAGGGGTACTTAATACCTATTTGTGTTTATACTTTCCGCTTTATGCTAGCCTTTCCGATGCTTTGTTCGAGTCACGTATCCTATCCACCTGTATCCCCAAAGCAAAACTATATATCCGCCACCTCCCGCCTATTACTTTTGCTTGTTGTTTGAGTTGGCCTTGCGAGTCGTAGGCATGCTTAGGTTGTTTCAAGTTGTTTTATCTTATCGGGTTGTTGGGAAGTTTATCACATGCTTTACTTGATATATGAGATGGATATGAATTGGAGATTAGTTGGTTATAAGATGTTGGAGATAAACATGATTTATTTATGTTACAACTACACTTGATTAAGCAGAGGCATCGGTGAGTCATTTTGCCTGTTTTCCGATGGCTCACTTGTGTCCCCGAGTTCGCATGAACTGTTCTAAGATGAGCGCGCTAACCACTCGCGGAAGATTCCATGGGGTCTCCCTTGACTTACTACTTTTTCTCGAGTTAGTTTACCGGGGGCCACAACACTGTATTTACATTTGGATCTGCATTTGGTTTGGGCTACCAGTGATGGTGCTTTAGGTTCTAAGCCCCCCTTCGATGGGTGTGGTTGTGCCGCCTCCGATGGTTGGCAGGTTTATTTAACTGCGGCACGTTTTTATGTGAAGCTGGCGGATCCCTCCGATGGGCTCTCTTCCAATCTTCTCCGTTCTCGCAAACTTCTGAGTCCGTCTTCGGAGCTCGGCCGACTTCGTTACGGGTAGCTTAGTAGGGTGGCCCCCCTAAACTCTCTCGTAGAACTAGCAACAGTCTTGTCGTGATATCCTTCCTTTGCTATGTTGGATTGATCGAGCGTGTATGGGTACATTGGTGCACCCCTGCAGGGTAAATCTTTTCGAAAAGCCGTGTCCGCGGTTATGGACGACTTGGAGCCGTTCTACTCGATCATAGAACAACTTGCACCTAATTGATGATAAAAAGTGGCGTACTAAATAGTTCTACTACAATATTAAATTGTTATAAAATTGTCAACCGTGTGAGTGTCTTTGATGTTGCTTCTTCGTGTGGTCGCGATGAGGTGATTCATCGGCTGAGTTATGTTTGCTGTAGTATTCTAGTTGGTTCCTCCATGCGCTCTCTTATCTTATTCTGATTAGACGGAAGTTGTAGAGTGTCTCTATAGATTCTTTAGTGCTTGCTCGCTGCCGCTTAACCCCACCATATAGCCGACGTCCTTTTGAGTCTCTCGAGCTTGTCTGCGTACCTCACGTACAAAGTCGGCTTGTTGACTACGCTTTATACGTCTTGAAGTCTTGCTAAGTACTTCGTACTTATTGCTGCTCGTCTCGGATTTCTCGCCGGAGCAGGTTTGAAGAAATATACATGGAAGCGACGACGTTAGCAAGGTTATCCTTCCGGCTTGGCCTGGGCAGGGTTATGGACGCCATCGTTTATCTTCAGGCCTCTTAGGCCCATTTGTATTCTTGTCCGTACTCGGATACTATTTGCTTTATGTATGATTTGGATCTTTGTATGTATTTGTATTCTTGACTCGTTGGAGTCTTCGCGGTTGTACTATATATTCTTTTGTGGGTTCCATCGTGAACTTGTGCAATGTTGCTACCTTGATTTCACCCGCATAATGTGTATGTTGCGACGTGCTTATTTTGCTTGGTGGTGCGTTTCCAAAGCGATATCGTGCGAATTGTGGCATGATTGCTGTAATTCGTAAGGTGCCGATTTTAGGGCGTCACAGTCTTTACTTTTGTTTTCAGTTTTATTTTGTTTTGTTTTCTGCAATAAATGGTTGGACCCCAACAAATTTCTTTTGGAGGAGATGTACTCATTTTTCATTTGCTAAGAACACTCCGTTTTTCACTCTTATCGTTCAACGAGTGTTCTCTTTTTCTAGAACTGCGTTTAGCTTTCATTTTTCGCCTTGATTTTTGTTCAGATCTTATTTTATCTTTTCAAGGTGTATTTAGACCTCTGGTCTATGTTGGTATTCATCAAAAGAGTTGTTTCAAAAAGGTTTGAATGGTGTTCGAAAAGAGAAAAAAATTCATGCAAAAAAGTGGTACAAAAAGAAGCTTGTTTAGACTGCGGCTTAGACTTTTGCATGCCATGCTTGATGTCGTTTTGATAGTATGCTTAGTGATTTTTTCTGTAGCATGACTTGTCTCAAATGACTGAGATTGCTTAATGAGCATTTGAAAAAATCATGCGTTGTTTTTATTATGTGGAAGCATTTATTTGGTTTTCTCCTTGATGCTTTATTTGGGTTGACTTGGCGCATGCTTACAACATGTTTGACTGTAACAAGTCGCCATAAGCCTCTATGATCATTTGGTTTCTGACTTGTGATGCCACTTTATGCTTCTTTTAATGATGTTTTGTCGCTATACATGATTATGGCCGTTATTGCTCTCTTAGTTGGTCGCTCCCAGTCTTTTGCTAGCCCTCATTTTGTACTGAGTATGAGCTCTACTCGTGCATCCAACTCCCAAAAACCAAGTTATTCCAATGTGTTCACCATACATACCTATTAGCGATTTGCTATTCCAAGTACATTTGACTTGCTTTTATCTATCCTTCGAATTAAACTTTTTCGGTGTTATGCGAAAATTAGTCAATAAAGCTCTCACAAACCTGATGGCACACTTTACTTTTCTCGCTTTTAAAATTTTGACATTGTGGTTCTCTCATGTTGACGTTATGCTTGCAAGTTGTAAGTTGGAAATTAGCCAAACCATGCTGTCATGGGGTAAGCATTCAACATTGCACTTCTCTTATTTGAGTTGATATCATGATATTTTGTTTATGGATACTCGCGATGTGAAACAAGTTGGGAATCTTGCGGGATCATGGAGTTTGTATATGTGTTAGAGAAACGCCTGGGCCGCTAATCTAAGCTATGCATCATTCATGGTGGAAATTTACAACATGCCCATAGTGGACATTCGACGACGCATCTCAAAATAAAAAGCTATACCAACGGTAAATAAAAGAGATGCCGAGGTGTTCATTGTCTGTTTGTCCTGTCATTTTGATGTGGGCTTGTTCCATGTCATCGGGCAAGGAGGTACCCTGTTGGCGGTTCTCGATGATACGCGTATACTTATAATGACAAGAGCTTGCTTGGGACCCTAAGTCGAGTAGCATGAGGTTTGGGTATTCGTACTTCACGCGACACGAGGTTTTCAACTTATTATTTGTCAAGCATATGCTCATAATTGTTCTCGCATTAACTTTAACCATTCAAGATGCCTATGATGGGGGCAATGCGAGCTCAAAGCTAGTAAGTACCATAATTTTTGAAGGTTTATAAAACTTGCAATCACTGCTTCCCTCTGTGAAGGGCCTTTCTTTTACTTTTATGTTGAGTCTCCACCTTCTACCTTTATGCACCGTCTAAGAGAGCATAGTTGCCATTCTGAGTTTAATGTGCATAGTCCCAAAGTTTATCATTGATTGATTCATAATTATGGTTTCACTTGTTCTTAAATTATTTGTATCTAGTCGCCCTCTTAAACTTGAAGGTGTCCTATGCATTTATGTTTTGCTATTCCATGAAGGACAAGCTAAAAACCATTTGCTATGTTTTTTCATATGATTTGCACACACGTTTGATTTTCATTGTTTCATTATTCATGATCTTTCGTTTGTGTTTCTTTTCATGTTATAACATGGTTGATAAGTTCTTATTGTCAAGATTATGTCTTTTATGCCCATGTTTTAAGTTTTTTGATCCCATCACTCAATACTTTACATAGACGATCAAGATTGTGATGGTGCATGTCACCTCAAAAATTATTCTTTGGTTATCACTTACCTACTCGAGGACGAGCAGGAGTTAAGCTTGGGGATGCTTGATACGTCTCAAACGTATCTATAATTTTTGATGCTCCATGCTTTTTTATACACCATTTGCTTTGAGTTTTGTTACACTTCGTGGCATTTTTATGTATTTTCTGGAACTAACCTATTAACAAGATGCCACAGTGTCAGTTCCCTGTTTTCTGCTATTTTTGTGTTTCAGAAAAGTTACACAGGAAATATTCTCAGAATTGGATGAAACAAAAGCCAAACCTCCTATTTTTACCGAAGCTTCGCGAAGACCGAAGATGAGACGGAGGGGGGCCAGGAGCCAGGCTCACCACAGGAGGGCGCGACCTAGCCCCTGGCCGTGCCGCCCCATGGTGAGGCCAGCTGGCCCCACCTCTGACAATGCCCTTTTGCCTATAAAGTCCCCTCGACGAGAAAAACCTAAGGGATAGATCTCTTTTCCACGAAACATACTGCAAGCCGCCGCCGTCGCCGTCGCGAGATCGGGAGGATCCAGGAGCTCTTCCTGGCACCCTGCCGGAGGCCTTCTCCACCACCATGGTCACCTCCGGAGTGATGTGTGAGTAGTCTACCTTGGACTACGAGTCCATAGCAGTAGCCAGATGGTTGTCTCCTCCACCTTGTGCTTCATGTTTAGATCTTGTGAGCTGCCCTACATGATCAGGATCATCTTTATATAATCATACATGTTGTGTTTGTTGGGATCCGATGAGTATTGGTACTATGTCAAGTTGATGTGCTGAATATATATCTTTATGTTATCTCTATGATGTTTATGATCTTGCATGCTTTCTGTTGCTAGTAGCTGTCTTGGCCGAGTAGATGCTAGTAACTCCAAGAGGGAGTATTTATGCTCGATAGTTGGGTTCATGCCTCTGTTTAATCTGGGGGAGTGACAGAAACCTCTAAGGTTGTAGATGTGATGTTGCCACTAGGGAGAAAACAACATTCTTGTGTCTAAGGACATTTGTTTTGTTTACATTACGCACTTTGCTTAATGCAATTATCTATTGTTCACAACTTAATACTCAAGGGGTCCTCGGATGATTCCCCGCGAGTGGATTTTTAGTCATAGATGCAGTTGTATTACATTCTATGTATTTTGTCGTAATGCCCAGAGTGAATCTCATAGTGATACTCATGACATATGTACATTATATTTATTCTATCAATTGCCCAACTGTAATTTGTTTACCAGCATGTGTTATTTATCTTATGGAGAAACACCACTAGTGAACTGTGGACCCCGGTCCAATTTTCTTTACATTGTTACACCGTTTTACTTTTACTCGCACTGTTTACTTTCTTGCATACTATTATCCTTTTACCACTCGATACACTCAATCCTTTGTTTACAGCAAACCGGTGAGATTGACAACCTCATCGTAAGTTGGGAGAAAAGTTCTTAGTTGTGTTGTGTGCAGGTTTCACGTTGCTGCTAGGTGAAGACACACCAACAATATTTCTGGAGTGTCACGAAGCTAGCAAGCATCACCTTCTGAAGTTTGGTTCTTTCTCCTACTGGTTCGATAAACCTTGGTATCACAACTGAGGGAAGACTTGCTGCTGTGCTCATCATACCTTCTCTTGGGGTTCCCAACTGGTCGGTCATCTATATCAACACCGCACCATCAAGGTGCACTAGTTCGGCGAAGAGATAATGAAATACAAGTAATATGGATGATTATAAGTAGTAAATGCAATCTGAAATAAATATCGCTCCGAGCAAACATGTAACAGAACTGAATGTAAATGGTGTTTCAATGCTTAGAAACAAGGCCTAGGGATCATACTTTCACTAGTGGACACTCTCAACAAAGATAACATAATTGAACACATAAATAATTATCTTCACTATGCTACTCTAAACTATTCTCCAATGGATAACGAACACTAATCATGTGTAGGGCTACGAAGCACTCCTCAAAGTTTGCATTTCCCCAAACTAGATTGCCCCACACTATCACCTTGAGCACACTAGATGGTTCCAACAAACACCAACAATTTATAGAGACACTAGCCAAAGAGACACACATAATGTAACGACCCAAGTCTGTAGAAACCTTGTTTCCAAGACCTTGCTATCTGCCTGTAATATATTGCAACTCATTTCATGGCATCATGACATCTAGTTGCATGGTTTAAACTACTCAAACTCAACTTTTGCATTGTGCTCAAATCTGCCTTGCACTAAATCTTACAAACAAAATGCCATCCAAACCTTGAACTAGTAGTTTTTTCTAGTTCCTGTAGGTGTACCTGAACACCCTGCACATTTTCAAAAATTCTGGGCAAGATTTAGTATTTTTGCTACTTGCTAAACCTTTTTTTTTTCAAATAATGGCAGATTTGTGAATTAAGTTGTTGGTGATGATTCCTTCAATGGAATCATATGAAACTCCATACCTGGAGCTGATATGTCAGCTAGCAGCTCCAGTATGAAGAGCATAATTTTTAGAATGATGTTTTATCTACGTGTAGTTCAAACCCCCAATTTGAACCAATCTGAATTTAAATTCAAACTTGCTATCAAAATACTTTATAAAAATCTAGAAACCGTCACCGTAGTGATTTATAACTTTTTGAACACCTGTAGCTTTTTTCCAGATTTTATTATAATGGTTTGAGCCCTCAATCAGACATTTTTCTTCAGTTGGGAACAATTGTTGTCAGCAAATAGGAAAGAGAAACGAAAAAAAGGGGAGACCTTGCCTTTGGGTCGTTTCTGGCCCATTGGCATTTTTCCTTTTTTTCTTCCTATGAGGTCATCCTGTTCCAGGAGGCGAGAGGACGCCACGCGGAGCTTGTCTTCCGTCGAACACAGAGCACAACGCTCCTTCTGTCTATTCTCTCCCCCTCCAACTCCATTGCCCCTCCGCGCTCTCTCTGTTATACTCTCCTCGCTCTGCCACACTGGGCGTGGCCAAATTCTTACACCACTACAGATCCGGTGACTGGGAACACGGTGCCACTCTGAACGCCGACATGCAGGCCGAACTGGCACCTCCTTGACCTCCCCGTATTTTGGTGAGTCTCCAACAAATCCGGCATGTGTCTGAGATTCTCATCCTTTTCCCCTTCTTACTGGTGGTGTCTCCGGTTGTTTTCGTGTAGTACATCGGCGGTACGCATCTGTCGCTGCCGTGTTCGTCAGAGTGCCGACGCGCGCTCTCAGTCTCTGTCGCCTCTGTTCTCTCCTACCGCAGACAGCAACCGATTCGACTTTCTGGACCTGTCCGCGAACCCTGGAGCAATAAACCAAGTCGAGCAAAAACTACCTCTTTTCTTCTCTGACCGAGCAGCAACCGTCGTCGCCATTGTTGCAAAGCCAGGAGATCGTTCCCCTGCACCGTTTCAAGTTCAGGGAAGAACTAGGTGAGACCATGACCCCAATTCATGTCACCTTGCTCGATGCTGTTGTGTGCTATGCGTTCTGCTGCTTTGCACGCTGGCGTCATGCGGACTGATGACGTGCATGCTTCTACTGCCATACTTGCTGCTGCTCTCTCTCTCTCTCTCTCTCTCTCTCTCTCTCTCTCTCTCTCTCTCTCTCTCTCTCTCTCTCTTGTGAGCTTCGATGGATTTTACCTTCTCAGTAGGTGCGCTAGGTCCCCAGGTTGCTAACGCAAGAAACGGAATTCGATTTGGTTGAGAAAATCACTGAAATGATCCATTCTCTGAATTTCATGTTCTAAGAACAGAGTTGCATCGCACGAACAGCTCTTGTTCCTCTTGCCTGCCAATCACAAGACGCCTTGTGTACCTCTAGTACTCAATAACTGGAACTTGTAAAAATTGTAGAAAAATAACCACATATCCAAATGACATGAGCTTTATATGTAAGTTCATGTTTTGGCATGTACTATTTATTAGAAGTACGTTTTCTATCACTACTGTTACCAAGATAAATATGTTCATTGAGTTATTAGAATCCCAAAAATTGCCCTTATGAAATTAGAAAATTCATAACTTTAGTTCTGGGACTCTGAATCAATTGGTTCCAGTTGCAATAATTTCATATTTCATTAACAAATGTCATTGCATGCATTTCATATGTTTTTTTTGCATTTGATTCTACTGCCTTTATTGATTTTTGCTCTCGAATGTTGTTTCCGGGCATTGTTCGATTATTACCGGTAGAGTCCGGCACCGAGGGATACTCTGAGGGCAATACTGCTCAATACCAGAACTTTGATCAGCAAGGCAAGCATCAGCTTGTTGAATCTATGTTCTTTTATTTATTTATGATCGATGTTCAATGCCTCTATTATTGTTGTCATCCATTTCTTTATTATCTTGGTTCCGTATCTTGTTTTTCATAGATATGGTTGATGCTTGTATAATGTTTAGGAGTTGCTTGCTGCTCATGATCAGTGGGTCATGACATTAATCTTGACTAAGCAAATATGAAACTTAATAAGTGAGATGTGAGCGCCGGGGATTGATACCAACAGATGGATTGTTTGATGGATGGTTATCCCTCTTACACCGGTATCGTTGGATCTTTCCCTCCACCCACGGTGGGAGTGTTGGAGTCGGTGGCATGCGTTAGTCACAGGCGGCCACCTCTGACTAAACTGACCATCGAGACTCCCCCGCGTCGGAATTGGGTGGGTAGCCCAGTTCCGACCAAATTAAATTGAGGTCTTGGGTGGGTAGCCCGAACCTTGTTGGGAATAAATTGTTGGTTGTTCTATCAGGTTTGGGTGATGTCATTGTTCAATGGTAGTATGGTTTGATCCCTGTAAACATTGGTGTGGTATTATATCCTTGAGACTTGTTAATTACTGTCATATAGATGCCATGCTTCACTATGAGTTATATTATTTTAATATCCATGCCTTGCGGTTATTTACATTCTTTAAAAATGTATAAGTCTTGCGAGTACGAAAGTACTCATTGGAATTCCAAACCCCAACAATTTTTGCAGGCGAGCCTAGCTTAGGCGACTACTTTGACTCCGGTTTCATGGGTGATGCCTAGTTGCTGGTTTCATCTGGTTGGCTTTAAGATCCGGGTTGTGGTTGTTGAGATGGCGGGGCTGCCATCTTGGTCTTTTGTTTAGCGTTTCTGCTACTGAAGTTTGAAGACGGCCTTTGTGTCGCTTGTGTGATGTTTAACTTTGTTCTCTTGTAAGAGACTTTAAATTTGTATATGTAATCCTTTGAGTAGAGTTTGTGCTGTGGTATCAAATTTGTTCAAACATGCCATGCACCATGCTTGTATGATATGAAGTGCATGGTGTGTGTTCTGAGTTTGGGTTTCACGTGTATGTATCGGGTTGGTTGTCGCAAGATTACTCGCTCCGTTGCCTACATTTGAAAGCCTCGCTCTTGGACGTAAGGGTTTGGAATTTATTTCAACTCTTTAGGTGACGATGTAACCGTGTGTTGGTTTATGAAGCGTATGCTACGGTTCATTGATTACCTTTAGTTGTTGATTTAAATTCTGGGCCCTGACAGATTGGTATCAGAGCCGAGCTGACCATAGGTGGACCTTGCATGTGGGCGTTAGCTAATAGGGCTTGGTTCGCCAAGAAAACTATTTCTGAAAACTAGAAGTAAATTGTCAAAACCATGTGTGCAATTCTTTTTATTCCTTTCCCACGGAACTCTTAATCTGATTTTGTTTTTGTCCCGTTGTCTTCACCTTGAGGCTGACCTAGAGGTGTTTTACCTTCGTGGCAGATGGCAGAGGTAGCCATTACTTTGGTTGGCACCACCCATTGTGTGGGAGTTGGCGGTGCTCCACCCCTTCTGGTCCGCATGATGCAACACATGGGATTCACTTGGCTGCCCGAGTACATGGTCTATGCACGCACTCAAGCTTTCGGGTTGACTGACTATTTTGCCATGGTACACATCCGACCCTGCAATGTCTACCCATACCAGCCCTTCACCTTTGAAGGCCATGGTGGCACCTTTGAAGAGGCGGTGTAGGTTGCTGCCTACAATGCCATGTGCTACCTTCGGTGGTACGAGAACTTGGACGACACCCCTTTTCGGTATATCATTGGACAAGAAAATCCCGAGGAGGGCATCTATTGGGCGGAGTTCCTTGATGATCAGAACCACACCCTTGTTGAGACGGCACCGACATTGACAATTGTCCACCGTCTTTTCCGTGCGGCTGCCTATGACCGGGACGTGTATCACCACCGGCTGCGCCATGCACTTGATTTCATCGAGGAACACATTGGAGCACACCTAGCGCCCCCTGGTCTTTTGGAGGGCTTTGGACGATTTCCTCGTGCTCATGGTGAGGGTCACATCTTCCACCTCCAGTTTCCGATTATTCGGGAACGTCACTATGTGTCTCGTCATAGCGAGGTGATGGCTATTCCAGGGACACTTGTTGGACCCCGTGCTCCACGTCCAGGAGAGAATCCAGATCGCTTTCGTGCGCCTGTTCCCATCTGTAACAACTCAGAAATTGTAATCCACTTCTTATTAAATAAAGTGCCAAATTTTGGACCTAGATAAAACTTTTTATCTATTATTTCATGCATACATGTATTTTCTATTATATGTCTTTTATGATTTCATGTGTGTTATTTTTGGTTGTGCATTGGTTAGTTAATTCTAAGTGAACCAACAGAAGCAATTGAGAAGAATTATAGGAACCAAAGAAACCAGAAATAAAAAAATGTTAAAGAAAAAGAGAAGAATAAGATGATCTAGGAAATCTGTTTGACTACCCTACTTTGAGCCCTTGGATTAAGAAATCTGTAACCCACCTCCATGTTTGGCCAGCTAGTTGAGCTTCACCAAGTCACATACAAACTCAACCAAGAAGTTGCTACCCAAAATTCAAACCAGAGCTTGAGTCAAACATCAATCAAACTTTGAATCTGAAACAGTGACCATACCCTATTTTCAAATGTAAATTTTTGCAAAACCTGTTATTTCTCCAGAACAAAAATATGACTGGAAATCTTGGCTCATATGCTGATCACCCAAAGTGGAAAATTTCAAAAATTCAAATTTCAAACTCTTGCGGGCATTTCGTCGAACACTGGCAGAGAGGAATCGAAACAAATCGAGTTCACTGTGTGCTGCACTGTTCTGGCTCGCTCGAGGACTGTAGCCATACTCCTGGGCGATGCCACGGTCGAGCTCAGTGCCCCCTGCCCCGACCCGAGCCGTGAGAAGGGGAGGAACGGAGAGAAACGCGCCCAGGGCCCCCTCCCAGACCTTCTTCTTCCTGCACGATGCCGACCGCCCTGGAGGCGCCAGAGCCGACCCACAGCCCACCGCAGCCGAGTCGACACCCTCCCAGCACACCCCCGAGGCCGCCGTGCCCGGAGCGAGCTCCAAACGCCGCCAGGACCCCCGCACTGGCCACCTTCTGGTCGCCTTGCCCCCGGCCTTCCGAGGCTATAAAAACCCCCGTCGACGCTCCCAGAAGACGCACACCATCGCCGCAGCCGATTCCCACTCCCCTCTCCCTCTCTCCCTCGGAAACATCCGATCCCTGCACGGGAGCGCCGCCGCGTTCTGGAAGATTCCGGTCACCACTGGAGCTGCTGCTGGTGCGAGGTGGAGGAGTTGAGCAACCGCGGCCGATCTGCATCACCGCCGTCAAGTTCTTCTTCCTCTCCGTCACGCCCTCGCCGTTGAACGCTCGTCTCTGCACACGCCGGTGAGCTTCCGCCCGAGCTGAGGTAGACGATGCACCAGAGCCGTTCGATCTTGATCCAGCGATAGCATACCGGTTCGGCGATTCTAATTAGACCTGACCAGTGGGACCCCCCCTGTCAGGTCCCATTTTTATTTCTCCCGCCGTGCGAAACGTTTTCTGGGCCGGCCCGTTCGGGTTCTGTTCAGAATAGGCCCAGCTCGTTAGAAATCGGTCCGTTTCCTTTTTATTTATTTTCCCGCCTTTTCGAATTAATTCAAAACTGTTTCAGATATGATTTTCAAATTTAAATTCCAAGAGTTTTACAAATCCTTTTCTAGCAAATAAATATGCGTTGGAAAGCTTATAAAATACTCTACACAGTAGAACTGGTTAGAATTCAAAATAAGTTAGGAATTTAATTAGATATGAATAGTGTGACCATAGCTTTGTTAATCATAAAAGATTTCTAGAAAATTATTTAAGCCTCCTAAAATCATGAAATTTAAATTGTGAACTCACCAATGACCCCCCTTATTGTTAGTCAACTTTAATCAACTCAAACCTTGTTAGTGCTATCAATTAGACCCTAACCCAACTCTATTTAGTCACATAAAATGATAGATCCCTATCATACACTTAGAATTCATTTGCCCTCGTTACCAATTCACTTAATCAAATCCTTCTCACTTGAACTAGTCCTAGTAACCCTAAACCAATACCCATGCTTAGAAAGTGAACAACAGATGACACCTAGTAGAGAATCTAACTTGCACACTTGAAGAAAACTTAGAAGAAAAACTTACAATCCAACCCCATAAACTGCAACATGAATGCTATTGTTAGCAAACAAAGATGTGTGTTTGGTGTGTGGTTAAGCATTGTGTAGTGATTGTGTGCTTTGTGTTTATTCGTTATTAGACGCTAGTGTTGCCGAGGAGGATATTGGAGGGGATTATTATCAAGAAGAAGAAGAATACCCCGGACACTTTGCCAACCAAGGCAAGCCATCTTTTGATCCATACTCCCAATGCCTAGTTTTAATATTGCATTCCACTTGTTTTAAGTAAATTGCATGATTGAATTGCTAGAGTAGAATGATAGAAGTGAATTGATGTCTTGTTTAGCAAGAGCATCAAGCTGAGTTTATCCAACTCTATTTAGTAGTATCATCACTCAATGTAGTTGCTTAGTCGCTAATAAAAATTGGTGCTATCTCTGGAGGAACCCCATTTGAAAAGTGGTGACTTGAACTTGAAACTTGAACTGGAGATTGCTCCTACGTAATGGTTTTATGAAAGAAATCAATCTTGACTAAGAACTATGAAATGTATTTCTCAATGACAACGAGTGATGTACTATGGGAGCCAACCATACCGTACGACCACATTACCCCTATATGGGAAGGGGCTTAGTCCGTAGCTTGTTTACCTTAGTATGGGAGGCCTTGTAACAAACCTTTATGGAAGGACACCGTGCGCGGTTACTTCTGAACCAGGTGGATTCTACTAACCCGGCACTCCGGGATGGCCAGAACTAGAGGCGCCGGAGCGGGGATTCCGTACCCCGGGCTCTAGGGAAGGATCCTATACTAGGGTGAGCAAGTGAAAGAGTTTGTTTGATTATCTGAACCCCGCATACTTGTGTATGACGATCCGTGGATTTCTCCCGGCAGATGTATCGAATCATGTGGGTAAAGTGTACCCCTCTACAGAGGTTTTTAAACTATTCGAATAGCCGAGTCCGCGGTTATGGACAGTTGGCAAGCTGTACTTGACTTTTGTCAAGACTAAAAGTGACAATGGTGAACTTGGTGAATGACTTGACTTGACAATGGTGTTGACACACTTGAAGTTCCTCTTTAGAATGAACCTAGAAAACTAAACTCCCTTTTCTATCAATGAACCTTCTTGGGAAATAAAACTAGCTTTTGCAAATAAACTTAGTGCTTAGTCCACTATACCAAACTTGCATACCTACTTTACCATTTCCTTTATAAGATGGTTTGCGAGTGCATCCAATGTACTCATGGCTGTGTCCCTGGCTATCAACTTGGCCAGACTATGGGGAAGAATACCAGGAGGAAGGGTATGAAGAAGAGTACCAGAACTAAGCTCGTCTCCATGAGTCGCCATTGCCTATAGGGGAAGGCATGGACCCGAAGACGTTATTTCCGCTGCTATATTGTGTTGTAATATGAACTTGGTCTCTATGACCATTGTATTGTGAACCATCGTATTGTAATGTCTATGGAACTGGTTACCAACTACGTTATGTATATCGCAACAATGGTTCTGGGATTGCGGTGGAATACATAACGGGCACTTCGAATTTGTATCAAATTTGAGGTCGTCACACCATCCCTCCGGGATTCGGCGAGTACCTCAACGACACTCCATAGAGATGGTTTTAACCTCTCTAAATTTCAGCATGTTGCTGTTTTGACGATGTTGTATGGCTCAAGTTTGTATTTTGGGTTGTGTGAGCTGGACCAAAACCATTTCCTTTTGGCATGTAATATTAGCACCTTAAGAGGTACTTGTGGCTGCAATTATGGTTCACATCATGTTGTTTATCTCGCTTTATAGCGTTGTAAATTGCAGCTATATGTAAGACCTTATATGCATGCTATCAATGCAACTTGTGTTGATTTTCGAGCTTATGTGCAATCATCGAAAGGTTCATTTTCTTGTGAAAATGCTACTGAAATGATGTGAATTTAATCATGACCTTGCTGTTGGTACATGTTTTAAATCATTGCACATAATTTTTGCCTCACTCTCACCTGTTGCGATGTTTTCTTACAATAGGATGGCTGAAGGTGCAGATCAAAGGGTTAATGATAACCTTCCTCCTCCGCCCCCACCTCTGAGTACGGTGGAGCTGCTACATCGTATGGAGAATAATAAGCAAGTCACCAACCGCATTCTCGAGCAATTCGCTCAGTTTGTGGCAGTAGGCCCGAGTGGTGGACAAGTTCGTGGAGGCTTTGCTGCATTTCAGCACACCAATCCTCCTACTTTCTCCCGTGCGGTTGACCCACTCGAGGCTGATGATTGGCTTCGGAAGGTGGAGAATTGCCTCAAGATTAATCATTGCACCGATGAGGAGATGGTGCTCTTTGCAGCACACCAACTCGAAGGTCCCGCTGCAAGTTGGTGGGAAAATTATCTCAGCGTGCAAGCTCCAGAAAAGGTCGTTACTTGGGCTGAATTTTGTGAGGCTTTTCGCCGCACTCATATCCCCGAGAGCGTGATGGCAATGAAAGCTCAAGAGTTTCGTGAGCTCAAGCAAGGAAGGACCTCCATTGGGGAGTACCTCGACCGCTTCAACTACCTTGCACGTTATGCGGTGGACGAGGTGTCTACCGACAAAAAGAAGCAATTGAGGTTCAGATTGGGTCTTCATCCGGAGATGAGGAAGGAGCTGGCCCTTCTCGAGCCTCGCAACTTTGAGCACTTGGTCAATGCTGCCCTTTCCATGGAGAATGAGTGCAAGGAGGTTGAGAAATACCGCAAGCGAGAAAGGGAGGGAGAAATTTCTACACGTGGTGCTTCGCAGAAAATGCGCCATGTTCCGCCTCCTCCACCTTGGCGTGGGCCTCCTCCACCCCCGCAACACCCCGGGAATCCTCCCCGTGCTCCGCCACCTAGCTCTCAGCCAAGGTATGGTGGTGGGCAGCGAGGTGTTCGTCGAGACATTTGGGATGTCACATGCTATAATTGCAATGAAAAGGGGCACTATTCTGATAAGTGCCTGCAACCGAAGATGGGAAGAGCTCTTTATGCACCACCACCGCCACCAAGAGGACCTCCGGGCTTTCGTCCTCCAGCTCCAAGGCATGCTCCTGCCCCTCCCCCGGCTGTTGGGCGAGGGCATGTCAATCACATTTCAGCAGAAGAAGCAAATGATACACCCGGTGCTGTTGTCGGTACGCTGCTAGTCAACTCAACTCCTGCTGTTGTGCTTTTTGATTCAGGAGCATCGCATTCATTCATATCTAAGGATTTTGCTGAGCATAATCATTTTCCATCAAAGGCAATGCATAACCCTCTCATTGTTCAATCACCTGGCTTGGAAAATAGGGCCGAGCTTGAATGCGAGGGTGTAAAAATAGAGATTGGTGGAAAAGATTTTTGGGCCTCACTAGTAGTGCTCGAATCAGCGAGACTTGATGTTATTCTTGGTATGGATTGGCTGTCCAAGCATGAGGCAATTATTGATTGCCCCCGCAGATCCGTTGACCTCACTAGTAGTTTTGGCACCCGGCTCACGGTTAGGCCAAAATTTGAGAAGGCCGAACTTATTGCCATATGTGGCGACCATGCTATCCATATTGGCGATGTTGCAGTGGTAGGTGACTATGAAGATGTATTTCCCGAGGAATTGCCGGGCATGCCACCGGACCGGGATGTGGAGTTTGTCATAGAACTTGCACCCGGAACCGCCCCGGTTTCTAAACGACCATACCGAATCCCTCCGAATGAATTGGTCGAGTTGAAGAAGCAATTGAAGGAGTTGGAAGAGAAGGGTTTCATTAGGCCAAGCTCATCCTCATGGGGCTGTCCGGCCATGTTTGTAAAGAAGAAAGATCATTCCCTTCGTTTGGTGGTGGATTATCGTCCATTGAATGAGGTTACAATCAAAAATAAATACCCCCTACCTCGGATTGATGATTTATTTGATCAACTAACCGGAGCCAAGGTCTTCTCTAAGATTGACCTCAGATTGGGTTACCACCAAATTAAAATCCGATCAGAGGACATTCCAAAAACAGCCTTTACCACTCGATATGGGTCATATGAGTACACCGTCATGTCATTCGGTCTCACAAATGCCCCTTCCACATTCATGCAACTTATGAATTCAGTTTTCATGGAGTATTTGGATAAGTTTGTTGTCATTTTCATTGACAACATCCTCATCTACTCCAAGTCGGAGGAAGAGCATGAAGAGCATTTGCGGGCGGTTCTCGAAAAACTGCGTGAGCATCGCCTTTATGCTAAATTCTCCAAATGTGAATTTTGGAAGAAGCAAGTGGAGTTCTTGGGGCATGTACTATCAGCGGAGGGTGTAGCTGTTTATCCAAGCAAGGTGCAAGCTGTCCAAGAATGGGAGCAGCCAAAATCAGCCACTGAAATCCGCAGCTTTCTTGGGCTAGCGGGTTATTACCGTAGGTTCATCGAAGGATTTTCTTCTCTCGCAAAGCCAATGACGGAGCTACTCAAGATGGACCAGAAGTTTGTGTGGTCCCCTAAGTGTCAAGAAAGTTTCGAAGAATTCAAGAAGAGTTTGACCACTGCACCCGTTCTTGTCCTTCCGGACATTCAAACAGGCTTCGAGGTGTATTGTGATGCTTCTCGCCAAGGCCTTGGGTGTGTGCTCATGCAAGATGGCAAGGTAGTGGCCTATGCCTCTCGACAAATACGTCCTCATGAGCTCAACTATCCCACTCACGACTTGGAGCTCATGGCCGTGGTCCATGCTCTAAAAATTTGGCGGCATTTCCTCATAGGGAATCATTGCGAAGTATTTTCAGATCACAAAAGCTTGAAATATCTGTTCACACAACCAGATCTGAATCTAAGGCAAAGGAGATGGTTGGAGTTGATAAAGGACTATGATATAGGCCTAAATTACACTCCTGGCAAGGCCAATGTTGTTGCCGACGCATTAAGCCAGAAGGCCTACTGCAATAACCTTGCAATTCAGGAGCAACAACCACATCTTTTTAAAGAATTGCAGCGGCTTAACCTTCAGGTGGTCGAGCATGGTTTCCTTGCTGCCCTTGAGGTGAAACCCTCCCTCGAGGATCAGATCAAGGCCACTCAAAGCTCAAGTGTAGAAATTCAGAAGATCAAAGAAAAGATGAAAACCGATGTTGTTTCTCCTTTTTCAGAAGATGAGCATAGAGTACTTTGGTTCGGCAAGCGTCTTGTCGTGCCCAAGGATGAAGGATTGAAGAATTTAATACTCCAAGAAGCTCATGACTCCCCGCTGTCCATTCAACCTGGAGCACAAAAATGTATCAAGACCTCCGTCAAAGGTTTTGGTGGACTGGAATGAAACGGGAAATTGCCAAATTTGTCGCCGAGTGTGACACTTGTTGCCGTGTGAAGGCCGAGCACCAGTGGCCAGCTGGTATGCTTCAGCCCTTGCCTATCCCCGAGTGGAAATGGGAAGAAATTGGCATGGACTTTATTGTGGGTTTGCCAAAAACTTAAAAAGGGCATGATGCCATTTGGGTGGTTGTGGACCGCTTATCAAAGGTGGCACACTTCATACCCGTCAAGACCACATACAAGCTGAGCGAGTTGGTGGAGTTATACATTGCTTGCATTGTTTGTCTCCATGGAGTCCAAAAAAGGATTGTTTCCGATCGGGGTTCGCAATTCACAAATCATTTTTGGAAGGCTTTGCATGAGGCTATGGGAACTCGTCTTTCCTTTAGCACTGCATACCATCCTCAAACAGGAGTCCAAACTGAAAGGACAAACCAAATACTTGAGGACATGTTGAGGGCATGCGTTCTCTCGTTTGGTGCCAATTGGGAGAAATCTTTGCCATATGCGGAGTTTTCCTATAACAATGGCTATCAATCAAGCCTTGGGATGTCGCCTTTTGAGGCGTTGTATGGGAGGAGATGTAGAACCCCATTGAACTGGTCCGAGACCGGTGAAAGGTAACTTTTTGGGCCTGACTTGATAAAAGAGGCTGAGGAGCAGGTCCGAGTCATTCGGGACCGGCTTCGCGCGGCCCAATCTCGTCAAAAGAGCTACTCTGATCCCAAGCATAGGAATGTGACTTATGAACTAGGAGAGAAGGCATACCTACGGGTCACTCCTTTCAAAGGCACACATCGGTTCCAAGTCAAGGGCAAGTTAGCTCCTCGCTACATCGGGCCATATAAGATTCTTGCAAAACGAGGTGCTGTAGCTTATGAGTTGGAGTTGCCTTCCTCGCTGTCCACCGTGCACAATGTTTTCCATGTGTCACAGCTAAGGAAGTGCCCAGCCATAACTGAAGAGGTTCGGGCTGAAGATCTCAACTTAAAGGAAGATCTTACATATCGAGAGCATCCGGTTCGCATACTTGAGGAAGCTGAAAGGAGGACTCGTCGTCGTACCATCAAGTTCCTAAAAGTTCAGTGGAGTAACCATACCGAGAAGGAAGCCACTTGGGAGCGAGAAGACCTTTTGCAAGCGGAATACCCATCCCTCTTCTCCAACCGTTAGGAATCTCGGGGCGAGATTCTTTTAAGGGGGGTAGGTTTTGTAACGACCCAAGTCTGTAGAAACCTTGTTTCCAAGACCTTGCTATCTGCCTGTAATATATTGCAACTCATTTCATGGCATCATGACATCTAGTTGCATGGTTTAAACTACTCAAACTCAACTTTTGCATTGTGCTCAAATCTGCCTTGCACTAAATCTTACAAACGAAATGCCATCCAAACCTTGAACTAGTAGTTTTTTCTAGTTCCTGTAGGTATACCTGAACACCCTGCACATTTTCAAAAATTCTGGGCAAGATTTAGTATTTTTGCTACTTGCTAAACCTTTTTTTTCAAATAATGGCAGATTTGTGAATTAAGTTGTTGGTGATGATTCCATCAATGGAATCATATGAAACTCCATACCTGGAGCTGATATGTCAGCTAGCAGCTCCAGTATGAAGAGCATAATTTTTAGAATGATGTTTTATCTACGTGTAGTTCAAACCCCCAATTTAAACCAATCTGAATTTAAATTCAAACTTGCTATCAAAATACTTTATAAAAATCTAGAAACCGTCACCGTAGTGCTTTATAACTTTTTGAACACCTGTAGCTTTTTTCCATATTTTATTATAATGGTTTGAGCCCTCAATCAGACATTTTTCTTTAGCTGAGAACAATTGTTGTCAGCAAATAGGAAAGAGAAACGAAAAAAGGGGAGACCTTGCCTTTGGGTCGTTTCTGGCCCATTGGCATTTTTCCTTTTTTTCTTCCTACGAGGTCATCCTGTTCCAGGAGGAGAGAGGATGCCACGTGGAGCTTGTCTTCCATCGAATACAGAGGACAACGCTCCTTCTGTCTATTCTCTCCCCCTCCAACTCCATTGCCCCTCCGCGCTCTCTCTGTTATACTCTCCTCGCTCCGCCACACTGGTCGCGGCCAAATTCTTACACCACTACAGATCCGGTGACTGGGAACACGGTGCCACTCTGAACGCCGACATGCAGGCCGAACTGGCACCTCCTTGACCTCCCCGTATTTTGGTGAGTCTCCAACAAATCCGGCATGTGTCTGAGATTCTCATCCTTTTCCCCTTCTTACTGGTGGTGTCTACGGTTATTTTCGTGCAGTACATCCGCGGTACGCATCTGTCGCTGCTGTGTTCATCAGAGTGCCGACGCGCGCTCTCAGTCTCTGTCGCCTCCATTCTCTCCTACCGCAGACAGCAACCGATTCGACTTTCTGGACCCGTCCGCGAACCCTGGAGCAATAAACCAAGTCAAGCAAAAACTACCTCTTTTCTTCTCTGACCGAGCAGCAACCGTCGTCGCCATTGTTGCAAAGCCAGGAGATCGTTCCCCTGCACCGTTTCAAGTTCAGGGAAGAACTAGGTGAGACCATGACCCCAATTCATGTCACCTTGCTCGATGCTGTTGTGTGCTATGCGTTCTGCTGCTTTGCACGCTGGCGTCATGCGGACTGATGACGTGCATGCTTCTACTGCCATACTTGCTAGCTTGCGACAGCTTCGGACAATTTATATATGGCGCCTCGTCCAAGCTTTGCTTGCTAGCTGCAACGCGGAACCTGCACACACACAACCAAGTACTTTGCTCCCAACTTGCGATGAGGTTGTCAATCTCACCGGTTTGCTTGAAACAAAGGTTATGAGTGTATCGAGTGGAAAACAGTAAAAGTATGCGAATAAAGTAAACAGTGCGAGTAAAGTAAACAGGTGATAGCAATATGATGGAAATAGAACCGGGATCCACAGTTCACTAGTGGCGTCTCTCCATAGATAAATAACACATGCTGGGTAAACAAATTACAGTTGGGCAATTTATAGAATAAAGATAAATGTGATATGTCAAGAAGATCACTATGAGATTTACTCTGGGCATTACAACAAAATACATAGACCGCCATCCAACTGCATCTATGACTAATAATCCACTCCCGGGGATATCAATCCGAACACCCCATGAGTATTAAGTTGCGAACAACAGATAATTGCATTAAGCAAAGTGTGTAATGTAAACAAAGCATATGCCCTTGAGCATATGAATGTTGTTTTCTCCCTAGTAGCAACAGCACATCTACAACCTTAGAGGTTTCTGTCAATCCCCCAGGTTAAGCAGAGGCATGAACCCACTATCGAGCATAAATACCCCCTCTTGGAGTCACTAGCAACTACTCGGCCAAGATAGCTACTAACAACGGAGAGCATGCAAGATCATAAACAACATAGAGATAACATAAGATAATATTCAGTACAACAACTCAATCATAAACACCAATATTCATCGGATCCCAACAAACCAAACATGTAGAATTACATAACGGTGATCTCAATCATGTAGGGCAGCTCATGAGATCTAAACATGAAACACATGGTGGAGAAGACAACCATCTAGCTACTGCTATGGACCCATAGTCCAAGGTAGACTACTCACTCATCGCTCCGGAGGCAAGCATGGCGATGAAGAAGACCTCCGGTGGCGATTCCCCTCTCCGGCAGGGTGCCGGGAAGAGCTTCTGGACCCTCCCGATCTTCGGGTCGACGGCAGCGGCGGATCGCGATGTGTTCTGGAAAAGTGATCGGTTACTTAGGTTTTTTCCGTCGGGGGGTCTTTATAGGCGAAGGGGCGATGTCAGAGGAGGAGCCAGGCGCCCTCATGCGGGGCCCGCGCGGCCAGGGGCCTGGCCGCGCCACCCCTGCATGTGGGGCCCTGGTGGCCTCCCTCCTACTCTCCTTCGGATCTCTGGAAGCTTCTGGGTAAAATAAGACATCAGGAACTTGTTTCGTCCAATTTCGAGAATATTTCCTGTGTATCACTTCTGAAACACAAAAACAGCAGAAAACAGGAAACTGGCACTGTGGCAACTCGTTAATAGGTTAGTTCCGGAAAATGCATAAAAGTGCCACTAAGTGTAACGAAACAATAGGCAAATGGTGTAAAAACAAGCATGGAGCATCAAAAATTATAGATACGCTAGAGACATATCACTTTTTCACTTTTAGCCAGCAGTAATCTGGAAGTCAACAAAATCCAGATACCCTTCGGAACCGTCGATTTTCAACCTCACCAGTCAAGTTTCACGCAAGTATTCGAGAGCATGGATCAAGATATGGATTTGACGATCGGAAGTCTAAACTTTCGCGTTGGATCACTAGGTTCGATTCGCCTTTCAGAACCGGCGAAACCGGGTCCATCGACAAGCGAATCCGGGTCCGTCGACAAGCGAATCCAAGACAGTAGTAATGTCAGAATCATCAGAAGGCTCTTCCAGCGAGGTAAACTCGCCGGTCAGCTTAGCAGAAGCAGAAGAAGGAAAAATCGCAGGAGGCAACGAAACCATGGTGAATTTCGACTTGGAAGTCCAACTCGGAGATCTCATGATCTGCCACGACGATACTTCAGACAAATCAACAGATACCTGGAAGACAGGATTAGAGCTTCATGAAGATGACAGTTCGATCTTCTCAAGCTTCAACGGCAAACTCGATAATCGATACCAAGTACTCGCCATTGTAGGAGACAACTCAGAAGAACACAATGAAAACAACAATCCAGTGCTCAACCCAGCAAACGTAAACAGAGGAGCGAATTATTTAGCAGAAGGAGAAACTGCAGATTCCCTTGCAACTAGAGAGAAAATTCGACTATCAGTCGACGAGTGGAGAACAATCAAGACAGTCGTGGAGCACGGCACGCCAATACCAACAAATGCCAGCAAGAATATGCTTTTAGGGTATCACTATGCCTTAAGACAGCAGTGGAAGCAACTAGCGAAGGAGAGGATTGAAATACAAAAGAGAAAAGAATCAGCCATTGCAGCAAGCGACGCTGCTCGCAGAGCACGTAGCGACACGTCATACACAAACGACAAAAGGCATCATCGGCACGGATCAAGGTTCGAAAACCTCGAGTATTCAGAAAGGCAAAGCCTCTCCAAAAACCTCGACTCATCCCTCCTATCGGTCGACGAGCAAGGAAACATTATACCAAAAACTCCTAAAGCAGCACTGGTGGCAGCTCAAGCATACCTACATACAACATGACCAAATCCAGGAGACCTAAGGGAACATATGCACCAGGCAGCACTAAATGGATTGAAGATGGTAGGCAACAAATTATCAGCAAAAGAAGAGGAGGCATATCGCAACAAAGGAACTCGTAAGCCAAGATCATCACGCCATCACAATAGTCCTCGGCACAGAAGCGGCAGTCGACGATCCAGAACACCATCACCAAGGCGACACAGAAGCCCGAAGTATGGAGGAACCCAAAGATCCAGGTCCCCAAACAAAATATACGAATACGAAGACGACGAAAAAGAGATGGGGGCATCATGCTTTACTCACACAGTTCGCACCACGCTAGTACCTAAGGGTTTCAAACTAGCCCATGATCAGCAAAAATACGACGGATCTCAGGAGCCACAGTCATGGCTCTCAGATTATTTGCAAGCAGTAAAAATATTGGGTGGAACCAAGGAAACAGCTATGCAAAGTTTGCAATTACACCTCACCGGCGCGGCAAGGTCATGGTTGAGTAAATTAGAAAAAGAAACAATTGGAAGCTGGGAAGAGCTCACAAAGCAATTCACGAGTAACTTCAAGTCGACATATAAGCGGCCAGCGTCCATAGAAGAAGTTAAAACTTGCGTACAGCAACGCAATGAGACATTAAGGGCGTATATCCAAAGATGGAGCATCATCAAAAGTTCAGCAGTCAAAGTTTTAGACGAAAGAGCAATAGATGCATTCATACTCGGGTTGAGACGAGGAGACCTAGTCGAAGAGATGGACAGAATCAAGCTGAAAATAGTATCAGATTTGATGGATATAGCAAACAGATTTGCAGATGGAGAAGATGCGTGCAACAACAAACGGACACGATCGCCAGAGGATGATAGAGAAAACATATATGGAGGTCAGAGGAGGAGATCCCGCAATTACGACAACTACGGTTCTCACAGCCAAGTAGCCGTAGGGTACAAGGATAATAGCTACCAGGGGAACGACCGTAAAAGCTCGGGATATCATAGCTATGGAAAAGAAGACTACAAAAAGTTTCAGACAAGAGAATCCAGAGAGTACAACCCATCACCAGAAGATATGCTAAACGGACCATGTCACATACACTCTGCGTTTGTCGATGGGAAACGAGTATCCAGGCACGCGATGAAAGATTGCAAAACGTTCTTGAAACTACAGGAAGCAGCACTAAACAAGCAAGCCGAAGCAAAAAGGCAGGGATACGAAGGAAACACAAACAACGCACCTGCAAATCAACAAGGAAACAATGGCGTTCCTCAAAATCAAGACCAGTCGAACCAGGGACGCGATGACGACGGAGGATATGTTCCATCTAAAGGGCACATCACAACAATGATACAGCCTGTGCCAAAGTTGAACAAAGAGGAAAAAATCATAACTCGCCAAGTTAACCTAGAAATAACCTCGCCCCTAGCAACAACGGAATATCTACACTGGTCGGAGCAACCCATAGAATTCAGCAGAGACGATCACCTCATAACAGTACCTCGGCCAGGAAACGCGCCTTTGGTACCCAAAGCCCAAATTGGGACATACGATGTCGACAGAATATTTATGGATGCAGGAAGCGGAATAAATCTTATATATGCAAAAACTCTACGAGCAATGCACATCTCGTTAGAGTTCCTAAAGCCAACTGATTGCTCCTTCCACGGAATTGTCCCAGGAAGCACTAACTATCCACTGGATCGAATAGCACTCAACGTTTGTTTTGGTAATCGACAAAACTACAGAAAAGAGAAGCTCGACTTCGAAGTCATGGACTGGCCATCACAATATCACGCGATCCTCGAGCGACCCGCATTTTCGCGATTCATGGCAGTACCTGACTATACGTACCTTGTACTCAAAATGCTAGGACCCAACGGAATCATCACAGTAAAAGGAAGCTTCAAACTCTTAGATTTATGCGACAAGGAATTTCACAAGATGGCGCAAAACTTTGGCATAATGGCAAACTACGGGGAACCCAAAGACAAGGCAAAAAGCGCGACTACAGGAGCCGCACAACAACTTGAAGGGAACCCAGCAGAGCCAGAGGTGAAAAAACCGCGGGTACAACCTTCAGACCAAGGCAAACCTACAGGAGAAGAAGAGAAGACCTCGGCGACATAGGTGACAAAATACGTCAAAAAAGTAGAATAGGCAAATAAGGCTGTAAAAACCATGAGCTATTCCAGGGCAATGCCCTCTATATCCAGAACACAGGTCATTGGCCGGATCTCTTGGGACACCCCATGTATCTTACATTATAAGCATAAATAAAGACAAAGTTCCTCCTATTCGAGTTTACATGTCTTCAATCAAAAATTGCGGCAAACGCACCAAAACTCACAATATAAAATGCTCTGAGAATAAAAATTTCTGACAAGAGAAGTTAGAAAACAGAAACTCTCGCGTTCCATACACAAAGTACATACATGAGCATCATAACATTGGGTTTTCAGAATCATCTACTCCCAGGGGGTCTAAGTAATGATGCTCGCGGAAAAATGCGGCATCCTCTCGAAGCAACCTAGCTATGATCCTTCTTGCTGGTTGAAGGGTAGCCTCCAGATGAACTCGCAAACTAGCTCCCCCTGAAGGAAAACTTAGTGACATAGAACTATAATTGAGCCTTGGATGCCACTTACGTGTCCACCCAGGAGCAAAATTGGCGCCAACCACCAAGTTGAGCTCTATCAGCCAATGAATTCGCTGACTAGATCTAAGAGCATCGAGTAGCTGCGGAAAGCTTCCAGGCAGAGGATTGCGAGGGAGCATGACAGAATACATGGTCGTCAAAGATCTTTGACAACCATCAACTGCTTCTCCAATATGCTGAGCACGATCTTGAAGAAGCACAATGGCACGACGGCGTCGGGGATCAGACCACAAACTGTCGATTCCCTCTGATGCTTTCTCGAGAGCCGCAATTCGTTCAGAAATCCGACGTGTCTCACCAACAAAGTCCAGGCAAGTACCTGAGATAACAAAAAGGTATTAGCCAACAATAGTGGAATAAAAGGGAAAAGAGAAAGGCTGCAAGGAACCTTACATCGCAACATCTCACAGACGGACTCGACGATACCAATAAGAAAGGAGTCGCATTCTTCGAGATGCACGATTTTGGCCATCAGACCCGACACCTTATCCTCAAGTATGGATATCTGTTTCATAAAGCCGCAAGATTTGCTGGCCTTGTCCAAAGCAAGCTTCGCCTGGCATTTCATCAAGGATAAACGACCTTCAAGGTCCAAAATCCTTAACGAATATTCCGTACATCGACAAGAAGGATGAGGAGGCGAAGAAGCTCCAGAGTCGAACATATTGGCAGGAGATGAAGCTCGATCGCGACCCGATGATCCACCAACATGTACAGGCTAGAAGCCAACAGAAAGAAAAAGACAACATCTCAGAAACTCAATCCAAGCACGATATTTCATAAAAGAAAAGTATTTACAATGAGTACAAGTCCCCTGATTGACTCTCGGGCAAAATATAAATAAAGTTTACTACATCAAAAGAAATGAAGGCTAAGAAGGAATACTAAAGTCTTAGCCACCTCAGCATCAGGCTCCGTGGCAAAAGTAGGCGCAGAAGAGGTACCACCAGCGTTGGGAGGAGGCATCGATCCACTTGTCGCCAGAGTCGAAGAAACCAGCGTAGCAGAGGTCGAAGAAGCCGCTGAAGGAGAAATAATCGATACGATGCCTGGCGCGTACTTCTTTGCCTTTTCAAAGAAACCCCACAGCTCCGAAAGAGGTCGGCCGCGGGAAGAACTCACCTTCTCCCAGTTAACCTCCTCGCCATGCGCATAATTAAGCACAATGGCCCCCTCCGCACCTCGCTTCACGGAGGGCCCCTTCATCAGCAGGATAGGATCTTCGGGGGTGTCAAACGCCTTTGCAAGCTTCTTCAAATCAGCATCTGGCACGTCCGCTTTTTTCTTGGCCCACAACCCGACAAAAATCCACGTTAACACGTGACTAGCCAGCTCAAAGATCTCCTGGATAGATATCCAGTTCGACTCCAGCAAGTTAACCGCGACCAGTAGAGGATCATCGTCCGGCTGCAAGGGCACCAAAGACACCCCAGTATGTTCTAAAGAACAAAGGGGAGAAAGACAGAAAATAAGAAAGCAGTATGAGAATGGGCAAACCAAAGAAGATGGGAAAAGCATGGTATTTACCTCGAGCAAGAGCCGAAATTTTATTGAGACGTTCAATTATGGCTTGCTCCCTCTGGATACGACCCTGATTAGCATCAGCAAGTGCTTTCTCTGCTTTCTTCGCCTTAGCCAATGCTGACTTAGTGGACTTCTCAGCAGTGGTTTTGGCAGCGGCGGCAGCATCAAAAGCCTTTCTGGAAGCTTCGAGTTCAGCTTTCAGAGACGATATGTGAGCTTTAGCCGCCGACAAAGCATCTGTAGCACAAGAAGGGAAAAGAAAGTCGAATAAAGAAACAGAGAAAGGCACTCGAGATAGGAAAACCACAAGAAAGAAGGTTACCCTGAGAAGCTCTAGTAGCTTTTAAATATTCGACACACTCAGTGCCCAAAGAGACAAACTTCCTCATCAAGATCTATCCAGAAAAAGACATGAGTAGGAGGTTCACGCAAGGAACAAAGCAAAAATACCAGGATCAATACGCACATCGTCAGAAGAGCTCGTGGACCGATGGGTGTCGAGGGAGGCGCCGACATCTGTCGACTTCTTCAAATGCTTGGAACCAGGAGTAGAGGCGACCCTCTTAACAGGAGCTTTTGGAGACTTCACCACTGGAGCATCTTCTTGCAAAGAAGGTTCATCGGCGGCCGTAGCCTCAATGGAAGGAGCAGTGACATCATCTTTCTTCGGGTTCTCGTTGTCACTGTGAAGGAAACAAAAGGCAGAGACCTCACATAAGTCAAAAGAAAGGAAGCAAGTAAAACATAAAATTTTGAGTCAGCAAAAAAACAACTCACGAGTCCAAGGCGTCGAAAACCTCTTCTTCATCCTCTAGAGCAGAAGCCTCCCCGGCCACATTCTTGTGAGCGGAGGCACTCGAAGAAGCGAGCTCCTCGACACGTTTCCTCTTCTTGTCGAGGCCAATATCTTCGGAAAGTGCAGGCGAAGGCGACGTAGTCGAGCTAGTTCTTTCCAGCGAATCTTCGGCTTCATCTTCATCTTGGCTGTCCTCAGCCTCGGGGGCTTTAGACGTAGCATCGACAGGAGCATCCTGAATAGGTCCTCCCTCTGGAAGGGGAGGGCGAGAAACAAGGAACTGATGATCCTGGAAGGAAAATAAGTCAAAAGTTATAAGAAAAATAGTGATAAGGTAAAAGAAGACGAATAAATGAAGACAGTGCACATACCGCAGGCAAATGATGTTTGAAGTCAAAGTAACCAGCGGTCAAAGCTAGAATTTCATCTTCTTTCATGAGAGTAGTCAGAGCTCTCACTCGCTTGTCGAGATCCTTCTTCTCCATAAGGTCATCAGATACTTGAGAAGAATCTCCCAAGCCAGAGAACGACCAAAGCTTAGAAATACGATGCTGAAGAGGCTGAACTCGACGTTGCAGAAAAAATGCCATTAGTTGAGTCCCTGATAGCGCACCTCCGCTACTAGTCTTCAGAGCCTGGATGCGAGCTAGCAATGGCTTGATATCCTCCATCTCAGCTTCCGTGGGAGGCGAATCCCATGAAGCCAATTTCTTTAGATTTTTAGCGGCATCAAAATGGGCAATGCCGTACTGGTCAGAGGGAGAGACTTTTTGGTCTTTTAAGTAAAACCACTTCTTCCTCCAACCTTGCACTAAAGCAGCCATGGAAAATTACAAGTACTGAGACTCGGCACGGAGAGAAACAACAGCCCCGCCCAGTTCCGACCTTTTTGATAAAGCAACACTGGGACGGAGGCGAAAGAGATATTTCCGGAGAAGAAAATGGGGTTCAATCCCCAAGAATGACTCACAAAGAGTAATGAAACAGGCGATGTGCAGAATCGAGTTTGGTGTGAGCTGGTGAAGCTGCACACCGTACACAAAGAGAAGCCCATGAAGGAACTCGTGGGCAGGGAAGGAGAGACCGCGTAAGAGAAAGGCAAGAAACATCACCCAGAAGCCGCTCGGGGGCTTGGGGATGTACTCGGTGCTGGGGAAGATAACCTGGTCGCCGTCGGCGATGAGACCATCAGCTTGGGCCTTGGTGAGATCCGTTTGCTTGAAATCAGTGGGCACCCAGTTGGTTGATGCATTGGTGGTAGTACTCTTCCCCATCTTGTTCTTTTGCGCACGGGTCTTGAAGCGCATCGACGAGCCGTGCGCGGGGGTTGTGCAGGAGCTCAGAAGCACGCAAGGATTGCAGCAATGGTGGCGGCGGCAGAAGCGAGGAACTGGTAAATAGTAAAATCTCCACTCTTCCCGTTATATAGCTTCCTGATGAAGGAACGTGGGCTGAGACGTGGCGCAAGGAGCGGAAACGGCAGCCCACTAACGGGCAGGAAAATTGCAAAATTACCGCGCTGCCCACGAGCAACGGTCAGCGCCCAGTCAAATCATTTAAAGAATGACTCTGCTAATGACGTCACAAGAATTTGAGTAATAAGGGAATCAGAATATGATAAGTGGTGGACACTAATAGGGGAAGATTCAGCAAAAGTATGGTAGGACAGATCTACGTATTGATGATGACCAAGGAAGTCGACGAAAAGCTGACATAAAAGGTACAGAGGAATCAAGGAAGAAAAACTAATTCTTTGAGACTATACCCAAAAATATTCGGCTATAGCCTCGGGGGCTACTACCATCGGGAGCGCTGAGCGCGCACCCGACGATATTATCAAATAAAGCTATGATCTGATGAGTTAAAATAGGCACAATGTATTTGAGCCTATGATGCTTGCGGTACGGTTAATGAATCACCGTCCAGTTGGGAACCCCAAGAGGAAGGTATGATGAATATAGCAGCAAGGTTTTCCCTCAGTAAGAAACCAAGGTTTATCGATCCGAAGGGGAAGAAGCCAAACAACTGAAGGTGATGCTTGCTAGCTTGCGACAGCTCCGGACAATTTATAAGGCGCCTCGTCCAAGCTTTGCTTTGCCAGCTGCAACGCGGAACCTGCACACAACACAACCAAATACTTTGCTCCCAACTTACGATGAGGTTGTCAATCTCACCGGTTTGCTTGAAACAAAGGAATGAGCGCATCGAGTGGAAAATAGTAATAGTATGCAAGTAAAGTAAACAGTGCGAGTAAGGTAAACAGGTGATAACAATATAAAGGAAATAGGACCGGGGTCCACAGTTCACTAGTGGTGTCTCTCCATAAGATAAAATAACACATGCTGGGTAAACAAATTACAGTTGGGCAATTGATAGAATAAAGACAACGTGCATATGATGAGAGGATCACTATGAGATTTACTCTGGGCATTACAACAAGATACATAGACCGCCATCCAACTGCATCTATGACTAATAATCCACTTGTGGCGAATCAATCCGAGAACTCCACAAGTATTAAGTTGCGAACAACAGATAATTGCATTAAGCAAAGTGTGTAATGTAAAAAAAGCATATGCCCTCGAGCATATGAATGTTGTTTTCCCCCTAGTAGCAACAACACATCTACAACCTTAGAGGTTTCTGTCACTCCCCCAGATTAAATAGAGGCATGAACCCACTATCGAGCATAAATACCCCCTCTTGGAGTCACTAGCAACTACTCGGCCAAGATAGCTACTAACAACGGAGAGCATGCAAGATCATAAACAACATAGAGATAACATAAGATAAATTTCAGTATATCAACTCAATCATAACACCAATATTTATCGGATCCCAACAAACACAACATGTAGAATTACATAAAGGTGATCTCGATCATGTAAAGCAGCTCACGAGATCTAAACATGAAGCACATGGTGGAGAAGACAACCATCTAGCTACTGCTATGGACCCATAGTCCAAGGTAGACTACTCACTCATCGCGCCGGAGGCAAGCATGGCGATGAAGAAGACCTCCGGTGGCGATTCCCCTCTCCGGCAGGATGCCGGGAAGAGCTTCTGGACCCTCCAGATCTCGGGTCGACGACGGCGGTGGATGTGACAACCTCAAATTTGATAACAAATTCGAAGTGCCCGTTATGCATTCCACCGCAATCCCAGAACCATTGTTGCGATATACATAACATAGTTGGTAACCAGTTCCATAGACATTACAATACGAGGGTTCAAATACAATGGTCATAGAGACCAAGTTCATATTACAACACAATATAGCAGTGGAAATAATGTCTTCGGGTCCATGCCTTCACCCTACAGGCAATGGCGACTCATGGAGACGAGCTTAGTTCTGGTACTCTTCTTCATACCCTTCCTCCTGGTACTCTTCCCCATAGTCTGGCCAAGTTGATAGCCAGGGACACAGCCATGAGTACATTGGATGCACTCGCAAACCATCTTATAAATGAAATGGTGAAGTAGATATGCAAGGTTGATATGGTGGACTAAGCACTAAGTTTAGTTGCAAAGGCTAGTTTTATTTTCCCAAGAAGGTTCAATTGGTAGGAAAGAGGTTTAATTCTCTAAGTTCAATCAAAAGAGGAACTTCAAGTGTGTCAAAGCAGGTCAAGTCAAGTCATTCACCAAGTTTACCATGAGTTATTATCATTCTTGACAAAAGTCAAGTATAGCTTGCCAACTGTCCATGACCGCGGACGCGGCTATTCGAATAGTTTGAAAACCTCTGCAGAGGGGTACACTTTACCCACAAGATTCGATACATCTGCCGGGAGAAATCCACGGATCGTCATACACGAGTATGCGGGGTTCAGATAATCAAACAAACTCTTTCACTTGCTCACCCTAGTATAGGATCCTTCCCTAGAGCCCGGGATACGGA